>CM050422.1:20874124-21439124 GCA_027564155.1 Gymnocypris eckloni scoliostomus | reverse complement strand
CCGCTAGCATCACGTTGAGAGTCTCCCCCCATTAACCTGAGAGATATTGCCTGGATCCTCTTTGGCCGCTTTAGGGCCAGTACAATAGAAACGAGATCAAATAACCCTTCACGTCTAAAGTAGGTGCTGTAGGCACCTCTCCTTGTCGGTATAGGTGTCACTTTAGCGGTACATGTTCGAAAACTACAAAAAACACCCATGCCGGTCATATTACAGCTTTGCTTGTGCTGATACGATGACACATCTCTGAAAATGCAGTGAATTATTAATAGGGTGGTGTAGAGATTTACACTCTCGCTGGCCTTTCACTAACGACTCTTTCAGAGGTCCGACAGACTGTGTGGACTGGGTAGAGTGGTGGGTGAGAAGTGATATCCAGTTCGAGGATAAAAATTCATGAGATCAGGCTGATCTATTGCACTCTCAGGTGAGATTGCTGTGAGGAAAGGATACATCACAGAGTGGGAGATAGGGTACAGCTGGAAAGTAATCAGTGAGACTTCTATTTTGAAGTGTGAGAGCCTGTGATGGATGGTATATGGACATATGCTTTATGTCCTGTGCATAGTGGGAACAAAGTAACACATCAAAATAAACTTCAAAAATAGACTCGATTACTCCAGTCAGTCACATACACATAAAAATATATATACTTGATAACATTACTTTTCCTTTGAGGTCTTATTATAAATGCAGTTCTAAGAAGCTTGCACTTGGGCGACTGAAGCCTAGCTTTATGCATCCTTAGCTATCTACACCTGCAGTGTATTAAAATAAGCTTTGGTAAGAAACCTGTTAAAAAACAGCATTGTTAGGTATGCTTTGAAGCATGGCAGCTGGTTTTAGCTTGTTATAAGCTGATTAAGAGCTGGTTTAAGCTGGTCCTAACTAACTAGCTCCTGCTCAGCACCAGCTCAGGACCAACTAAGGACAAGCTCAAACCTGCTCCAACAAGATGCCATGCTTCAAAACATACCTAACCAGCATATGCTTGTTTTTTTCAACAGGAATGCACCTACTTTTAATGTTGATGTCAAGTAATATTGTCCACTTATGTTTTATACTCATTATTTTGGGACCAAGCTAATTGAGTAACTATTATAAGTGCTTGGATTTAGCTCTTTGTTTACTACAAACTTCTGATGATTATTGAGGTATATTCTCCATGTGCAGCATTGTTGCAGCATAAGTGTCAGACAATATAAGTAAACAAACTAAAAGAATGCTAAAATGATTTAGTATCAAGTTGATGCAGTCATGAGCTGATTGGTAATTTTAGACATTTGTACACTGAGCATGATGTTTTGAGGTAGTAAATAAAAGATTATTAGAGCATGTTTTACAAGAAAATACTATTTTATTTCTATTTTAATATTTAACTTATGTTTAAAAGCAATTACATTATAGTGTGCAACTTTAGCGTAACTGTGTAACTTTATAGTGTGTTGCCCTTTTTCTGTAATGATTTTCTGTAAATTTACTTGCAAATTCTGAATAAAAATAGTTGCAGAGTAAATCCTAAAGCAACAGTTACTTTGCAACAGTTTGTACCGAGATTTTTTTTTTATGTGTGGAATACGGTCTGTAGCACTTAAACATGCAGTATGAACATATTGGCAGCATCTAAAATGCAAGTTCCCTTCATGGGAACTTCAACGCGCCCCTAGGGATTGCTATGTGGAACGCCGTCAGCGTGACCCGTGCTTGAAGTATACATATATATATAAAAACACCACTTGTTGGCCGGCGACAGCCTATGATGTCACTACCGGCGCGACCGCAATATAAAGGACGCCGGGAGAATACATCATTCTCTTCTTTGTCTTCACTGACTGGTCTGTTTGAAGCGTGCATTCTGGTAGGAATACAGTTTTCCTTGTATTATCATGGCGAGCACTGATGACACACACGTGGGGCTGTAGTCAAGTCCACCTTTGTCGAGTCCAAGACAAGTGCAAGTCCAAAGAGGTTCGAGTCCGAGTCAAGACCGATTCCAAAGAGATTCGAGTCCAAGTCAAGTCCAAGTCCAAATGAGACGGTCAAAACAGAGAAAGTAAAAAATAATCTTCTTCAAAACCACATATTTAACTATTGATAATTTATGTGATACGAGAGACGGCATATCTTCTATTCTAATATAATAATTTTGCATTATTGTTTGTAATGATCTAAAAGTATGTGCAGCAACACTGTAGGATCAAATTAGGCTATTTTATTTATCCTCCTGAGACCCAGCTATGGAGTTTTTGCCTCTGTAGTGGACATTCTATTTTAGTGAATTTCTCTGAGACCTCACATGTCACAGTTATAAGCCTGGATGTCCTGTACAGAGCACATTCAGGGCTTCATAGAGATACTAAATGTTTTTTAAACCCTCTCCTATGCCTTTAAAGATGGCAGTATTTAATTTGGTGAAAAATTGTACATCCTTATGGAAATATGATTATATTCTGTAATGTCTTTTAAATCTGAATCATTTTCAGATTGTTTGTCATAAAGCAACATCTCAGGAAAATGTTATGGGTTTTCAAATTCAAATATGACTTCCTGTTATGAAACAGGACATCATTTCATATATGCTCAATGTAGAGGACACCAGGACTAAAAGCATGTTTATTATGCATTTTGGGAGACAACAATTGAATAGGGAAATAAATTATATATCATTTGCTTATGAAATATTATATATTATTATAAAAATCTGGCCATGACTCCCATTATGAAAATAATTTTTCAACATTCTGTCCCAACAGCAACACAGGAATATGCAAATTAGATACAGTGAATAGATACACTGTAGATGCAACTTTTTTTTATTAACCCTCTAGTTAAAGAAAAGTATATTCTAAGTGCACTACACATGACGTTGTCTTCATGATGTAAATGTGAAACAAATCACTAAATATATTTGCAGAAAAGATGCATGAACTACAACTACATCTTGTACACACTTTTATTATGCATATTAGGCTATATGTTCTGAAATAATACAAGACAAATGCTCAAAAAACTGAAGTAATTCCAATTCAAAATGACTGAAGGTATAACTGTCACGGTGCACACAAGAGGGGGAACAGGAACACATGAGCGAGGATATAAACTCAAATTATAATATTTAATAACACAACAAGGCAGGACATGACAGGACAAGGCAGTACTCACAAACAGGATACACGAATAACAAGTAGACCAGACAACATCAAACTGAACAGGCATGAACTAATATACACAGGTAAATCATAGATAATTAGACAAACACGGCTGGACATGAATTAACTAATAATGACATTAAACAAGGACAGGAAAAACCAAATAAGGAAACATGAGGTGGGGACACATGACACACGACAGAGGACTGACATAACTCCCCCTCCCGAAAGGCTCGTCCGAGCCTTAACAGTTCCATCAGGGAGGGTGGGCGCTCTGAGGCCCCTCAGGACAGACACAGACAGGAACGCAGGACGGGACCTCCAGAGCAGAACAGACAGACAGGGACCATGGCGGAGCTGGGAACTCTGGAAGCCATGGCGGTGCAGGAGCTCTGAAGGCCATGGTGGAGCTGGGAGCTCTGGGGACCATGGCGGAGCTGGGAGCTCTGGGGACCATGGCGGAGCTGGGAGCTCTGGGGACCATGGCGGAGCTGGGAGCTCTGGAGGCCATGGCAGATGGTCTTCGGGGCCCTAGGCCTCGACCCCTCGGCCCGGCCCCTACAGCCGGAACCCTTCTACCCCAAAATTTCCATGGGGAAGTGAGGGGTATCAGGAGCCTCCAGGGCTAAACAGACAGGACAGTACAAAACACGACAGGACAGACCTCCAGGGCCAGACAGACAGGACAGGACACGATGACAGGAAAGCCCTCCAGGGCCCGACAGACAAGACATCCCACAGGAACCAGAAGCCCTCCTGGGCTAGCTCGGAGGCTGAGGCTTCCTCTGGGCATGATCAGGAGTCAGGGGCCCTCACAGGGTCCCTCAGCGACCGCCTCCACTTCAGCAACAAGGGGGCAGGCAGCTAGAATGGCCTCCATGGCCACAACACGAGGAGCCGCCTGCCCCAGACGAGTCTCCATGGACAAGACAAGACAAGGTAGTTTAAAATGTTCCTGTGGGCACAACAAGACAGACACACGGCACTCCTGGCCGTGACATGTGGACTTGATCCACGGGGCTAGGGATAGCGGCGGCCAGCGGGCATGAATCAACGCCGATCCAGTGCTTGAGTCAGCGGCAATCCGGCGGGCTTGAGTCAGCGGCAATCCGGCGGGCTTTAGGACAGCGGTGGGCCGGCGGGCATTGAGTCAGAGGCGGGCCGGCGGGCATTGAGTCAGAGGCGTGCGGTGGCGTGATCTCCCGCGAATGGCGCGCCTGGGAGCGGCAACCCGAACTAGACAAGGATGCCGGCGGGCTTGGGAGAGCCACCGCGCGACGGATATCTCCCGCGATTGGCGGGCATGAGGGCTCGCGGCCAGTGGACTCGCGGCACTCGCGGCGATCCCGCCGAACTCCCACGCCGACTTGCAGTGGGCTATGGCGGGAATGACGAGCGGCGACTTCCATGCCGCGGGACAGACATACATAAACACTGGAACAAAATAAAACTTTTCAAACGGAAAACAAAACGGGTGAATGGGCGCGCTTACGGTTTTGGTCTGGTCTTCTGTCACGGTGCACACACGAGGGGGAACAGGAACACGAGCGAGGATATAAACTCAAATTATAATATTTAATAACACAACAAGGCAGGACATGACAGGACAAGGCAGTACTCACAAACAGGATACACCGGGAATAACAAGTAGACCAGACAACATCAAACTGAACAGGCATGAACTAATATACACAGGTAAATCATAGATAATTAGACAAACACGGCTGGACATGAATTAACTAATAATGACATTAAACAAGGACAGGAAACAAACCAAATAAGGAAACATGAGGTGGGGACACATGACACACGACAGAGGACTGACAATAACATCTAGAGTGATATTATTAACTATAAAGCCTCTGTAAAACAATGAAGAGCAGTTATCAGCCTGTCACCCTGATGCAAACCTGAAATATCAGATATACAGTACATGTACAGTAAGTTTCTTCACGGGTTTTGTATTCAATTACGCTGCTTTTCCATTGTTTTTTCTATGTAAACATGGACGCGTTTGACGGTTGCGCTCGCGTCTCTTGCAGCGTCTCTTGCATGAAACGGCTTTCTAAAAACACGGCACTCTAGTTATTAAAAGATGTTTAACTCACACCTTCTTGTATTTTTCCTATTTCACTGCCCGCGTCAACACAAAAACACACTCTGTGTGAATGGCAACTAGAGAGCATCACACGTGAGCAGCTAATCATGTGCACCGACAAGCGATTGGATCGTTCTTTTCTCTTTACTGTTATTATCAAAAGTGTCTAATTCTAGAGTTTGGTAATATTTCTATTCAAAATTGCAATTGATCTGAAATGAAAGTGAAAGCAAAATGCGCACGGGCATTAATAAGGTATTTAAAAGCGAAGGAAAATGAGAGGGAAAACTCCAACGAACTTTGTAAAACCAAACTGTATTATGCAACTTGCCGACAGCGTGTCTGTGGCCAAAATAAAATTATTTATGTGCCAGCGCACACTCAGAGCCAGGCGCACACTCATATGACGCAGCTGTGCATTTAACAGGTGACCAATGACAATGCCCGTTCTAGATGGAGTTAAACCAATGGCAATTACATTACCCATTTGCGGAACAAGCGAGCCAGATTAATGGTTTTGTTTTGAAAGAGAAAAAAAAGCATATATTGCTGGACTCGGTCGAGACCAACTAGAACATTTGGCGAGTCCAATGACCAAGTCCGAGACAAGTCCGAGTCCAAATACCAACAAGTCCAAGACAAGTCCGAGACGATAGAAAAACGTCTCGAGTCCGGACCGGACTCGAGTACTACAGCCCTTCACACACGATTGTTGCGTCTTTAGTTTAGGCGAGGAGCACGAACGCGATGTCCTTGAGGGGGCAATCAGCGTGCATTGTGAGCTGTTCTCTATGAGAAAGCTCCGCTCTCGTCTGTCTCTCTTTTCGAGTAAAGAAGGTCAGCCGTCTGCCTCCCGCGATTCGCGACCCACCGTTGCTGAGGCACGGAGGAGAATGACATCGTGGGGTTCGCAGGTGGATCTGGCCGACGAGTTGGAGAGGGAGCTTTTCTTTTCGCACGAGTCGGCCAGGAATGAGGGCGAGTCGTTGGATCATGATGATGCGATCTCTCTGACATCATCTGATCCAGCGGCTAGTGCTCTACTGGGTTATGCTCAGGAAGAACAGGAGATGGCTGAGGGTGAGGAAGTGGAGGCTGAACTCTCTCAAATCTCCTGCCCTGCGTACGAAGAGCTGTTGGAGGTTACTGAACGTGCCACGGCGAGGCTTGACTTGAAAACCAAGATGGCGGCGCCGCGGGGACGTCTCGATGAGCGATACCTTTCTGGCCATAAACGCCCAGCTCAAGTGAGTCTTCCATTTCTTCCTGATCTCCATACGGAGGTCGAGAAGGAATGGAAAAAGCCGTTTTCCTCTCGCATCCATAGATTCCAGCATACCAGTTATGCTAACATTGAAAGGATGCGTGAAAGCGGCTATGAGAAGATTCCCCCTGTAGAAGAGACGCTAGCTAGCTATCTCTCTATGGGTAAGACGGCTTCTCTAAAGGTTCCCTCCTTGCCGTCTAAGCCCCTTCAGGATACATCACGCTTAAATGGCAAGGCGTACGCAGCAGCAGGTCAGGCGGTCGCCTCATTGCATACCATGGCGGTGCTCCAGGCGTACCAGGCAGATCTGCTGAAAGACCTGGATAACGGTCAGGGCTTGTCACCTGACGAGTTAGCTGAACTGCGCTGCACCACAGATTTGGCCCTCCGTGCCACCAAGCAGGCTGCCACTGCTATGGGCAGGTCTATGGCAGCCATGGTGGTAACGGAAAGGCATCTGTGGGTGAACCTGGCAGATCTCTAGAAGAAAGAGAAGGGCTTTCTCCCCGACGCTCCAGTCTCGCCTTCCGAGCTTTTTGGTACCTCCGTCAAGACGGTGGTCGAGAAATTCAGGGAGGCGAGGGCGCGCTCAGCAGCTTTTAAAACCTTCATTCAAAGAAGGTCCAGGTCTGAGCCCGAACAGAGAAGGGGTCCTGGCCCGTCCTGGTCTGAGGATCGGAGACGGGCACAGAAGGCTAGTGTCGCGACTCATGCCCCTCCCCCACCTACGGGTAGGGGTAGAGGGAGGTACAGGTCAAAGAGAGGTAGGCAAGACCTGAGGAAGGTGATCCAGACGAAACGTCCTCAACAACGTTCTCATCTGGACCAGAGTAAAGACTAATATCTACTCCCTTCCCTCGGGGGGCTTATAACACCGGCCCTTAGCTTCCCCTCTTTAAATTCCCCTGCAACCACCATCTACCCCACCTGAACCGAGGTTGGGTGGGAACCTAAGACTGCAGTCAGACTGGACCTATGATGAATTCGGTCAGGTTCTATGTTCATCGAAACTGCCTTACTGATGGTCCGGATCTGAGGCCTCCCCAGAGGTTTCCGTGGGAACATCCTCGGTCCTCAGGTTATTCTGGTTTGCAATCCCACGGATTAGAGGGTCACCTATGAGCATGCCGCCCCTTCTGAGCATTGTTGGTAGAGCTAGCATTGCTCCCCTCACCCAGAGGGTCACCTATGAGCATGCCGCTCCCTTCTGAGCGTCTGAGTTCCCTCTCATTATGAAATGAGTTCTCCGCCTCCAGAGCTCATTGTCAGTAAAGCTAGCATTGCTCCCTCACCTAGAGTGTCACCTATGAGCATGCCGCTCCCTTCTGAGTGCCTGAGTTTCCTCTCCTTCTAAGGAATGAGTTCTCCGCTCCTCATTGGTAGAGCTAGCACTGCTCCCTCACCATAGAGAGTCACCTATGAGCTTGCCGCTCCCTTCGGGCATCTGAGTTCCCTCTCATTCTGAAGGATGAGTTCTCCGCTCCCCAGAGCTCGCTGTCGGTAGAGCTAGCATTGCTCCCTCACCTTGAGGGTCACCTATGAGCATGCCGCCCTTCTGAGTGTCTGAGTTCCTCTCATTCTGAAGAATGAGTTCTCCGCTCCCAGAGCTTTGTGATAGGTCGCTCTGCTAGTTGGTCGAGCTAGCATTGCTCCCATCACCATAGAGGGTCACTGGGCATCTGAGTTACCTCACTGAGGAATGAGTTCTCCGCCTCCAGAGCTCGCTATTGGTAGAGCTAGCATTGCTCCCCTCACCATAGAGGGTCACCTATGAGCATGCCGCTCCTTCGAGCCAAAGCTTGTTATTGGTAGAGCTAGCATTGCTCCCTCACCTAGAGGGTCACCTATGAGCATGTCGCTCCCTTCTGAGCATCTGAGTTTCTCCGCTCTCCAGAGTTCGGTGATAGGTCGCTCGCCTTGTTGGTCGAGCTAGCATTGCTCCCCTCACCATAGAGGGTCATATATGAGCATGCCGCTCCCTTCTGAGTGTCTGAGTTCCCTCTCACTCCAAGGAATGAGTAGTTCTCCGCTCCCGAGCCATAGAACGTAATACCAAAATATCTATAAGTGTATACGCTAAAGCGCTGGGCACTTTCTAAAATCCACTCAGTGGTAAGTTCGCACATCAAGTGTTCAGCGTTCTTTCTAAAATCCATGTTATGGTAAGTGCACACACTAGACTTTGGCCACTTTTCTAAAATCCACCCAGTGGTAAGTTCGCACATTGAATGTTCTGCATTCTTTCTAAAATCCCATTGGGTAGGGTTACCCACCCAGCTTCGTGCCCTTATTTGAGCTGGTCAAGCCCCGGTTTGTGCCTTGGGCCCCAATCCATTTGCCCCATTATTTTGAGTCAAAAAAAAAAAAAAGTGTAAACGCTACCAAAGGGTCTGTTAAGACAGTTCCCTCAGCAAGCTCATGCAGAGCAAGCGGTAGCCCCTGGTGACCGGCCAGGACCTAGTTACTACCACTAGGTGCTTGGCCACATCCCCTTAAAGAAATCTTTCTCTGATTCCAAGCTTGTGAGCTCTACCCTGGGTCCGGTAATCCCGGCACCTAGCAGGTAAGTGCTTAAGGTATGCAGCTCGGCTTTTGGCCAAAGGGGATGATGTCACTGACAGCCATCAACCGTCCCAGGGGCAACTCCCTTAGCCTGGTAGAGTTGGCTTAGTGCTCGCCTTCTGCGCAAAATTGGCTTGCACTCCCCTCAGCATGGTGGCGTGGGTATAACGTTCCCCATAGCGACCCCTAGGGGACGCAGTCTCTCGTTCCCCACTCGGGGAACCGTGGTTACATACGTAAACTAGACTTTTTTTTACACGAAAAATTATTTAGGTTCATAGAATACTGAATAATGGAATTATTAGGTAGATTTTATTTTATTTAAACCATTGACTTAAATGAAATGTGTTCAATGCCATACCATTTCATTCTGTTATGGGTTATTTCAAAAGCCATTTTCAATTTATCTATAAGATTCCATCACCATACAAATAAATGAACATTTTAAGATATTGTAAAGATGTTTTACATGTGCATGAATGTGCAGTATAATCACAATGCAAGAGATTAGAAATGGTGGATTCAATCATTTAATAATTCTTCCACCATTCTTCTACCATTCTAATTCATTTTTTTATGTAGATATTGCTGATATCATTTTAAAGAAGCTGAATATGTTCTAAATTGTATTTTTATGTAAATATTATGAATATAAAGTAGTTTGCAGGCGTTCGAAGAGCTTGAGTGCTCGAGTCCATCATGGACAGCAAGAACACTGTTTACATTCATTTCACACTATAGTATTATATTAACATTGTGAACTTGAGAATATTTTTGCATCACAATTATGAAACAAAACCCTGCAAAGTTCAGCATTACATCAGACAGCAGGATAATTCAGTAAGAAGTACAAAGACATAACCATGGCCCGTGGCCTGACACTATTCTAAAACAAGTGGATGATGAAATTAATTCTTCCTAGACTTGTTTTGGTCTGCTAGTTCTAAGCCATCTGGGACATTGTCATTTGACAAGCTGAATGCGGAACAAGAACCGTTTGAGAAGCAGTCAATTGCATCTTATTTGAATGGGCACGTTTTGTCACTCTATGCAGATGTGAGAATATAATGTGTGCAATGAAACAAGGGCAGAGTAAACGCTAATATTTCTGTCTGAACAGCCATAACATAACATAAAAATCCTCATTTTGAGTCTTAATATTCTTCTGTGACTGTCATGTAAATCAAATTATACTCCCTCTTTGCAAAGGCCACAATGCTTCTTCCTACAATATTACTTCAAAGATTCCTCAGTCGTTGGCTGTCGCTATAGCTCACATAATGTTTACACTCTGCACTGTGAATAATGCATGGTGTTTTCAATACAAAATAAATTGTTTCTTTATAAGTTGTTTAGTCAGGTAGTGTTTGTTGAAGATCAAATGACGATCAAATATTTTATGACCAATCACATACTTTTAAATTACATTTATTTTAATTTAAGAATGCTGATATTTCACATGCAAATGACTATGTAACTCGTGCTATTCTGCTGAAAAAGAATATCTCTCTAAGTGTAGCTACTGAAACAACAAAACAATGTCTTACAGCAAGCTGAATATGATTGATGATCTCCTGTAAATTAACATTCACTTCTATAACATAGTGAGAAGAGCTCCCAACACCTCTTACACACTAGAGTGTAGAAAGCCAAACAGATGAACACGCTTAACTCTACAGTTATTGCAGAAGTAATTTATGTAAAGTAATACTGTGGTGGAAACAGAGAGAGAATGTGCAATCATTTGAGCTCAGGGATTTGCGAGTGTTTTAGAAGTTCAAGAATATGTAATGCTCATTCAACCATTTCGTTTTTTGCTCTCCCCCCCTCTCTCTGCACCAAATGTTTCCTCCTCACCTCCATCTGCAACCAACGCTTTGGCAGATGTATGACTGTGTTTCAAGCATGAAGTCACAAACAGAAAAATGGGAGAGAGCTAAATCTACTGACAACCGTAGTATATACCAAGTCATCCTCTCCACATTTTCCTCTGACATCAGATCAGCCAAGACAGTCTTCTATTCCAAAACGTGCACTGACATCTCCACCCGCACAGTCTACATTTTTCTCGTCATCTTCTGCCATCATAATTCACGTTAATGCTACTTTAGAAAGTGGGTAACATCACTTTGTCTCTCAACCTTGACACAACTCAATGCCAACCTCCTCTTCCACTGTTCCACCACATCAGCACTCCTGCGTCCCTTCAACACTGCCCCAATGAGAAACTACAGCAGGTTTTTATCCATTGTACAACCTCTTGTCTTCTTTACCCCATATCACCTTTCCTCCTATAGTTAGAAATGTATTTTATTGTAAAATGAAAAGATACTTGAGGCACCATTCGATGTTCTTCAGTCTGCCACTCTGGCAGAACCATATGGAGAATCTCTATGCACCTTTTGAAGGTGTTTCAAATATCTTTTTTATTTTTATTTTTTTTATTGGTGGAGTGTCTCATATATATGGCTCATGTACATATTGTCAGGAGAGATGAGGTCGAGGACTCAAATGCAGAGGAAAATCAGGGTTTTAATAATAAAATGAAACAAATGAACAACAAAAACCACCCCGAAGGGGAAAAACAAGCAGGCAGGCAGGCAGAAGACTGGAGCACAGTCAACATGAAACTCACATGAGACACACGAAAGACAACGGATCAGCACAGGACTGCAGACACAAGGAGACTATATAGGGAGACAAACGAGGGTAACGAGGGAGACACAGCTGGAGCCACTGAAACAATGATTAAGTAACAAGATGGGAGGGGACAGACAATCGACATGGGAGCACATGGCACCAAACAAACAACAAGCCATGTGCTCAACACACAGAGACATCTGGTGGCCAGCCTGGGCACACCAGCAGGACCGTGACACATATGATATAGAATATGGAGCAAAAATATGCAATTTTGTGCAGTTGCTGATATTTATATGGCCAAAAGGTATGATTGTATTGTAAATCAATTGGGAACATTTATAACAGTATAGCCGACTTCTTACAATAAATGGGTAGCACTTTATTTTACAGTCCTGTTACTCATGTACATACTATGTTTATTATAGTAATTACAATAACTAGGTAAACTTAGTCTGAACCTACCCCTAAACTTAACCCTACTCCATGTAGTTACCTTATAGCTACCTTAGTTACCAGTACGTTCTTGGGTAGGTTCACTGTAAATACACATATTTTAAAAGAAAGTGCAACCAATAAATACAAAAATAAATATCAGTTGTCCCTCTATATTTATTTAATAGTATACCAGTCTATTTTTTTATTACTTTTTTGAAGCTCTGTAAATCTAATTCTAAATAAATAAACAAAAAGTTAGTTTATTTTACTAAGGCTGGCACCACAATCACTGCATGAACAGCTTATTATAGTTCAGAAAACTGCTTGGTTAGCAGTTATCTTTTGTTGAATAACTATTTTGATTCTACTTGACCGATGCAATGCATTTCATTCTGGTTTGGATTTGAGACCAGACAAAGATAAAAGTCACTGATCACTATTAATACTGCAAAATTCTTTATCACACAGAAAACATGGAATACAGGCTAGAATAGATTAAGAAATGTTGAGGAATACTAACACAACTAAGCTAAGAATAGTCAAAATTAGACAGGCAAAATGGTAAAGGGTAACAGTGTTTGTCCAAATGAAATACATCAACTCAGGCTCTTGAGAAGTCACAATGAGGATTGTGGAAACATACATGATGCTTTATTAGATAACAAAGAGATATTGATTCTTTGTTGATGCTATGTGCTCCCTCCTGCTGAATCTTCAGCACAATGGCAAAATAAATAATATTTTATCTGAGTTGTGAATGTGAAATTGTAGTCTGTATCGGATGTAATGCCATGATACAGTTAAATAATGTCAGGCAACATCTTTCTATGGAGTTGTCCTAATTGGCTGTGCAGGAAAATAACATACAATGCAACAAGTGAAGTCTGCTAATTTATTGAATAAAATCTTTTTTTTTTTTTTTTCAGCAATGACACGTTGAATTAATCAAAAGAGACAGCAAATAAATAAAAAATATATATATTTGAAACAAATGCAAATTTCTTTCAACTTTTTTTTTATAGTGCTGTAAAAAAATCTAAAGTTGAGAGAACTTAAACATTTAAGGCAACCAGCTTCAGCAGATTTTTGAGTTTTCTCAACTTCTTGTTTTAAGTTTATACAACAAAAATTCAACTTGCCTTAAAACCTTTAAGTTTGTTTTATTTTTTTTAACAGTGTGGTATCAAGGGATCTGAAATATGGCCATGCAGAATAAACAGCAATATGCTAGTAACATGCATGCCAATAAGCAACTAGTTAATCGTGAGAATTGGCTCCTAAACTGTAACTGTTAACAAAACTATAACTGGTAGACTAGAATAAAAAATACCCCCCCCCCAAAAAAAAACAAAACAACAACTAGAAAAGTAGGCAGATATTAAGCAATAAACACAATGGAACAGAGGTATAGAATATAGTTACATGAATTACATTCAAAGACTTTAAACCATTTTTATTTATTCTGCAAGCACATAATCTATGCAGGCCTGGCAATCAGTAATCACACTCTAGCCTCTTCACTTCTGTTATTGTTGGATGTCTATTAGTATTAGTTGGACATTTTGAGAATCTGCTTGCCTGGCACCCACACATACTTTATGAGCCCTCAGGTTTAATTGGTCTGCATGATATAAATTTCTCCACATATTGTCACAGACATCCTTTCTGCCCTGCGTCTGTGAGAGAGAAAGACTAACTATGTGCTTGGCAAATCTCTAGGTGGAATGGGCCATTCAATGGCTTTTCTCCCCATGCCAAGCCCCAGAGCTTGCCAGGATCCACAGCTTTTTCCAGTATCTGTGATAAAGCCAGCTTGAGACAGGCAACAGAAGGAGGGAGAGAGATGTGGGGTTGAGAAAGAAGGCAGCTTCCAAAAATCACCCACATCCAATCATTCTGGCCTGAATATCTTAATATAAAAACAAACCAATTACAACTGACCTCAACGCCTGTTTCTCGGCAGCAGCAGGAACTAATTAAAACGAAAGTTTCCCTCTCTCTCCTCCCGGGGTCTGTATTGCCCCAATGACATTTTGGCCTGCCAGGTGGGTTGGAAGCCAGTTAATCTCAACTTCAGCCACTACCCTCAATCTCCTGCTATGCTAAAGCACTAAACATTATCTATTTTAAATTATCCTGCTAATTATCACTTATACATACTGATGCCTTTCGAAACCTGTATGACTTTCTTCTCTGGAACACAAATGTAGTTTTTAGCAGAGGTGGACAGTATACATTTACTTGACTGCAAAATTTAACAATAAGAAGTAATTGTTATGGTAAGTGTTAGACACAATTTTGTCAGATTTTACACAATTGTGTAAATTAAAATATTACCTATAAAGCCACAGAAGAACCTAGCGGCTGTCCCTCTTAATCACGTCTCCTAACAAAACACAGTAGGTGTTTGACTTGAAGCAGCACTGCACAGATCATTCTGTGTATGTCAAAGTACCGCGAGAGCGTACTAAGATAGTAGAAATTAGATAGTGTTTTTGAATTTTTAGTTTTTAAGTCAAATAAATCTTGCTGGTTTGCTTTTTTTGTTAAACCAGTGTTGCTGTTGTAAAGTAATATAGCCACTGTTTTTTTTCTTATTAGTCTATATTTCCAGAAATTTTACTTTCCACTTAGCTCAAATGTGTGAGATCACCATGCTTCTTTCTTTTGTGGGGGAGGGTAGGGGTGTTCAATAAAAATGTAATTTTTAAATAAGTCTTTTTAATAAAATACTTAATTTCTGTAGGTTTTTAACATTCTAAAAGCTCTTTATTAAAAATATATACTACAAGCTAGTGTATTCAGTAGATTATATGTATTATAAGTTGCTTCGGAGGCATAATAAATTGTAAGTATTACAAACAGTGTATTGACATAAAAAATGACATTTACTTTTGTTGCTTAAAGGGATAGTTCACCCAAAAATGAAAATTAGCCAAATATTTACCCTCAAGGCATCCTATGCATAGCCGCGGGAACGTATTTTTAGCAGGGGGGGCTGAGAAATAAAACGGGGGTGTTGGTCACGTGACAAGAGTGATGTGAGACACTATGATCCAAAAGCGCAATTTTTGTTAATAAAAGTTTCATTTATTTGTTTAATATAAGCGAGTTTGTCATTATTGTTGCTGTTTTCATAAAGAAAAATAATAATAAAGAAAACTATGAACCACAACGCATTTGTTTTAAAAGAGAGAAAAGACCTTATACAACGCAAGTAAGCTATATCTGTTTTATTCATTTTGTTAATAAAAGTTAAATGTTTACTATAGGCCTATGCAAATTTGCCATTGTACTATTTTATGGCTGATGTGTTTTAATTAATAGGCTAATAATTTGTGTTACAATGCGGGTAAAACATATTTCCCTTATTCATATTGTTAATACAAGTTCAAAGTTTAATATAGGCATAAGTGAATTTGTTATTGTAGGCTATAGCCTTTATTATTATTATTAATAACAATAATATAATGAGCCAAACTAAGCATTCGTTTGAAGTAAGGGAAAAATCCAAAAACTTTTATTTATTTGTTACAACGGGTATGTCTTATTCAGTACGTTAATAAAAGTTTTATGTTTCATATAAGCTACTTTGTCCTTGTATTGCTGATGTTGTGTGTGGGATTTTTTCATAAGAGTAGATTAATACTAAATCAACCTTAAGCATTAATTTTGTTCCAAAAATAGGAAATATCTAACTTTAAATATCAAAATAAGCGCAGAAGATGCGAGAATGCGAGATTGATTGCTGCCGAGGTAAATTAACGCTCTCGATCTTTCTCTGCTGTATCTTTGCAATGGCTGTAGAAATGGTCATTCATTCTTGATTTGGGCAAGGTGCAGGTAATAATATGATAAAAAAGTCATGGCAACAAACAACTTCCTAAGTCAGTTTAAGTTGAAACGTCTTTCACAATCAATTTGATTCAACTTAATTCATGTTCTACTGTTGCTTATTGTCATAGGCTTAGGCTATTTTTTTGTATTAATTTTAATGAATATACAAATTAATAAAATGAGTTCTATTTATTTTCTGTTACAATGTTTTCATTTATTTATTTTTTAACACCTCACCCCGGGCACCCCATTTTATCTTGGGCTACACGACAGGGTGTGCTGCAGCACCCTCAGCACCCCTACTTCCCACATTAATGATTCTATGCGTGTCTGATATTCCCCTTTCAGACAAACACATTCAGAGTTATATTCCACATTGTCCTGTCTGTTCCAATCTGCATTAACACAATCATTACTTTCCAGAAAAATGTATTTGGATATAATCACAAATCTTTTGCACCCTGGTTGCTTTTCCATGATCTTCAGGAAGTAGAAAAACTAAATTCCGCTTCTGACCATTTCAGGCTAAGCATTGCCGTCATTCACCATGTGAATTTATGTGGACCAACATTGTGAGATAGCAAGAAAATAATAAACAATTAGATAAAACATATAATTTGGTTGTAAAATAAAGTGTTGCACATTTGGTTGGTGCATAAATGAGTTTGTATATTTTGTAAAACGTTCTACACATACCGTCTACACACTGCGTGAACATTTGGACCAAATGCAGGAAATACGATGTCCTTACTACGTTTCTGGGCATTAAATGTGGAAGTTTCACTAGTGTCTATGCAAGGTCAGAAAGCTCTCGGATTTCATCAAAAATATCTTAATTTGTGTTGTGAAGATGAACAAAGGTCTTATGGGTTTGGAATGACATGAGGGTGAGTAATTAATGATATAATTTTTGGGTGAACTATCCCTTTATTAGGCTTGGCAAGATGGCGCAGAATTGCATCCCAAAGAACAGATTTTTGGTCCCCTAGAACCTTTATCCCTTCAAAGCTCTCACTCTGGAGGGTAAACCGTTCTAAGGGCTTAGTGTGTAGGGACAAGCCCTTCAGGATAGGACGCAGTGTGTGTTTTAAATTAGTAACTGAATCATTAATTTTGTTCATAAACTGGGAATAATTCAGGAATGAAATGTTAATTTGTGTTGCAATAGTTCAGTGTTTGGAATTCATTTCATAAAACCAATAAAGTAGCATGCAATATTGTGGCTAAAATGAAAGTTACTCAATATTGACTTGTTTATTGAACCCAAAGCAATATCAAAATCATGCTGTCTACTTGTTACCCAGTGACTAAGAAATAGCCCAAGCCATTTTGCTAACATGACATTTTTAAATTTCTGTAGTAGTGGAGGCATGGACACATTTTGAACTAGCAATGACACGATCTGTGGCCTAAATCTGTGGTTTACTTATTTACACATACCTTTTTGTTGAAAAAATTGTTTAATGATAACCTGGCGATCAGCCATGTTGATTTACAACCATAACACACTCTTTCTTGTGTGATTGCTTTAATAACCTGGTTTTATCCTTCATTGACATGCTCTGTTTCTAAAGCCCAGCTCACACTGTGCGATTTTGGCCACGATTTGGACGTCTGAGACAAATTTAGAAAATCCTAAAAGATTCCTGTAATCCTAGGCTAAAATCGGTTGTCTTTGATCGCTGGTTTGACATGTCCACCGACAGCCGATTAATGGCCGTTGCGATCAATTTTTTCCTCCGATTAAATTCTGGCAGTGTCAGAAGATTTCAGACACTTTCCTGCAGTGTGACATCTCCTACGACAACCGTCAAACCAAGAACCAATAGGTGCGCTGAACCTGATGACGCAATTAGCGCGACAACTTCAAACCACGAAAATGTCGAAACGAGTCAGGTGGACAGTACAACAGGAAGAAAAACTTATTGAGCTATGGAGGGAAAAGGAGTGCTTGTCTGACGTGTCGTCGCATGACAGGGTTAAAAAGGAAGCGGCTTGGAGAGAGATAGGATGTTTAAACTCGAATAACAAAATTACCTCAAGTTCGCTGTAGAACTGGAAGTCCATAAAGTCCTCTTTTGCCCAGCCATGACTTGCTCCACGTCGTCTTCGCTTTTTCTTTTTATTATCAAGGCATGTAATTAATAAAACTAACGCTACGTTGCTGTTGTTTGCTAGCTACCATTATAGCGAGAGAACGCGGGTCACGGATTGATGACGTAAAACTCCGGACAAGTCTGTCTTGAGTACGTCCGTTTTTGTCGCGTTTTTACTGTCGTACAGTCTGACATTAAGACAACTGAGATCCTACAGTTTGACATGGGGATCATGTTCGTACAGTGTGACAAGCAACAATCGCAAAAGACTATTAAAAATCGCACAGTGTGAGCCCGGCTTAAGCCCAGCTCACACTGTGGGATTTTGGCCACGATTTGGTCGTCTGAGACAAATTTTGAAAATCCTAAAAGATTCCTGTAATCCTAGGCTAAAATCGGTTGTCTTTGATCGCTGGTTTGACATGTCCACCGACAGCCGATTAATGGCCGTTGCGATCAATTTTTTCCTCCGATTAAATTCTGGCAGTGTCAGAAGATTTCAGACACTTTCCAGCAGTGTGACATCTCCTACGACAACCGTCAAACCAAGAACCAATAGGTGCGCTGAACCTGATGACGCAATTAGCGCGACAACTTCAAACCACGAAAATGTCGAAACGAGTCAGGTGGACAGTACAACAGGAAGAAAACGTATTGAGCTATGGAGGAAAAGGAGTGCTTGTATGACGATGTCGTCGCATGACAGGGTTAAAAGGAAGCGGCTTGGAGAGAGATAGGATGTTTAAACTCGAATAACAAAATTACCTCAAGTTCGCTGTAGAACTGGAAGTCCATAAAGTCTTCTTTGCCCAGCCATGACTTGCTCCACACACGTCATCTTCGTTTTTTCTTTTTATTATCAAGGCATGTAATTAATAAAACTAACGCTACGCGTTGCTGTTGTTTGCTAGCTACCATTATAGCGAGAGAACGCGGGTCACGGATTGATGACGTAAAACTCCGGACAAGTCTTTCTTGAGTACGTCCGCTTTTGTCGCGTTTTACTGTCGTACAGTCTGACATTAAGACAACTGAGATCCTACAGTTTGACATGGGGATCATGTTCGTACAGTGTGACAAGCAACAATCGCAAAAGACTATTAAAAATCGCACAGTGTGAGCCCGGCTTAAAGTTAAATTAGATGATTCCTTTAACAAAATTCAATATGAATATTTCAAACAAACAATGAAAAACTATGTTGTTATTGCTTTAACTGTGTAAAATTTTGCTTATACATTTCACTCCAAATTTCATCCTTTGAAGAACAGCTGGTAGTATTCTGCAGTTCTAATGCATTAAATACAAAACACATTGCTTCATGTGAGGTTTGAGTAGTTTTGGAAGATCAGTCTTGACCTGGCATGAGTCGTTCCTGTGAGTCAGAGCTTCTGCTCTTTCACCATTGCTCTTTTTGTGGTCATTTGATCTTGAGTGTGAATCCTCTGATTCGTCTAAATGTTTCTCACTAGGGACCTCTGTGTCTTTCATCCCTTAACCAGATGGCAAGGTCAAGTATTTAGCTCCTGGAATCAGCAACCCATCTAAAATATATGCTAGAATAGATCTGTTTTTGCCTTTGACTTATGGGAAATATTTATCTTTAAAAGACCATATGCTAGGAGGTTCATTTCCATAACAGAAGTCATAAAAACTAGAAGGACATCTGTGATGGGGTATTTTGGGTTATTGCAACAAACATCACTTAACTTATAAATTACCATGAGGTCAACAGTTTACCTCACTTTTTCACTCAAGCAATAAGTACGGTCTCATGTACTTTTCAACTCTCTCTCTCTCTCTCTCTCTCTCTCTCTCTCTCTCTCTCTCTCTCTCTCTCTCTCTCTCTCTCTCTCGCTCGCTCTCTATAACACACACACACACACACACACACACACACACACACACACACACACACACACACACACACACAAAACCCATCTAAAGCGTATACGCCCTATTGTTACCATTCTCATACCTCATGATGTGTTGCCTGGCAGGTTATTGGTAATGTCGGCAACATCAGTAGGTGGTCTTCATTCCATCGCATATGTGAATGTGCAAACTCAAATTCCATTAATTATGTCTCAGTGCGTTAACTTACACTAATGAGCACCACATTCCTATATATCTGTCCAAATCCTCTATGGAATAAATGACATTAGGACCTCATGCTGCTGAAAGAATATGTTTATTAGAATACTGCCTCATTTACTGCTCTTGGGCTTCTCTTGAGAGCCTCTTACATACAATTTTTCATGAACAATTGTGAACATGTTCAAGGGATTATATGTGAGATAACAAGGCTGTATCATAAAGGGAAGAGACAGTTGGATCTACTATGGAAGCCTATTTCCCCTCTCAGAGCACAGAAATGAAAGGGTAATTGTGAATGTCTATGATGCAATGCGACTTTACATTTTCTTTTATATTCGTTTAGCAGACGCTTTTATCCAAAGCGACTTACAGTGCATTCAGGCTATACATTATTTATCAGTATGTGTGTTCCCTGGGTATTGAACCCACGACTGTTTGCGCTGCTAATATAATGCACTACCACTGAGCCACAGGAACACATCTTATACATCTTATATTCGCAATGCAATTTCTAGCCATATGAGAAAAATTGACACATTTGAGACTTAATTATAACTTGAGACTGAATGTATCATTATTCTGACTTTATATCTTGCAATTATACTTTCTCATAATTATGAATTGTCATATCTCATATATGACACAATACCTCACATATTACCTTAATAGACAGAACATTATACAAGATTTTGTGTCTCTTTATTGGGGCTGGGCGATATGGCCAAAAATACTATCCCAAATGTTCTATATTTTTCTATTTCATTTAGTATCAATTTTATCACAATATTAATTTTATACCATTAATGGGGAGGAAAATACATTCCATATGTCTGTCAGACTTTTAGAATCAATGTGAACATAATTTGTTTGTGCAAGTAAACTGTCCATAATTTATGGCCGCATAAAATCAGTTTAATTTTTCCCAAAATTGTATATGATTTAATACATCATCAAAATGTTGTCTAATGAAATGAATTCCTAAAACTTTAACAATCTAGCAATTTTTTTAAAATGTGATCACTTGAAAATATAATTTAAATTAATTTACAGCAAAACATTGCATTTTTTTGTCAAATAAGTTGCTACCAACAGAACTTACTGTCATACATTTTTGTAGTGAATTTGATGTTTGAGTTTCAGTGTGTATTTATGTATTTGCTTCTTTCAAATGAAACTGCAAAATGGCAGACACTGAAAACACCATGAGCATCATGAATATGCGTAGCAGATTAACTTAAATGAGTTTAACCTGGATGATTAGAGCATAACCAGACTGTGAGAGCATCTAGACTATATTAAACCATCTAAACACAGCAAACATGCATATACTTTTATTTCAGCAGGCATATTGGCCATAGTGCTAAAATACTGGAAGTGGAGTGCATATCCCAAATCTTAACTCCGTGACCCCATGGTCCAGCTGGGCTCATTGAAATTTCAGCAGCTTTGAAAGACCCCCCAAAAAAAACAAAATCAGCCAAGAAATTCACAATGACACATCTGCAAGACTTCGGTTTGTCATGACTTGTAACCTCATGTTAGCTATAAAACTGACAGCTGAATCTTTTCGCTATCTTAACAAGATCAAGATTCGGTTCCATTTGATTCAGTACACCTTGCCTCCCTTGTACATGCAATGTCCCTGGGCTCAGCGGCGGAGCTGGGGATATAAAAGCTTGTTAAACACAGAGCAGGGCTGACTGACTGAAAAAATAGGCTTGACTTGTACAGAATTGGAAGCAGTGCCGGACCAATTACCCCGCAGTGATGACAATACATTGCAGAGGCCATAGGCGCAACTTTTGTAATTAATGTTGCTAGGTACTTGCCAGGGCTGCTCGGGGCATGCACAGGGCACAGGCAGGTTCAATAAAGTTTCCTGCTAGGGGTCACATGACACGAGACACCTCAGATCTTCGGGGACCTGCACTACCTACTGCCTTACTCCCAATTCAGACTTCCTAAAATGGGAGATGGTTGAGAGTTGCTGTTCTTTGAGTAATGAGGTGTGATATTTTTGCCATTCTGATGGAGCTGATGATAAATAGAGCATAATGATGGAATACGAATGTGAATACACCTTTTACAATTAACGGAGAGTCTCCAAATGCATTTGATGTGAAATAAATATTACAACTGATGTTTGTGTCCATGACAACAGTAATTCATGGGCGATACCATAGTAAGCAAGATAATTAGATTTTGAAACAGATGAAAAATTAATGATAGATAAATAAAGTAAGTTTTAGATTGTCAAGGACACATCATTTGTAAGAGATAACTGTTAAGTTATACAATGAAAAATATAATTTCCAGCAGAGAAATGACACTTTATTACTTAATGGCTTTAATATGCGCATCTTAATAGAACGGTCTGTGAATAGGAAGGATTAGATATAATCTGAATTTATTGGTCATATTCAAATGCTCCATGACAACTAAAAGGTTTGAATAATAGTTTAGATGTGCGACATGGGAGAAGGGTGCACTGGAGCACATCATTTAACTTCATAATAGAAAATACATGTTTGTGTTAACGGGTATTTTTGAGAATTTTGTGAAAAACGACATAACCAAATAAAAATGTCTGTAGCTCTTGAACCCAAAGGTCTATATTTAAAAATCTGGTATTGTTTGAAACTAGACACTTGAACCTTTGTTACTCTAGAGTCAAAATAACTCATAATTAGTATAGCAATAGAGAAAAACAAGGTAAAATATACATGAAATTGACTCGCGATATCTTTGAATGAAATTCACTAAGGGAGAAATGGAATAGACTTTTCTGCCAAAGGCCTGAAAACACCATAAGATGAAGCTGAATATCTGATCATGTTTTGATTCAAATTTGAGGATGATACTCCCAAAAATGTAGTTTCTGTAAACTTTTATAAAAAAAAAAGTATAGGCGTCCTTTCAAAAAAGCCATTTGGACACTCCAAATGGACACCTAGTAACCAAATGTCCAAATGAGTCAAAGCTACATAAATACATATATGTGTATCAATCCAAAACTACCCTGCCCACCAAAACACACAATAAAAAACTATTTCTGAATATACAGCATCTATTGTGCTGACTCATTTGGTTACCAGGTCTTCAGGTTTTTGAAAAAAAAAAACGCCTAAACTTTTCCTGAAATAAAATATGAAATAAAACATTTGTTTTCAGATAAAACCTTACAGAAACTTTAAGATCTTTATGGTATTTAATTTCAAGAAAAGCTTTGTAAAAGTCATTTGGGTCATTTATTTCAAGAAAAGTCTAGGAATCCTTTCAAAAAGACTATTTAGAGACTCCATATGACACTGCATACTACATATACTACATATATGTATCTCAATTCAGAACTGCTGTACCTATGAAACCACATAAAAACACAACTTTATTTCAGAATTTGAACATTCCAACTAAACAGTCTTTATTTTGAACAATTCTAATAATGAAAACAGTGAACCAAAACAGATTTGATAATTTTTGAATGAAAACATCTCGGATTACTCGCGCAACCCCTGTTCTCTGAATAGGGAACGAGATGCTGTGTAAGCTAAGATGCTTTGGGAAAGACCCTGGGCGTGCCGATTGTCTGAAACAGGTATATAATCACGGCAATTCATTGGCTGATGCGCGGATGCCATCCTCGACGCTCTCACGTCGTCTCCTTATACTGGCGAACGCCGCGCCATCTGCTCCTCAGACTTCTCTGCCGAAAAGGTCCCTGTCGGCAGCGTGAGGAGCTTGGCAGCAAACGCGCATCTTGTTCCTTATTCAGAGAGCAAGGAATACACGAGTAACACGAGATGTTCTCTTTCTTATGATCACTCAATGCTGCTTAAGCTAAGACGCTTTGGGAACTATATACCAAACACGCCAAGCAAAAAACGCTGCCCTATCTGGCCCTTCTACGAATCAGACAGCACACACGGCCAGTTCAAATAGATAAAACCTGGGAACCCGGAGCCATGTCAAGATCCAAGTTATAGAACCTGACAAAAGTGTGCGGAGAATACCATCCTGCCACTACACAAATATCATCAAGGGGGATCCCTCTGAAAAGAGCTTGAGAGGAAGCCATGCTTCTAGTAGAGTGCGCCCGAACGCTGAGAGGTGAAGATAGACCACGCACCTCATAAGCTAGTGAAATAGCATCCCTCACCCAGTGAGAAATTCTGTGCTTTGATGTGGCAAGCCCACGGTGGCCTGCACCAAAACATACCAGCAATTAGGGGGATTGTCTCCAAAGACTGGAGCGGTCCACATAGATCTTCAATGCTCTGACAGGACAGAGCATGTGAAGCCTTTCATCCTCGCCTGAAGCAAAGGGAGAAGGATGGAAAGAGTGAAGTGTGGCCATCCGGGAGCGAAACGATGTGGATTAAACCTTCGGAACATAGCCAAGCCTAGGCCGCAAAGTCATCTTGACCAGACCCGGGGCAAAATCCATACACATCTCGCTGACAGAGAGAGCCTGCAAATCCCCAACTCTTTTCAACAACGTGAGCGCCAACAAAAGAGTAACTAATTTGGAAAAGTACAACTTCCTTGTGGCAGGGGCTCTGGCGTTAGCGCTAGTCTCCTGAAATTCAGCAGGAAGACTAGAAATCAAAACCTGTGGCCTTGGATGGGCCATACCCACAGCTTTCAGATCTCGGGATGAGGGTGCTAGATCTTGCCCTGAAGCTGAGAGAGCATGTCCTGTCTGGTTGGAATCTCCCTGGGGAGCCGATAAAAAAAGAGGAATCAGCTCCGAGAACAACGTCTGGGAGGGGCTACGAGTAGGAGACGGACACCACTCTCCTTCACCCTGCACAGGACTGCCGGAATCAGCTTGACTGGCAGAAACGCATACAGCCTCCTGTCCGGCCAAGGGTGAGCAAGCGCATCTATGCCCAGAGGTGCCGGGGAACTCAGGGAGAACCAAGACACTTTATTTCAGCCTGATACTCGTCGTCGGTAAGGTGATTACAATGCTAACTCGTCAATACGGAGGATCGAGCCCTTAGGGACAGTGATCCATAAAGTTTGGTTGGGCAGAATAATGCGTGTGGCAGTGTCGTGTTGATAGTATGTGAGGGTAGCTGTTCGTGCTGGGGTGTTGACCAGCCATCGGTTTCCGATAATTTCGGCTTGTGTGTTACCTCAACTTGAGAATGTGGTGTTAAATTCGGCGGGGCAGCTAGTGTCGGGTCTAATGGATTCTAGGCCACAGATGCCCTCTGTATTATCGCATACGAGACACTGAGATTTGACAATCACATGACACCCCTTGAGAAAGGGGAGAAAGTGAATCAGTGCCAGGAAGACAGCTCTCAGCTCCAGCCAGTGTATGTGCCAAGAGAGGAACTCTCCTGCCCAGACTCCGCACGCTGGTCTGTCCTTGAAGACCACGCCCCAGCCTGTCAGGGATGCATCCGTCGTAACCATTTGACGCCCATTTTGACTCCACTCTGGAGAAAAAGGGGTTTCGCCATATTGAAAGGGTGCAAAAGCGACTGTGCGACACCCTGATTAGTCAAGTGGCTGGTCTTGTGGAGCAGAGCCCTAGAAGTTTCATCCACCAGAGGAACGGCCTCATGTGAAGTAACCCCAAGAGCAGCACAGGGGAGGCTGCGGCCATGAGGCCTAAGAGCCTGCGACAAGTGCTCATGAAAACATGATGGTCTAACTTGAAGCGGGCCAAACATGCATTGAGACTGTAAAAAATGTAAATCCGGCCCAGACGGGCCTGCATTTGAACGAAATCCATGTGAACTCCCAAAAACACAGTTTATTGAGAGGAGGAGAGAATACTCTTCTTGGTGTTCATTCTAAGGCCAAGAGCACGAACATGACAAAGGACGACATCCCCGTGATAGCTCACTGACTCCCTGGAGTGGGCCAAAATGAGCCAATCGTCCAGGTAATTGAGTACACAAATGCCCTGGAGCCTCAAGGGGGCCAGGGCTGTATCCATGCATTTTGTGAACATCCTCCGCGCCAAAGCCAGGCCGAAGGGAAGAACTTTGTATTGATAAGCCTTCCCTCCAAAAATGAAACGAAGGAACTTCCTGTACCGCTGGATGACCTGAATGTGGAAATAAGCATCTTTCAGGTCGACCGTGACAAACCAGTCTCCCACTCGAATTTGAGACATAATAGTCTTCAACGTCAACATCTTGAACTTCCCTTTGTAAAGGGAGAGGTTTAGACGACGCAGATCTAGAATGGGTCGTAAACCGCTGTCCTTCTTTGGTACAAAGAAATAGCGGCTGAAAAAGCCTTGTTCTAGGTCCGATTGAGGGACTTCCTCTATTGCCCTTTGAGAAGGAGGGACGACAGTTGCTGTTGTAGCACAGAAGCCTTTGAGGCGCTGTTTACTACTGTCTGGTGAACCCCCTCAAAGTGTGTGGGGGGATTGCGGTCAAGCTGAAGTGTGTAGCCAGGCTGAACTGTGCGGAGAACCTAAGATGATAACCCTGGTAGACGCTCCCATTCGTGAAAGAAATGCGATAGAGGGAGTGGAGTGTTGCAGTCTGGAAGACATACCTGTGTTGAGGTGTCGAAAAAGTCAGAGGGGGGCGACGTCATCCACCGCAAAGGAAATTCATTGGCGTCCTTGTTCGTGGACTGAAGAGTGGCCAGTATGGGGCCCGTTGACTGTGGGAGAAAACCAAATGTGTCTCCTATCATGCAGGCCGCAGGTGACGAAGGAACTGGTAGTAGAGGGAGAAAGTCTGATGCGTCTCTCGAGTACCATCCTGATATAGACTGAAGACGGTCTTTTGCTGCACACTGAAACCCGCTGGGTGGGTGTGACAGATCTGATTGAGGAGAGTGTGTCAGAGAAGGCAGAAACGTTTGGACGGTCTGGCCCTGCTTCCTGAGGTGTCCGTGAAAACTCTCCTCATCTCAACCAGAAGGTCAGGAGCGACACGATGGAGCTGAAGCGGATGGCCTGTCAGGCCGCTTCAGATCCACCCGCCTGCGAGGTCATCGGTGGGGCAATGGTCGGCCGCGGGCTCCCCAGACCGTGGTCGGAGGGGGATGAGCCGGGCGCTGCCCCTGATGGCGGGCTCCTTTCTCAGTAAGGGGCGCTCTCTGGACAAGGAGGGGGAGGGGGCCCTTGTCCTCCTAGGCATGAACTGCCTGAGGGCAGCCGACGGAGACTAGATAAGATCAAAATTTCTCCACCACAGAGCTGACTGCCTTTCCAAACAACCAAGTTTGAGAGATGGGGGTGTCAAGAAGAAAAACTTTTTCTTTCTCGCGAATCTCAGTGATTCATCCATCTCCTTCCGGACATCTGCCTGGTAGGCTCGTATGGAGGGCCATGCCTGCCTGACCAGCTGCCATGTAGGACTTCCCGATGAGAGCGGAAGTGGTCCTACATGGTTTAGTTGGAAGGAGGGGGCGGGACTTCCACATGGGGGCCAGAGAAAGCAAGAGGTGAGAGGCTAGCGTGTTCTCGACCACCGGGATGGCGGTATAGCCCTGTTCCACAGAACCCACTAGGTTGGTGAAATCAGCGGTTGCCACGTTAGTAAGGCGGGAGGAGAATGGCTGTTTCCAGGATCTGGAGATCTCATGATGCAGATCATTAAAAAATGGTAGCTTCCTCCATGAATGCCTCGAATATGGACCACTAAGGAACCGCTCGTCCAGTTTCGAAGACTGAGACTCACGGGGGCTCATCGGGCCAATCGATGGAGAGCATTTCGGTGGCGCGAAATTACGTCTATGAGCTCGGAGTAGGCTGGCCGCTAGGCGGGATAGCATCGGCTAAAGCAGGCCCGAAATCCTCGTAGTCGGACGCTGCTGTAAATAGTACATCATTCTACATCATGCCTCCGGGCTAGTTCATACATATTAATGTGCGAATTCAACCGGAGAATTTGCGCGCACATGCTCAGGTGAGAGAGGAAGGGAAAGGGCGAGGCCCCTCTGCTCATTCTGCATCACCTCGAGCTCTACATCCGAGCACCAGGTCGCAGATTCAAATAAGGCCGCAGAGGCCTCCGGAGCACGGTGGGGAAAAATGGATGACTCCCTTTCAAAAACCTTAAGTCTACAGCGGAGGGTTTTGAGACGGAGGTTTTCACAAAATTAAATTTTGAGATGCAGAAAACAGCCTCACGTGCATGCAAAACCCATATATTTCACACACTTACTGTGAGGGTCGTCGCTTACGATGAAGCAAGAACACGGAGGCTGACAGCGAAGATATTCCATTGCACTTCCCCGCAAGGAGAACAGAATTCCACTGCTACAGTCGCCAAAGTGCAACAAAGAAATATCCTGAATAAAATGATCGAAATCTGGCCAGAAAAATCACAACAGAACGGCTAATGTGGCCGCTTCGTGAAGGCAGAGAAATCTGAGGAGCAGATGGCGCGTTCACCAGTATAAGGAGACGACGTAAGAATGTTGAGGATGGCATCCGTGCCATTGGTGTGATTCTATACGCGTTTCAGACAATCAGCATGCCCAGGGACGTTCCCAGAGTGTCTTAGCTTACGCAGAGTTGAGTGAAACTATGAAAGAGAACATAAAACATGCAAAATACATAGTTTTTACAACATTTGTTATTGTCCATTTTTTTCTCTGCTAAATATTATGAATATTTGTTATTTTAATTATATAATAATATTTTACTAATATCACTAAATAAAGTTACTGAAAAACTAAAGCAACTATTTACAGTATGTACAGTGTAGTAAGACACTCAAAGCAGCCACTAAACAGGTTTGTTGTTTGACCAACTGCATTCACAAAACCCACTTGTAATAAATCTAGAAGCTATTATTTCAGCTTTGTGGAATCATTTATTAAAGATTCAATATTGCTTTGATTAAAGTGATATTAATCTTTAACTTATGATGTATACTTTATTAACAACTCGTCCAGCGACCATTAATATCAGTATATCATTAACAATTTTGTTTATCTTGCTTCGTGGCCAATGATAAAATAAACAAAATTAGTACTTTATCCAATTTGAGCTAGGTAACGTGATCTATGGCAAAATAGTTTGAAACCTGAAAATCACACAGCCCAAGACATCATTCTTTATAAATGAAACAAGGTTTATTTGCTAACTGTTATTCTATAATACACTGACTAAACTTAATAAAACTCATAAACAACACGTAAAAATATGCTCACACACATACCAGGAGTTTTGAGGTTAGAAGAAAGTTTAAGCTAACACTCTTTTCTATCTTGCAACTTTTACGAGAGGAAGATCACAGCAGAGAATTTGTTGTCTTTTCCGCATACAGATCAATTCATCAGTTCAGTAAGAATAGAGATTTTGTTCAGTTGAGCTGTCGCAGATCTTTCCGTTTCCGTGTGTTTCCTTGTGTTTCCTTGAAATCTCCGGTGGCTGACGTCGTAACATTATGTCACTGGGGAAACCCTCTTGTGATTCACTGAAGACGCCGAGGTTTTAGCAAGTTTGCAAGCAGCGAGTGAGAGAGACGAAGTCTGAAGCTAAAAACTTTTGTTGTCCATTTTAAGTGGCTCGATTTGGGTCCACCCACGGGCGGCTGTCCCAATCAGATTGTTCTTGTTGGGCGGAGCCCCACCCCGCATGGCTTCTTTTGCCGCGCCTACATCATCTGATATTTAATTCATCACATGAAAGAGGAGCTGTCCGGGGTCATGAGAATGTCACGCTTTTATGTGTATCTGTTGAGGCTCAGTTCACAAGTCTCATCATAAATCCGTCTTCCTTATCGATAGCATCATTGAATGATACATTAAATGGTCATCCGGGACCATGTCCAGATAAAGAGTTCTTTTTTTCTGTTTTGGAAAACATCCAGATGTTTCCTTCAAATCTCTCCTTGTTTTTAGGGGTCTCCTGAGATAAGGAGACTTAGGGCAGGAATTCGGCCAGACACTTAAATGCGGATCGCTCATGTATTAACCTTTTATGACTCCCTTAGGAATGTGTTGTTTCTCAATCATTTTGTGCGTGTTCTCACGCATACAAGGCACTACACACTGAAAGACAGAAAAGGGAGAGAGAAATAGTGAGAAAGTGTGTAAGCAAAACAAATCAAACTTGCAATACTGTTTGCATGTGTAATGTAATGGTAGTAGTAGTGGCAGTGTTGGCAGTCATGGCTGTATTTCTCCTGGCTTGCTTATGCTGTCTTGTCCTCTCCATCTCGAGCATATGAACCCCATCTCTACACAGCTTTTGCCAAATGGTACGGTCTGCAGCACCATTCTCCAGGTCCTCAAGTCTGATCTTACAATTCTTCAAGGCGTTCTTTATCTGATCCTTATATCGCTTCTTCGCCCCCCCCAGCTGAACGTCGACCATGATGTAGCTGGCCGTATAGAGCACTCTGCGGGGCAGTCGACATGGGGGCATCCTTATCACATGCCCCAACCACTTCAGCTGGCACTGGGTGATCATGGCCTCAATACTTCTATAGTTGGTCTTTTTAAATATTTCAATGTGAGGCATACGATCCTGCCAGGTAACTCCCAGAATGCGCTGAAGGCAGCTTATATGGAAGCGCTCTAGGGACCTGATGTGATGACTGTAGGTTACCCAAGCTTCACAGCTATAGAGGAGAATGGTGACACAGACCGCTTGGTATACGGCGACCTTTGTCATGGTTCGTCTGGCCAGAGGGGAACTGGCCCCCCAACTGAGCCTGGTTTCTCCCAAGGTTTTTTTCTCCATTCTGTCACCGATGGAGTTTTGGTTCCTTGCCGCTATTGCCTCTGGCTTGCTTAGTTGGGGAATCTTCATTTCCAGCAAAATCAGCGACTTGATTGCACAGATATTATTTAAACTGAACTGAGCTGGACAATGCCATTACTAAATTCAATAACGAAATGCATTCAGCTGAAAATTGAGTGTTAAATACTGTCATTTTACATTATTGACACAATTTGCCTATTTTGATATTGTGCAGTGCTTTGTTACAATTTGTATTGTTAAAAGCGTTATATAAATAAAGGTGACTTGACTTGACTTGACTTTGTGGAAGGATGAAGATTCTTATTATGAAAGACTCTACGCCAAAGTCTCCCAAAGGCAACTGATGCCTGTTTACAGTTTTTCTCAATTGTTTACACACATTTTCTGAAAGCATGTCTCATATTCTCAGAACTCTACACACAAATCCAAAAAAACACACACAATGGGCAAAACCCCTCAATTCTCCTGCAAAATGAAACTTTACATTCAAAACAATGTTATTTCTTCTCAAAGTGGGATTTTGTTTTCAAATGACACACACAAACCATCATATGTATAGACAGTTATAAGAACCAGCTGAACACTGATGTGCTCAATGTAAAACACTATGATGAATGTAAAACACTTCTTCTCCATTCATCATAATGACTTAGGCCTTTTTTTGGTTCAGTGTTACACTTACTACAGACAGTACAAACATAAGTGTGTTGTAACATGTTTGAGAATATTGTTTTTATACTCCGAACACACAAATACACGGTAAAAATTAATTTTATTTTTCCCGCAAAAACAATGTACACAGTGTACATCCCATTCCCAACCAACACAAAGTTGCACATACACTACATACAAAACAACAGAAGAATTTACTGTATACAGTTACAGTAAAAAAACAAAACAATGCTGCATCCTCTCTTCTGTTGCTGTCAGGTCTGTGTTCTCGGTGTCTTGTGTTTCCCCTCCTCTCGTGCCCATATTTGGTCAGTTCCTGTTCCTGTCCTCATTTGTCATTATCAGTTCCCAGCCCTGTGTCTTCAGTTAATTAGTCCCCAGCCCTGTGTTATTAATCATCTTGTTTAGCTCATTCGTTTGTCCCTTTAAGAACCCTGTGTTTCCCTGCATCTGTGTCCAGTATTAACGTCATTCCCGGAGTGTGTGTACCTGTCTCCAGCGATCTCTGTTCTGTGTGACTATTAAAGTGTTTCAAAGAAGTTCAGCGTCTCCTCGTTCCTGGCACCCCCTGCACATCCGTGACAGTTGCGGTCTGGCCACAGCACCTCATCCACATCACAAGCAATGTTTTCCCTGGCCAAGCAGCGGGGGAAATATCGCCTAGCATGGCGATTCCAGCCATGAAAAGCATCAGCTGCTATATCTCCACATGCGTCCTCCATAGCTTGGAGAAGAGGTATACGCGTTTGTGAATTTCGGTCATACACTTTCCATCTCCAGGCAGAAAAAAATTCCTCAATAGGATTGAGGAATGGAGAATATGGAGGGAGATAAACAACTAAAAAGCGTGGGTGGGCAGTGAACCAGTTACGAACCAGAGCAGCCCTGTGGAAACTTACGTTGTCCCAAATGACAACGTACCTGAGCTGCTCTGGGCCATCTACCTGATCTGGTGGAATGAGTGTGTTGTGTAGGGTGTCAAGGAATGTGATCAGATGGGCGGTGTTGTAGGGGCCAAGGGTAGCATGGTGATGGATGACGCCGTGGTGGGTAATCGCTGCACACATTGTGATGTTCCTCCGCTGGCCGACTTCAACAATGGCACGCTGGCCGATGATATTCCTTCCCCTCTTTCGTCTTTTTGTGAGGTTGAACCCAGCCTCATCAATGAAGATGAACTGGTGCTCCACTGCAGCCACCTCTAGCTCAAGGACTCTCTGAAACACACATGACAATATCAGAAATAGACATGGAGTGGTCACTATTGTGAAGCACAATCATTATGATTACAATATTGAAATATGTATAATTTACTGTATACAGTGTTGAGAGTATGCATCAATTGTGGGACTCACTTGCACATAGTTATATCGCAATTCTTTGACTCTTTCTGAATTGCGTTCAAATGGCACCCTGTAGACCTGCTTCATCCTGAGATGATTTCTGCACAAGACACGGTCCAGTGTTGATAAGCTTACCCTATCAATATTTTGAAACATGTCATTGTTTTCTATTATTTTTCTTTGTATTTGCCGTAATGTTATGGCGTTGTTTTCTAGGACCATGTTCATGATTTCAGTTTCCTGTTCAGGAGACAGAACACGTTCCCGACCACCTTGTGTTGGTAATCTTTCAGTTCTGCCAAACAAATAGTAAAATACTGTAAATACAAAGTAGGTATACATTTCCTAAATACTTGAAACACACTTTACAGTATTTTTACAGTCCTACAGAACAGTCCACAGGCAATACTGTACTACTGTACTCATTGAGTACTGTATTGATATGCAGTACTGCAATTTTCTAGTGAGAGTAGATTTCTTACCTATTCTCATTTCGGAAAGTCTGGATGATGGATGCTACAGTGTACCTGCTCAAATGTGGCTGTACTCTTTGCCCAGCCTCCCTCATTGTTAGACCATGGTTGACCACATGATCAACCAAAGTGGCTCGGATCTCATCAGAGATTACGGTCCTTGGCCTTCCTCGTCCTTGTCCTCCCCGTCCTCCTCTTACTCTCACTCCTCTGGCTCTGCCTCTGTTTCCAATGTTGGCATCCATTGCTCCAAAACAGAAGAGCTCACCTGTTGCCCTTTTATGCTAAAGCTCTGATTGCTAATTGTAAAACTGTGTGACGGGTGTTTGCCCTTGTGATGAGTCAGTGTGCATATTTGAATGACAGTGTTTTCCTTGTGAAAACAAGATATTTTCTGCATGAAAATTGTGCCAAAAGCAGAGAATTGTGTGTAGTGTTTTAGAACTGCAATTTGACTGTAAAGCAGGAACTGTGCTTGTAGTTTAGCAGAATTGGTTCAGGGGGTTGGTGAATGAGTTACATGTTGTGGTCATTGTGTCTCAAGTACCAGAATTTGTGTGTAAACAATTGAGAAAAACTGTAATGCAACTCTGCACATCATTGTCGATGCCAGAGTCTTCAGCAAGAATAGTCCCCAGATATTTAAAATATGGCACTACTGAAAGCTGTTCATCCCCAAAAGTGAAGGCAGGTAGTGTGGGTGGGACATCAAATCACTTCTGTCTTGGTGGTGTTGACAGTCAGCCCAACTCAACAGGATACTATTTTGGTCCTTCAGAAGTGTTAGTCAATCTGCTGTTTTCATGGAATTGATGCAGCGATTTGTTGGTCCGTAGATTGTTTTGACAGCATTATAAAAGTTATGCTTGTCATTTTTATTGTCAAAAGACTGGATTTCAAGCGCCTTTTCAAGCGCTTTGTGCATATCCTTAAGCAAGTTTTGGATGGCATCTGAGTTATCATCAAACCAGTCTTGGTGGTTTCTGCTCTTATAGCCAAAGATTGGGGTATCAGATCCGTAGAGCGCAGAGCTGATATAGGTCCACTGTTGTTTCATGTTGTTTTCTGAGCTCAGACAAGGTTCCGGCTCCCCTAGTTTCTCATCTATGAGATGTCAAAACTCATTTCTTGCTTCTGTGTTTCCCAAGCGGTTACAATTTAGCTTCTTTTTGTTGGAGTTTCACAGCCTCAAGTGGGGGGGGCGCACATTCATTTGGAGTTTGGCCACAATCATATGATGATCTGTCCAGCACTCTGCACCTCTCATGGCACGAGTGATGAGAACGTCCTTGATGTCATTACACCGCACAATGATAAAATCAATAATATGCCAGTGTTTAGAGCGAGAGGGCATTAACAAGGTCTTATATTTTGCCTTCTGCTGGAAGATGGTATTGGTTATGGTAAGGTTATGTTCAGAGCAAAGAGTCAATTGTCTCATGCCATTTGTATTCACCCTACCCATGCCATGCCTGCCTATTACTCCACTCCATATTCTGTTGTTCTGTGCCGCTGCCGTGCAGGGTTCTGACTAGGAGCTCCCCGTCTATTCAAACCTGCTCCCATTGACAGATGCCCCATTGCCGTCAGACTTTAACCATATATAAGGTCCAGATATTATCACCGTGGTCAGAGGTGGAGACCTACGCAAGGAGAGTTTTAAAGTGCCAAAGGGGGTGCGCCATCTCCAGTAGCACTATCTTCACCATGATGAGGTAAATCCCAGTGGCAAGGGTGGTCCAGGACAACTGGTCCCACATCTTGGCTGCAGGAGGTTGCCGGGTCCTTCATTTGTTAAGGCCCACCTATTGCGCACCTCCAGCACAATGCTTTTCTGTCAGGGTGTGCTCCCTTAGCCTTGTCTCAATATACTTTCCACAAGGCAGTGGGGCTATTTGCCCATAGATGGGACAGTGTTTGATGGGCGGCAGGATGTATCCACACAGTGGTGGGTCTGCACACCTCGTCTCTGGGGCCCACTGCTGCTCGGAGATCCCCTGTAGTTTAGCCTGGGACCGTATGATACCCAGTTTCCGTGTGTGGCCACGAGGAGGCACTACAGGAGTCTTGGTGGTGGAGAGGCTCTGTACTGGCAGGAGGAGACTTACGCACTCTGCTCCTCTTTTCAACCTCTATCAAGGAGGCTAGCCAGCGGCAGCAGCTGTAAGCAGAGAGTAGCAGGCAGAGATCACAGAAAGCGCAGGATGACATACAACATACAGCATGCACAAATATGCACTACCTACCAGCATCACTATACTACAGCACTACTGCACTACACGCTTCACACACACCCTGTGTAAGAACACACACACACACACACACACACACACACATACACACACGTACATGTAGCCCCTTCATATTTTGCCTCTCCGTTGTCATTTTTAGAATAAAAAACAGCTTGTCACGGTTCAGGGTGCCTTCTCGGCTCCCCTTGTTGTCCTGTCATTTCGGGAGCTCGTGGTCTGGGCAATCAGTGCCGATCGTGCAGCAGGAATGCGGATAATGAGCTGATTCTCTTCCACCTGTCGCTCATTTCCCCACTCCCTTATATGTCCCTATGTTCTACTCCTCGTTGTGAGTAGACTGTTTTGTCCTTGCTCGTGTTTACATGTCACATTGCTGTCCTTACCTGTTCCTCTGTTACCCTGTGCGGCAGGACTCATAGCAAGGAGATCCAGCAGCTCGTGTGGTCCGCAGACACTGCTGGCCGGCCCTGGAATCTCCACGTCCTAACAGGATTTACATATTGTTTGTTATTTTATGTTTTTTGGCGAGAATAAAGTTTTTTCCTTCCTCCACACACTGCATCTGAGTCCTTCACCCACAACCTGACAGAATCTACTCACCAGATTCAGCAGAGGAGTCAGAGTTGCGCCGAGCCCTCTCGCAGCAGGGCATTCTACGGTGTCGGCAACAGGAAGAACTAGCGGCTTCTCGTCACGCTTACGCTGAGGTTTCGCTCCAACTCAACCAGCTGGTGGAATGGCTGGACCAGCTGCAGGCCAGCCCTTACGCAGATTGGGCTTCTACATCAGTCCCTGGCCCTGAAGGAGCAGTTCCTTGCTACGCGGAAACCACGGCTTTATCCGCCTGCTCCATACTGGGGTGAACCCAACTCCTGTCGGTCATTTCGGTCCCAATGCTCGCTAATTTTAGCTCTCCAGCTCCTGTTTTCCCACGGAGCTATCCAGGGTAGCGTACATCATCACGCTCTTGGTGGGGCAGGCGAGGGAGTGGGGCACGGCTGTGTGGGATGGCGAGCAGGCCTGCTGTGAATCTTTCGAGGTATTCTCGGAGGAGCTGCGCAAGGTGTTCGATCATTCGTCTCGGGAATTGAGGCGGCACGAGCCTTGTCGGTGCTTCACCAGGGCAAGCAGTCCGTGTCTGAATTCTGCACGCTCGCCTTATCCTGTGGCTGGAACAAGAAGGCACTCTGGGATCACTTCCTCCACGGCCTGGCTGAGCACGTTAAGGACGAGATCTATTCCCTGGAGCTTCCAGCTGGCTTGGAAAGTTGACCGATCTCGCTATCAGGGTCGATGACCGGATTTCTCTCCGTTTTGGGCACCGAAGAGGGGGATTTCTCCGCGAGCGCATCACGGGTGCCACCGAGACAGTGACCGCTTGTAAGACACAGTCTCAACGCCTTGTCTTCCCGGAGGAGGAGCCAATGCAGGTCGGAGGAGCACGACTGACGGCGGGAGAGCGACGCCGTCGCCTGACCAATAAGCTGCGCCCGAACTGCAGTGAGGCGGGGCATATGGCAGCTGTGTGCCCTGTAGCGGGACAAAGCTCATCACGCAAGGGGGATAATATGGTGAGCGTCACTTCGACTCGACTGCCATCTGGGAGTTACTAGCTGTCAAGCTTGTGCTGGAGAAGTGGCGTCACTAGTTAGAGGGTGCGGGGTCCCCATTTATTGTTTGGACTGACCATAAAAACCTAGAATACATCTGCACCGCCAAAATAATAAATTCCAGGCAGGCTCGCTGGGCATTATTTTTCGGACGTTTCAGGTTTACCAATTCTTATCGCCCAGGCTCTAAGAAGGGTAAACCTGATGCACTGTCGCAGATTTTTGAGGCTAAGGATAGTCCCACCCCCTCTGTGGCTATCCTTCAACACGAATGGGTTGTGGTGGCAGTAACCTGTGGGGTGGTGTCCAAGGTCCGCGACGCGTCACGCAACACCACTGTTCCCACGGGGGGCCCAGAGAGTCTGCTGTTCGTGCCCGAGTCAGTCTGAACTAGCGTCCTACAGTGGGGCCACTCTTCAAACCTAGCTTGCCACCCTGGAGCTTCTCGTACTCATAGGTTAATCAAGCAGCGTTTTTGGTGGCCGTCCATGGCAAGGGATGCTCGATGGTTCATGGCGGCCTGTCCTACTTGTGAGAGATGTTCTGAGATTTTCTGAACTTTGTTCAGAGATGCCTCCGTACATGGAGGATCGCCAGAGAAGCCTTCACTCGGACTGGTGAGAGGAACAAGGTGTCGGCGGACTGTCACCGTACCAAGCCCCCACATTACGTGTGATCAGAAGGTCTGGATGTCTTCCAAAGACATTAACTTCAGACTTCCCGCATGTAAACTGGGACCCAAATTTATTAGACCGTTTGTTGTGGCTAAGGTGCTCAGTCCGGTGACTGCGGCTCAAATTAACCCCACAATTTATATACGATTCACCCGGTTTTCCATGTTTCCAAGATCAAGCCCGTCTTTTGCTCTCCTCTTCAGCCCCTGATCACCGCCCTTCCGCCTCCCAGACTCATCGAAGGGTCACCAGCCTATTCTGTACGGCAGCTCATTGATGTGATGTGTAAAGTCAGAGGTTATCAATACCTGGTAGACTGTGAGGGTTATGGTCCGGAGGAGATATGCTGGATTCCGGCTCACGACATTCTGGACCGTGCTCTCATTGATCAGTTCCATCAGCGTCATGGTAAGTCCTCTGGTGGGGGGTACTGTCACGGTTCAAGGTGCCTTCTTGGCTCCCATTGTTTTATAAAGTAATAAGTAACCTGTAATCTGATAAATGAATACTTTAAACACAACTGAGTAAAGCTCACACTAAGAATGATAAATACTGTATAGCCTCAATTTCCGTGGACGGTAGCATTCTGTTTATTATACTGTATATGTACACTGTAGTTCTGTCGTCTGTCACTTTAAATGTTCAAGTAAGGTGGATTCTGTTTGGCTCTCAATGTTTTGAGATTCATCAACTTTAAAGAAAAAAATCAGTCTGAAAGTGTTTCAAAAGATTTTGCTCCTCTTTGTTCTCGACTTATTAGTTTGCTATTATCATTGAGTTATGCTGTGTTCCATTTACCTCAGAAGTCAGCACTGTCTGGACTACTGAGATTATTGAGACACAGATAAGTATGAGTGCTGATAAAGGTCAAGGTCAAGGTCAAGGTCTCTTTATTCGTCACATAATAAATTATATAGGGTATACGATTCACAATATAAACACGATAAACAATATATTACTACTGTTGATGCGCTGAGCAGCCATATTGCATTCTGAAGATGGAGGTGTCATGATTTCTCAGTGATTCCGAGTCAGAACTCTGACTTAGGAGGGTGTTCCATTTAAACATTCCTACTGGGAACTTGGAATTTACAACACACAAGTACAAATGGAATGCAGCATTAGAATAAATATTAAAATTATAATTATAGTTATCAGTATTGTTATCATCATTGGTGTGAATGTAACATCTCGTAACATCAACTGAGATATGAGATGAGAACAATTTTAGAGGAATAACATTTATTTTGGGCAGTGCTAAATATCAATGTCTGTCATGCACACTGCTCCAGCACCCAGCGAACGCATTCATATTCTCATTCTCACATGATCCTCATCAACACCATCACAATCACCATCCTGCATGTAAGCGCACACCTCACACTCATTCATTGTCTGTCTTCAGCGTGGAAAACAGACTCAACACCTGTGATAATCACCTAAACACAAACACACTGGCTTCTGTTTCATCCATAACAATCTCATTCACAATAAAATATTGTATGTCAACATAATCTGTTGAGAGACCTTTTTTCCTCCATTAATGATTTAATTTGTAGTCAGACAATATGTGGTATTTGTTATTTCCTGTGGCCTAGCATTCAGTTATACTTTAAATGAAATAATGATGGCTATAAAATGCAGTGTGTGGACCTCTCCTCTATTTCTGCAGTGAGAACGCACAGCCAAAAGCACCATCCTTCATTAAGATTTCATCGTGGTAGGTAACCATGCCACTCATTACAGCCAGTAGCTTCCTGACAATATTTTCTTCCCTCTTGGGGCAGAATGACAGTGTCTCTGTGGAATCTTAATATAGCTGATAAACGTCAGGACATGTGTGTATATGGTGCTATGGGGAATATATAGTGGAACAAAAAAAGAGCAACAGCAAGGAAACTCCACTCTGTTGTTTTTTAATGATGAAATTCCCTTAAATTGGCAGAACAATTGTGGCAGGTCTACACAAGTTTTTTAGAGCTTTCAGCCCGTACTTGCTCTCCTTTTGTATTATTAACAAGTACAGATGTCTGACTTTCACATTCCCTCATTTTTTTTAAATCAATGGCCATTGATTTTGTAAGATGGGCTGTAGTAAAGTGAGAAAAATGAAGGCATAACAATTTAGATGAAATTATGAAGCAGTTCATTAATCAAGTGCGATGTGGCCATTTGGAGATGGTTCTACCGATTCACCTCAGCAAATTCCTTGGCATCAGTGATGCCACAAATCCACAGAGCCTGGGGCATGAGTGGCAAGGGTTCTGGTCCACCCTCCCGTTTTTATTTTATCGCAGACTACCCGCAGCGCAGAGTCAAACAAGTTCAGTGCCTGCTAATCGATCATACCTTTGTACTGTTTTCATACAACAGATCAATACCGAGGGCTAGTAAACACTTTTGCAGAGCCCCGTGCTCCTGTACAAATGCACTCTTACCCCCCATGTGAGCGCAGAGAACTTCTACACACCGGTGCGACATGCTGGGTGTGCAATGGACTGATTGTGTGTTTCCAAACCCCAGGGGTCAGGAGAAGTCAGTGAGATAAACAAAAGACTTTGGAATCTGTGAAACATTTCCCAGGTCATGTCATGCACATTGTCCAAGAAACATTAGCTACATTAGACTAACACTGAAATGTACCTTTCATTGCTAGATTTGACACAAGGTAAACAATCAAGCCACTAAAAATAAGCTCAGCATTAGCTACGGTTTATTTGTATTTACAGGGAAAGTTCAGCCAAAAAAGGAAAAAAAATAATTGTATTAATTTACTCACCCTCATGTCATTCCAAAACTGTATGACTTCCCTTCTTCTAATTTTATTAATTTTGGTGAAATGACAGACTTTTCTCTCTTCTTCTATGCCAGAATTAATAGTAAATGCCAGATAATTCCAATATCATCTGAAGGAAACATTAAGGAAAGAAAACAATTTCTTCTAGAAACTTCTAGAAATTTCTTCTTCAAAAATCCTTCTAGAAAACAATTGACTGGACAAAAATATATGCAGTGCAAGATGAGTCAGTAACATTTTTGGTTTCTTTTCCTACAAAAAAACTAAAAAACAGAAATGTTTAATGTTTATTTTGCTAATATAACATTTGTCAATTTTTAGGAGTACACTATCACAAACCCCTGATCTTAAAATTATTTAACCAAAATTCAATGTCTAGATCCTGCTGTCATAATCTCCTGGGAGCAAGGAGCACACAGGAGCTGAGGAGAACAATACACAATCCCTTTATTTAGAGATTCCATGAAACATGGAGCACAGGGAACGGACAAACACCAAATTACGATTTAGACCGGACACAGAGGCAGGGAATCATAGGACTTATAAACACTGGGAGAACTAGCTAATTAGGGAAACACGGCTGGGGACAAATAAACTCATAATTAACAGGAACAGGAGAAACCAAATAAGGGCATGAAAATACTGTCAGAAATGTATGCTTATGCTCGAGGTTTGCTTTCACAGGGCTTAGAGCAGCGGTTCTCAACCCACGGCCCGTCATGAATCCGAATGTGGCCCACCATGCTGAATGTTACAGTCTTATGTGTTGAACATAACTCAAAAATAACTTTCAGTTTTACAATTAGTTTTTACATTCGTTTAAAAATGTACTAAACAAATATAAGCTAATGTTTTTGTTATGTAAAATAATTTTGTTTTTCATATATTATTTTCAGACATGAGCAGATAATTATTTATTTAAATAAACGTAATCGTTTAGATATCATAATATTTAGGCTATAAATAATATTATAAATCTGGTTGGTTGGTATTGATGACGTAATATGTAAATGACTTGTGCAGCCCGTGAAACTTGCACTTGGACCATAGTGCGGCCCGGTGGGAAAAAAGGTTGAGAACCACTGTCTTAGACTAAACCAGGATAAGGCCATGGTTCAATTAGCTACATTTTATAAAGGTGCCTTAGAAAAAAAACATTACTGGTGTGCATCTTGAGACAAAACAAGGGCACTGATATATTTTTAAGATCATTCCGTGCAAGTTTCTTACAGTTTAAACAGCTCAGACTTTCATTTTAGTCTGGGACTAGGCTTAAGCCTTGTCTGTGAAACCAGGGGCTAGTGTGTTAGCAACACTTGATACCCTAAATGTCACCCCGAAGAGCTGATGTTTTGGATTTGGTCCAAAAAGTAGACTGAGGTAAAATAACTAATAGGTAGGATTTGTCACTTGTCACTGATCTCAAATGTCTCTGAAAAGGGTTGAGAGTTGAAGAGGCTCATTTAAGTGGGACTAATGATAGCTTCCTCTCTTTCAGCTGAGGATGGCAGTTTTCATGTTCCAGCTCCATGCAAAACGTGTTTTACAAGCCCTGTTCAGAGATGTCCTTGAAATGTAACACAACACAGTATATAGAACACCACCTGCTGAGACCCTGCCACCTTTTGACTAGTAGCAAACTGCTGGAAACAAACAAATCAGGTTTTATCTTGCCTGAGGTACCATGAAGGAAAATACAATGACAAAAGGTGAGACTGTATTTTCAAGCTTTGACATCATGCCATGAACCTGCTGGGTCATTCATATATATATATATACACAGTGGTTACGGAAAGTATTCAGACCACCTTACATTTTTTACTCTTTGTTATATTGCAGCCATTTGCTAAAATCATTTAAGTTCATTTATTTCCTCATTAATGTACACACAGCACCCCATATTGACAGAAAAACACAGAATTGTTGACATTTTTGCAGATTTATTAAAAAAGAAAAACTGAAATATCACATCGTCCTAAGTATTCAGACCCTTTGCTGTGACACTCATATATTTAACTCAGGTACTGTCCATTTCTTCTGATCATCCTTGAGATGGTTCTACACCTTCATTTGAGTCCAGCCGTGTTTGATTATACTGATTGGACTTGATTAGGAAAGCCACACACCTGTCTATATAAGACCTTACAGCTCACAGTGCATGTCAGAGCAAATGAGAATCATGAGGTCAAAGGAACTGCCTGAAGAGCTCAGAGACATAATTGTGGCAAGGCACAGATCTGGCCAAGGTTACAAAAAAAATTCTGCTGCACTTAAGGTTCCTAAGAGCACAGTGGCCTCCATAATCCTTAAATGGAAGACGTTTGGGATGACCAGAACCCTTCCTAGAGCTGGCCGTCCGGCCAAACTGAGCTATCGGGGAGAAGAGCCTTGGTGAGAGAGGTAAAGAAGAACCCAAAGATCACTGTGGCTGAGCTCCAGAGATGCATTCGGGAGATGGGAGAAAGTTGTAGGAACTCAACCATCACTGCAGCCCTCCACCAGTCGGGGCTTTATGGCAGAGTGGCCCGACGGAAGCCTCTCCTCAGTGTAAGACACATGAAAGCCCGCATGAAGTTTGCTAAAAAACACCTGAAGGACTCCAAGATGGTGACAAATAAGATTCTCTGGTCTGATGAGACCAAGATAGAACTTTTGGCCTTAATTCTAAGCGGTATGTGTGGAAAACCAGGCACTGCTCATCAGCTGTCCAATACAGTCTCAACAGTGAAGCATGGTGGTGGCAGCATCATGCTGTGGGGTGTTTTTCAGCTGCAGGGACAGGACGACTGGTTGCAATCGAGGGAAAGATGAATGCGGCCAAGTACAGGGATATCCTGGACGAAAACCTTCTCCAGAGTGCTCAGGACCTCAGACTGGGCCGAAGGTTTACCTTCCAACAAGACAATGACCCTAAGCGCACAGCTAAAATAACGAAGGAGTGGCTTCACAACAACTCCATGACTGTTCTTGAATGGCCCAGCCAGAGCCCTGACTTAAACCCAATTGAGCATCTCTGAGAGACCTAAAATGGCTGTCCACCAACGTTTACCATCCAACCTGACAGAACTGGAGAGGATCTGCAAGGAGGAATGGCAGAGGATCCCCAAATCCAGGTGTGAAAAACTTGTTGCATCTTTCCCAAAAAGACTCATGGCTGTATTAAATCAAAAGGGTGCTTCTACTAAATACTGAGCAAAGGGTCTGAATACTTAGGACCATGTGATATTTCAGTTTTTCTTTTTTAAGAAATCTGCAAAAATGTCAACAATTCTGTGTTTTTCTGTCAATATGGGGTGCTGTGTGTACATTAATGAGGAAAAAAAATGAACTTAAATGTTTTTAGCAAATGGCTGCAATATAACAGAGTGAAAAATGTAAGGGGGTCTGAATACTGTCCGTACCCACTGTGTGTATATATATATATGCTACCATTCAAAAGTATGGGGTTAGTAAGTGTTTTTTTCAAGAAATTAATACTTTTATTCAGCAAGGATGCATTAAATTCATCAAAAGTGACAGTAAAGTAATTTTTAACCTAATAATAATAAAGAATATATATATATATATAAACATATGTTTTTCCAATTAATGCACTCACCGCATTCTACCAGCTAATTAGGTACCACAACCAATATATATATATATATATATATAAACACTAACCATTCTGCAAAAATATTTATTACATTTATGAAGGGGATGCAAAAATAGGCCTATGTTTCAACTACATTTCAGCTATCAGTCCTTTCCTAATAAATGAGGACTTTGATCTCTCAATCTTTATTGTAATTTTTTGTGGGGCTACAATATTTATGAATGCCATTTTTGCTTGATGTGTTATTGCTTCCACGGTTGTTGTTGTTATTATTATTATTAGTTTAAGAGGGAGCTGAATTGAAGTTTGTGAACTGATTGTTTTATTATGAACACCTGATAATACTCAGTTTTGTATATGACTCCTGAGAAGCATTGAATTTACACAATGTTGAAGGCTGAGAGATTAAATGTTTGTCATATTGTTTATACCCTATATTTTTTTACAGTACAGAACTTTTTTCTTTGTACCTCTTTTTTTAAATAATTATCTAATGCTCACCAACTATTTGATCAAATTACATTAATCCAATTTGAAATAAACATTTTACATTTAATTGTAAATAATATTTTAAAATATAATTTATTCTTGCTATGGAAATGCCAACTATTAAGCAGCCATTACTCATCTCTTCAGTGTCACATGATCAATCTGAAATCATTCTGTCATGCGTTGGGTATACAAACTATGAGCACAAAGGAGATCAAAGAAAAGTATTTTAATAAGATAAATCCAGGAGAACAGGCACGGCCACCAACTTAACATAAACGAGAACAGACCGAGACTAAGGTAGGACAGAGGGATTATAAACATGAACCAAACAAAGGGAACTAATGGGATAAATAACAAGACACCAGGGCTACATTCAGCCCCCCCCCAAAAAACGGTGCAAAACGTTTATTAAACGGAAACGGTGGTGCTTTGAACGTTGAACACCCTGTTCTGATGACGCAAGTGTTGCAACTATGGCAGCTGAGAAGGCCATTCTTTGTGTTTTTTAAAGAATTTTCGGAGCCTGATAAAATCGGTATAAATAGGTGTTTAATACTGCAAAATACGCTCAATGTTAAAGTCACTGCCCTTGCCGTCCAGTATAAAAGAGAACATCCCAATCGAGTGAAGGGATATGTGGAAACTGTGGTTCCTAATTATTGTGATCCAACATTTGTCTAGCATTTCAGGGTGGAAAGACAAACATTTCAGGTGAAGGATAATCCAATTCTTACATCCGAGACTGTGTTATGATCTATATGACCTATTTTTATTGTGAGGACAGGCTTATCATTATTGCTTTTCACTGTTGTTGTGCTATGATGTTGTAATATTTACCATTATATAATCAGAGGAGCATAGAAACGTTTATGAAAGTGTCACTCCAAAATACAACAGCAAAATATAAATATGTATAGTATTTTTGTTACATTAATCCAGGGGTGTCAAACTCAATTCCTGGAGAGCAAGAGCCATGCAGAGTTTAGATGGAGCCCTAATTAAACACACCTGATCCAACTAATCAAGTCCTTCAGGCTTAATTGAAAACTGCATAGCATGTGTCTTGGAGTAGGGTTGGAACAAAACTCTGCAGGACTGCGGCCCTCCATTAATGACCGTTTGACACCCCTGCATTAATAAGTGTCTATCACACCTTCCTAAGGAAAGGATATGGACCAGAAGACATTGCAATTACTACATTATATTTAGACAGACTTAAAGAAGCTCAAGATCTATACTTCTGCTCTTATTATTTCAGTTATTTTGCCTTTAATGTCTATACACGTGCATACAATATACTTGCTCTTGTGAATTTATTTTAATGTTAAATAGATATACTTACAAATTCATCATCATCATCATGTTGATATGATATCCTACTGTAAAACTCTTACGACAAACATGTCTTCTAATATCTTCACTTGTATACCAAGCTGCAGCGGACACGTTTGTAAACAACTTCACTTGGACCCATTGTGCGAGCTGTCTCTTTAGTCCTGCATGGTTTATATACATGTTGCTGCTAATTGGGCTGACATTTTTGACACACCCACAAAAATGAGAAAACGTATCTCAAACCCCGTTGCACACTGTTTCCAGGAAACGTGCCGCACAAGCCGGAAACCGGTGTGAGCCTGAATGTGCCCCAGGTGAGCAGAATGACTAATTAAATAGAGAGGGGGAAACTAGGGCACCGCGGAATCACAGAGACAAAAACCACAGACATGTAACACATTCTTAGTGCTCAATCTTTTATTAAATCATGTATTATTGGTACTCAATTATTAATATTGGTTTCTTATTATTATAAATGTTAAAAGCAGTTTTTACTGCTTAATATTTTTGTGGAAAACCTTTATTTGAAATCTTTGTCAAATCGTGTGCATGTGTGATCAAATCTTTACTTCATATTGAGTCACATCACATGCAATGGAAGCACGCTGACTTCTTTGCCAGTTTATAGTTTGCCTTCTTTTCGCTTTACACTTTCTATAAATGCTAGAAATATTTTTAACACTTCAATTAAATTAAGTTTGTACAAATTCAGAGCCTAAGAGTTCTGTTAATACTGAATGTTTTTCCACCATTTTAACTATTGAATTTTCACTGGATTTATTTTTGTCCATTAAACTCCAAATCAATTAAACTTGAGCTTTTCCGACCCATAAAGCACTAAGAAACAGAAAATAGGTCTGTGGGTGTGACATTCTTTTATTTGGCAGCGCTGTCTGAGGCTGAAATCAGTCTCCTTCCTTTTCTCTCCTTGCTTTTTTATCCCACTAACATATTCTTTCGCCTAGCAGACACCTACAAAGCACAAAAGCTCTACATTTCAATGACAAAACCTACATTTAATCTCCAGATCTGCAGTTTATACCTGCCAGCTTCCCAATCCGCCACTTCTCCATCTATCTTCCTGCATGGTGTTTTGGGCATGTGCTGTGGGCTGTCATTACAGCTGACTGTGTTTAATGCTAGTGGTGTTTTCCTCTCCCTTGTGGATGGCTTGAACAGGGCACGGGAGAGCTGGATCTGGTGGCATGTTGTCATTACAGTTGACTCAGCTCTGTCTCTTACCCTGCTGTTCGGGAACAAGAAAGTTCATCTCTACCTGAGGTGAACTCAAAGATCAGACAAGCTCTAATATACTCAGCCATAGCTTGCTTCCCTGCTTCACAGCCTGTGACCTGAGGCACAGACTGCTTAGTGTGGACTGATTGGCATTGTGATGCTTCTTTATAGTGCAACATTAGCATTCTGGTCTCATGAAGCTATCATAATGACCTTACAGCATGGCTTGAAAACAGTGAAGACAGAAATCGCAGTGGACTGAGAGGACCATTCCCTTAGGTATCTTGGCTAAGGGCAATAAAGCTCAGCATTGACTTGATATCCTGTCGAGAGGGCAGATATTCTGGATGATTTCCATTCGGAATAGGCAGAGGAGGCATAATCGTCCAAGACATATGCTACAATGGGAGATGAAGCAAACTATATATATATATTAGTGGTGGGCCGTTATCGGCATTAACGTGCTGCGTTAACGTGAGACTCTTATCGGCGATAAAAAAAATATCGCCGTTAATCTATTCTCAAAGTTGGGTTGGGAGCTGGGTCTATACTACGCAAGCTATGATGACTTTCACCCTGATATTTTAGCGCGGATGTATACCTAGCCGAATTGCACTGTAGGGGGCGAGAACGAGTCTTCGAACTAGAGGCTCGCAGTCCGTGATGGACAGATTGTTAACGGCTGGTCTGTGTGGTAATACAATCGTGCAGGACATCCAAACGCTCACCTATCATTCATCAACCTCAAATATGGCTTTTCATCTGACAGATGTATGTAGTAGCAACTTTACATGGTCAATATGATGTTAACCTAGAGAAATGTGCGCTATTGAAGTGTTTGTGTGGAAGCGTTTGCTGCAAGACAGGCTCGGTGCGTTCACTTGCTCTTAAAATCTCCGTCATTTTGGTCATACAGATAAAAGTAGCCTAATACATCTTTCGAATCTGTAAAGACTCTACGCTTATTTGTGTGCACTCAGAATAACAACGAAACGCTTCGCTTTTAAGTAAACAGGATGCGCTTTAGGTCTCATGTGAACTTGAGAAACTTTGAAACTCGAATATATCTAAAAATACAGTACATAGAAAAATATATCTATAGAGAGTGAAATGTCAAAAAAAATAGAACACGTGTGTGTTAGCATGGATGATTTACATGAAATTTAATCTGTGCAACACTGTGCATAATAAGATGGCTTTCAGTTCAATATAATAACAAAAACGACATTTTGGGCTTACTTTTAGTCATTATTTGGGTAGCACACATATTCTGAATGCCTTCGGCAGAATTCAAATGAGCCATTTTAATCTAGATTAATCTAGATTAATTCCAAAATTAATCTAGATTAAAAAAATTAATCTATGCCCACCTCTAATATATATATATACATATATATAAAAGTAGGTAGGTCAAATATTTTTTGTTTAATATTGATAATAATTAAAATGATATATTAAATAATAAATAAATTAAGATTCTCTCTCTCTCTCTCTCTCTCTCTCTCTCTCTCTCTCTATATATATATATATATATATATATATATATATATAACAGTTCTGCTGCTTTTTGAATAAACTGTGATACTTTTTTAGGATTCTATGAAGAAATAGTAAGTTCAAAAGAAAACAAATATTTTTCAACTTAATGAATAAATGCATAGATACACAAATAAAATTTAAACAGAATGTGGTGTCACTTTATTTTAAGGTCCAATTATTGCCATTAACAAACCATTAACTATGACTTTTGCCTCAACAAACTCCCAATTTGCTGCTTATTGATAGTTAGTGAGGTAGTTGTATATGTTTAGGTATTGGGTAGGATTAGGGATTTAGAGCATGGTCATTAGAGCATGGTCATGCAGAATATGTGCATTATAAGTACTAATAAACAATCAATATGTTAATAATAGGCATGCTAATAAGCAACTCGTGTCAGGAACACAACATGGACACAGATGCAGGATTCAGCAGAAATGTTTTATTTATAATAAGTCCAAACTAAAGGGAAATTCCTTAAAAGAATAAAAAACCAGCCGGGGTTATTAGGCAAAAAAATAAAAAAAACAAGAGAGGAAAACAACACAGGTTTAACCCTAGAGACATGAAAAACAGGGTGCACCCGACTATGTGTGGGAAGAAGCTTGAGCCGCAACACTGCCGGACTCAGGACCTTTGTGATCGAGTATGGGTTAATGAACCTGGGTGCCAACTTTCGTGAGGCTACCCTGAGAAGCAGGTCCTTGGTGGCAAGCCATACCCTTTGATCACAGAAAAATGGGGAGCAGGAGTCATGTGATGACCGTCCACTGCTTTGGTCCACCTATTAACCCAGGCCAAGGCCACCTTAGCTCTCTTTCAGGTGCATCACACAGTCAGGCGAAAGCCAAGGCAGATGTGACCACAGCTTCGGGTTCCTGTGTAGGAAACAAGGGGGGTTGAGAACCTACAGAACACTATAATGGTGGAAATGCCTATGCCTGTGGCAGAGGCTGGAAAGGAGTTATTGTCATACTCTACGTAGAACAGCTGTTGGAACCAGGAACTCGGATTGTGGGATGCCAGGCAGTGGAGAAAACTTTCCACATCCTGGTGTACCCGCTCGGACTGATCGTGATGACAGACTTGTAGAGGCCCTGATCTGCCGACAGAACTCCCTCCAAAACTGGGAGACACTGCCGTTCAAAATATTTTTATGTTTTTTTTTAATGTAATTTATTTCAGTGATGCAAATCAGAATTTTTATCAGACTGATTTATTATAAATGGTGTTCTTTTAAGCTTTCTATTCATAAAAGAATCATGAACAAAATGGCACAGGTTCAAAAAAAATATTAAGCAGCCAGCTTAAGTCCGACCAGCACATGACCAGCTAAGGACCAGCTTAAACCAACAAAGGAGCATAAACCAGCATCCCAGGTTCAAAACATACCTAACCAGCATATGCTGTTTTTTTCAACAACACTGGTAAGAAATCAATAGATTAGAATGATTTCTGAAGGATCATATGACTCTGAAAACTGGAGTAACAGCTGATAAAAACTCTGATTTGTATCACTGAATAAATATTTTATTTGATAGTATAATAATTATGCATTATATATGTATATAACCTCTGATACGGAGAAGAGTGAAAACTCCTCACATGACTGCTACAAAACAACTGAACATAATGAAACAAATACACATTGACGGATCTTCTTCTGTCTGTTCTTCCAAATGTACAAATGCAAGCGTAAATATAGTAAAAATATCAATATAATTGCGGGTTTGGTGGGTGTTCATTTTATACTCTGTGACAGCTTAATTAATGAATAAATTATACATTGTATTTAATGTGTAATGTACATGCACAACAAACTAATAATATCATAGTGGTATCATGTACTGTAATCGAATGTACCTGTTGGACCGTAGACAACACACGCAGTGTTCATCTAATATATATCTTCATAGCTAGAAAACAATAGCCTTTGCACAGTTTGCAGGTTTGCTTTGAATTGACTGTAGATCCAAAACCACGTCTTCAACGCCGCTCTTGATGTTACAACTCTGAGTGAGAACTGCTTCAGACACTCAGCGCATGCTGCAGGGAACTGAACAAATAATTTCAGTACCGGAAAGGGAAAACAAGCCTCTCTTTCAGGACCGGAAAGGGAAAACAAGCAACACTTAGGCGGAGAAGTGCCAGGAAGGATGTAGATTACACAATCATATGGGCGATGCGGAGGTTAGGAGGTGGCCCACGCTGAACACCTGACGCAGGTTGTGGTACGCTGCCGGGACCCGGTCAAATCAGCTGCCTCCACCTGCAAGATAGGGCACCCAGACACAGCACCCAAACAAGAAGCAAGACAAAACAGTATTACTTGACCAATCCATGTGAGGGCCATGTTGCACCACCCACGGGTACCCTAACACAATGGAAGCACTTGGGGATTCAAGAAGGTGCAGCGTGGTCACCAAGGTGATTCCCTGAGACAATAAGATTGACAGGAGGGGTAGGATCGGAGACAGTAGTAATTATGGTGCCATTCAGAGAATGGGCAGGGACCGGTTCAGAATGATGAAGAATGGAATGCTCCACTGAGCGACTATGGAGCTATCCATAAAGTTACCCTCAGCTCCTGAATCAAGTAGAGCCTAACTGGAGTTAGAAAAGACATCAAACTTAATAAAAACAGGAAGGACAGTCCGAGAGGAGGGGATCCAACAAAGGGGTAGAGATCACCAGAATCCCCCTCTTCACTGGCGAACCTTGGCTTTTAAAGGACAGCCTGCTGCAAAGTGACCAGGCTTTCCGCAGTACAGGCACAGACCTAGGGCGAGATGTTGCTGCTTCTGTTGGGGAGTGAGGCGACGGTGCCCCACCTGCATAGGCTTAGGCACAATAGGCAAAAATTTTGAGGAGTCTGTAGGGTAAACAGGAGATGACTCCTCTGCCTTCCAGGATGGATGAACTGCCAAGCACTGATGGCGTCTGTGAAGGCGACCCTCAATCCGCATTGCCATATTGATAAGTTGTGGACCCGAGGATCCGGGATCCGTACGGGTTCGGGTCTCTATTTTAAATGGTCAGCCGGGTCCGGGTCCCAATCTATTACTTTGCGTCCCGGGTCTTTTTAACTTTTTGTGTAATACCCGAGTCGATCAGATATCACCGCACCTGCCAGAGATCAGCCTCAGTCAGCATGTGTGTGTGTAACTTGCAGTTTGTAAAATTAGGATGAAAAAAGTGTGAGCAGGAAATATGGTGGAAGAAAAAAAACACGCGTTACCTCAGCCACCAGAAACAGAGCGCGGGCAGAGTTAATCTAGTGCTGCAAGCGGACATGATCATAGATTCCCTCATGAGTGACGTGAAAAAAAAGCTGAATCAAAACTGAAGAGATGCACTTGTCATTGAACATACACACAGTGTCAGACTTTGTTTCCCTGTGTCTTGTGTTTCCATGCCCATATTTGGTTTTCCTGTCATCATTAATTCATTAGTCCCCGTCTGTGTTTGATTACTCCTCACCTGTTGCTGTTTTCTCTGATTACGTTCTATGTGTTTATAAGCCCTGAGTTTCCCCTGAGTCTTTGTCCATTCACTCGTCTATGTAGTTGTGTATCCTGTGTTCTATGATCAAAATCCCATTATTTACCTTACCTCTCGTCTCCTGTGTCCTTCCCGCTACACGACCGTGACAGATGAACGGTCCTAAAATGCAGAAGATGAGACTGGAGCTGGTGTCGATCAACGTGGCTCCGAAGGGCGGTGGAAATAGCCACTCGGGAGCCACAATCTTCATCTTCCAGGACGACCGAGTCCTGGAGGAGTTTGTGGAGGAGTTTGTGAACCATTACCAGCTCACCACATGTGATGACCTCACCTTAATGGAGGGATTCTAGTGTGGGTTGGTGGAAGATATCCGTCTCGTCATGCCGAGAGCTGATCCGAGCTGGTCATTGAAGAAATACATCAACTTCGCCCTGTGGATCGCCGGATCGAACTTCTTCGTGGGTGAGATGGAGTCCGGCCCGCAGTCATCACATGTAGCTGCCGCTCTGCAGTCCGTGCCACCAGCCATTCCCCAGTTGAGCTCCGCCTCACCTACCGGCGATGATTCAGAACCCATCATGCCGGCTGCCTTATGCCCTCCACCGTCTTCATCTCTGCTGTTCCCGTCCAGCTCATCTTCATCTCCGCTGGCCCGTCCAGCTCATCTTCGTCTCCGCTGGTCCTGCCCAGCTTTTCTTTGCTGGTCCCGCCCAGCTCGTCTTCATCTCCGCTGATTCCGTCCAGTTCCGGCCCCGAGCTCCCCCTGGTGCACCTGGGCTTGTTAGTTGATTATGAGGGGATGGTTTGGAGCCCAGCCCCAGAGCCTGCTCCTCACCAGCGCCCTCCAGTGCCTGCTCCTCGCCAGCGCCCTCCAGTGCCTGCTCCTCGCCAGCGCCCTCCAGTGCCTGTTCCTCGCCAGCGCCCTCCGGTGCCTGCTCATTGCCAGCGCCCTCCGGTGCCTGCTCCTCACCAGCGCCCACCGGTGCCTGCTCCTCACCAGCGCCCTCCGGTGCCTGCTCCTCGCCAGCGCCCTCCTGTGCCTGATCCTCGCCAGCACCCTCCGGTGCCTGCTCCTCGCCAGCGCCCTCCGGTGCCGTCTCCTCGCAAGTGCTCTCAAGTTCCTCCGCTGGTCCTGCCCAGCTCATCTTCGTCTCTGCTGGTTCCGTCCAGCTCTCCAGAGCACCTCTGAGAGTCAGAACCGCCCGAGCGCCCACGAGAGTCAGAGCCTCCGCTGGTCCCATCCAGCTCACCTTGGCCTCCGCTGGTCCCGTCCAGCTCACTTTGGTCTCCGCTGGTCCCGTCCAGCTCACCTTTGCCTCCGCTGGTCCCGTCCAGCTCACCTTTGCAGCAATCCCCCCAATACATTTTTTTTTTTGGCGGGGGCTACCCACCATGGCCCACGGCGGCCCCGGACTCGCCATGGCCCACGGACTACCCGCAATGGCCGCCCGAGTCCCCTGATCCGCCATGGCCGCCTGATCCGCCATGGCCGCCTGAGTCCCCTGATCCACCATGGCCGCCCGTGTCCCCAGATCCACCATGGCCGCCTGAACTGCCGGCTCCGCCGTGGGTCCCGGAACGGGCACCGCCCTGGAGGCCACCTGTCCAGGTTCCAGGTCCCTTGGGGCCTCCAGAGCGCCCAGCCCCCCTCCCCTTTCGATGTTGTACGGCGTGGGTCACGCCTGTTTGGAGGGGGGGTAATGTCAGACTTTGTTTCCCTGTGTCTTGTGTTTCTGTGCCCATATTTGGTTTTCCTGTCATCATTAGTTCATTAGTCCCCGTCTGTGTTTGACATACGTTCTATGTGTTTATAAGCCCTGAGTTTCCCCTGAGTCTTTGTCCGTTCACTCGTCTGTGTAGTTGTGTATCTTGTGTTCTATGATTAAAATCCCATTATTTACATTACCTCTCGTCTCCCGCATCCTTCCCGCTACACGACCGTGACACACAGTAAAGTGTAATGAACTTCTGATTCTGTGTGTTTTTTTGCAAAAAAACAATAATTGCTCTGAGTCTTTATTACAGCCAACAAAAATATCGTTATTGTAGTTCAAAAGGGTAAATGTAACAGTCGAAGTTGACTCGAAAAAATCTAAAAACTAAGAAGTTATATTAGTCATCCGTCTCCGTGACAGCAAGCAGACTTTTAAAGCTGGAATAATGAGTGGATTAAGAAGGCTCTTTCAGTCGGCAAGAGAGAGGAACAGCCTAACATGGATGGAAATTTATTGGCAAAGAGGATTCTGTGCATTGCAGTCAGGGAGAGGGCTACTAACAGTAGTTAAGGCAAAACTTTTTTTTTCGCAGCTTGTTAATAGCATTTGCTGTGTAATATATGCCGATCGGGACAGGTGCAGTCGGCTCTGTCTTCCCAGCCGGGTTCGGGTCCAACTTTTGAATAATGATCGGGTCTGCGTCAGGGTCCGGGTAGTACATTTAAGTAATTTCTTGGGTCTGCACGGGTTCGGGTCCCACTTTCAAATAAAATACAGGTCCGGGTCGGTTCTGTGCAGCATATTCACGGGTCTCTTCGAGTTCGGGTAAAAATCTTTGGACTCGTGAAGACCTCTAGTCCCAATATCAGCTTGTTACCTGTATAAAAGACACCAGACCACAAAAGTAATCAATCAATCAGATTCCAAACTCTCCACCATGACCAAGACCAAAGAGCTGTCCAAGGATGTCGGGGACAAGATTGTAGACTACAAGACCATCGCCAAGCAGTTTGGTGAGAAGGGGACAACAGTTGGTGCGATTATTCCCAAACGGAAGAAACACTAAATAACTGTCAATCTCCCTTGGTCTCCCTTGCCTCCATGCAAGATCTCACCTCATGGAGTTAAAATGATCATGAGAACGGTGAGGAATCAGCCCGGAACTACACGGGAGGATCTTATCAATGATCTCAAGGCAGCTGGGACCATAGACACCAAGAAAACAATTGGTAACACTACGCCGTGAAGGACTGAAATTCTGCAGTGCCTGTACTGTCCCCCTGCTCAAGAAAGCACATGTACAGGCCCGTCTGAAGCTTGCCAATAAACATCTGAATGATTCAGAGGAAAACTGGGTGAAAGTGTTGTGGTCAGATAAGACCAAAATCGAGCTCTTTGACATCGCATCAACTCGCCGTGTTTGGAGGAGGAGGAATGCTGCCTATGACCCCAAGAACACCATCCCCACTGTCAAACATGGAGGTGGTAACATTATGCTTTGGGGGTGTTTTTTCTGCTAAGGGGACAGGACAACTGCACCACATCAAAGGGACGATGGATGGGGCCATGTACCGTCAGCTGTATGGAGCATATAAAACGTCATATTGCACATAAAACTGGAGAGAGAATTGAAGGATATGTATATTAAATATACAGTACATGGAACATATACACAGTAATGGTGAACAGTGCAGTTAAAATATATTACTTGAAAAGACAGTTATTCAATACATTCTTGTGTTGTTTGTTTAGTACTGAAGCAATGGACCAGTGTTGCAAAGGCTATTTTTGTGTCAGGAAGTTTTGGTTTTGATGGTTCTACAGCTCTTCTAGGAAGGCAGCAGCTGAGAGATGCGAGCAGGATGTGAGGGGTCTCTGATGATCTTGTCAGCCTGAATTCTGGATCTTGGTTCATACAGGTCCCAATTATTTTCTCAGCTGAGTTTGAAATGTGCTAGATTCTGCTCCTGGAACATGCTGTGAACTTTGTAACTTGTGCTTGTGGTGAAATCTGCAATCCACCTGCAGTTAGCATCAAGGGCGGTCAGCGGGATTTGGTTAGTAAAGCTCTGGTGTTATGGTGTTAAATGCAGAGCTTAGAAAGACCCACTAATTAAAAACATCCTGGAGGGGTTTTATTGAAGGCCTTGGAAAGAAGAGCAATGGTAACACATGAAAAAAAGGTGCCCTCATGAGTGGCTCTGCTCTTGTGTTCTTCTATCTTTATTTCTCCCCCACCTCAACACTCTACACTTGTGGCTATCAGCCTCGTTGACTTCAAGGGCCCCCATTGCCCAATACACTACCCCATACTGTATAAAGATGTTTCCAGTATTTCTGCTGTAGGATTTAGGGATCTAAAATAAGGTAATGCAGAATAAGATATAAATATAGTATATGCTTTATAAGTACGCATAAACAGCCAATATGCTAATATGCATGCTAGTTAATAATAATAATAATAATAATTGGTCCTTAAAATAGAGTATTTAATTAATATTTTTTATTTAATTAACTATGCTTCATTTTGCGATTACAGAAGTGTTCTGTATTCCAGAATTGTATGTTCTTCAATTAAAAACAGAGAAAATAGAATTAAAAAGATTATTTTCTATCTTTTTTAGTATTTTAATTTAGTTAGATTAAGTAAATAGTAAATACAAGTGAATAATAAATAATAATACAAGTAAAATGATAGTATTAGTTATATGAATGTATTATATGCTATTTATTATGCTAATATTTAAATGCTTTTAAGTCCTCCGGCTTGGAAGTTTGATGAGCTCCCCGGGTTGAAAACCACTGCTAAATGCAAAATCAAATATCAGTGCTGTTTTATTTTGAACTTCAATGTCAACTACATTGATGTGAAGTAGCAGCACTGTTGATGAAAGCTATTAAAATTGTTTTGATAGATAAAACTTACATTAAACAGTCTTTTCTGACAAATTCACTTCTAATTGTTTTCTGTCTTAAGAAAAATGAATGAGAAAAAATACTATGCACATACAGTATTGTCATGGATATTTTCCACTGAAGGTCTTTGGATGCATGTGGGCAATTGAACATTTAAAACATCTACTGAAATTTCCAGAGGAGTCAAAATTAATCACAAGGCCACTTATGTGGTTATAAATGGCTACAATTACAAGGACTTCCTGGATGTAACGTAGCCGACAAGACGAGAGGCGTGCGGATCCATGTGCAAGCTTTTATTAATAGGCATGGTCAAAACAGGCAGGGTCGAATAAATGGCAAAACAGGTATATTGAGGGCAAGGCAGATGAGTACTCAAGTAAACGTGTTCCCAGGAACAAAAAAAAATGCATAACCTGAATGCACTGTAAGTCGCTTTGGATAAAAGCGTCTGCTAAATGCATAACTGTAAATTTAAATGTAAACGGGCGTGGTCTTCGATTGGCGAACAATATCCAGAGGGCTTGACAAGAGGGGTAATCCAATATACAAGGCTATTGGACCAACAGTCAATAAAGCATAGTCCATAAAATCACTTAGAGAAGAACGAGGACCTTCAAGGTTTAATCGCGATTTGAGCGGCTGGTTAATGCCCTCACAAAAAAAATCTATGAGCACACATTCTGGCAGATCAGAATAATAAGCGATCTCTAAATACTCTTGTACATAATCCTCAAGCGATCGCAAGCCCTGCTCGAGGGTTAGTAACAGTCTTGCAGTGTCCATACCTGGCCAATATCCACATGAGATGCTACTGGACGGGGCCGACAAGACGAGAGGCGTGCGGATCCATGTGCAAGCTTTTATTAATAGGCATGGTCAAAACAGGCAGGGTCGAACAAAGGGCAAAACAGGTATATTGAGGGCAAGGCAGATGAGTACTCAAGTAAACGGGCATGGTCTTCGATCGGCGAACAATATCCAGAGGGCTTGACAAGAGGGGTAGTCCAATATATAAGGCAGAAGGTCAGGAACCAGATAGCAAGGCAACATGAAAAGACTAGACTAACTAAAATAAGAAACGAAAACTAGGAATGGCTCCGTAAAGCAGTTAACACTCAGAGAGTGAAAAACGCACAATACAGGAGACTGAACACAAAACAAACACGGAAAGGCTTGGTAAGTAGCTAACATTAGGAGAATGCTAAATACTAAACAATACTCGGCCGAGAGGAAGAGGAAGTCCATGGTTTAAGTAGGTTGTGTGATCTGTGCAATCAGCTGTGTGTTCAGAGCAATCAGCAGTGTGTTCAGTGCAATCAGCTGTGTGTTCAGTGCGTGTATCATCTGTGCAATGGGTGATGGGAATTGTAGTCTGAGGTGAAGTGCAACAGTGAGTGCAGTGCAAGAGTCCATATGGTGAGCGAGTGACCTCTGGTGGTGAGTTAAGGGAAGCCCATGAACCGGATTCGTGACACTGGAAGTGACCATGTCATGTATGCTTTCTTGTGGAAGGTCCCTTTATGATGCGATTCAGTTGCAGACTTTCATTGGATCAGCCCTATAGTGTCCCTTTACTGCAGTGCCCTTCAAAGGTGCAAAACATTTTATTTGTTTTACACCATTTGGCATTAAGACAATGGACAAACCAGTATTCACCAGTTTGTTTTTCTCTTTTGACAAAAGTCAGGTGTACAGAGATCTTGCCCTCATAAATATGCATCATTGCCTCTACTGTACAATTCAACCAATAGTTGGGTCTGTGTTTAATCTGCTGTAAAATAACATACAGTAAGAGCAACCAGAGAGTGCCTTGTTGTTAATGGCTTAATGTCAGAAAAATGTTAAGCAAAAAACTAATTCGACAAGATGGCGCCAAGTATGGCAGTCGTGTTGCGAGCTCCGGGAAAACTTTGCAGTTTTTCGTATGTTTTATTTTTAATTTTTTGTTATTTTACGTGTTAGATGTTGGTAGTATAACTGTCTACGATAGAGACACGCTTTTAAACATTGGTTCCTCCGTCGCGCAACGCAAACCGGACTTTGAGTTCTTGAATGCCAGTGGATTGTTCACAGACACGGCATCAGAGCCCTTTGTCTGGGCCGCGCAATCGAGGAAACGCCGCCGACGCCGAAAAAGAGGGAAGAGAGCTGGCATTCTCGTCAGACTGAGACGCCGTGCTTTCCGACCCCCTCTCCCAACAATTTTGCTGGCTAACGTTCAGTCACTGGATAACAAACTCTGCGAACTGCGGGCACGCATCTCATACCAACGAGAAACAAGGGACTGCTGTGTTATTTGCCTCACAGAAACCTGGATGTCTGCAATGGTTCCAGACTCAGCCATTGAGCTCACAGGCTTCTCCGTGCACCGCTCGGATAGAACAAAAGAGCTCACAGGGAAAAGCAGAGGCGGGGGTGTTTGTTTCTATATCAACAACTCGTGGTGTGATGAAAGGAACATACACTCTATTAAATCCTTCTTCTCCCCTGATCTGGAATTTCATATGCTTCTGTGTCGACCATTCTGGCTACCGAGGGAATTTACAGCGATCATAATCACGGCTGTTTATATTCCCCCTCAAGCCAACACAGACCAGGCACTCAGGGAACTGTACGGGAATATAAGTGAGCAGGAAATCGCGAACCCAGATGCGGGGTTTGTTGTTACGGGGGACTTTAATAAAGCCAACTTCAGAACAATAGCTCCAAAATACTTTCAACACATCACCATCAACACGCGTGAAGATCGTATACTGGACCACTGCTACTCCCCCTTCCGGGACGCATACAAGTCCCTCCCCCGCCCACCTTTCGGCAAATCGGATCACTCTTCCGTTCTGCTTCTGCCTGCTTATAGGCAGAAACTGAAACGTGAAGCACCCGCCCTCGGGACAATCCAATGCTGGTCGGACCAATCGGACTCTATACTACAGGACTGTTTTGATCACGTAGACTGGGGCATGTTCCGGGCAGTGTCTGATGACGACATAGAAGTGTATTCAGATACGGTCACGTGTTTCATTAGGAAGTGTATAGAGGATGTAGTTCCGACCAAAACTATCCGTATCTACCCCAACCAAAAACCGTGGATTAACAGCAATGTTCGATCAGCCTTGTCAGCGTGGACATTTGCTTTTAAATCCAGAAACACTGACGATCGTAAACAAGCCAGTTATGATCTCAGATGATCCATCAAAGCAGCCAAACGCCAATATAAAAACAAAGTTGAAGAACATTTCAACAACAAGAAGCATGTGGCAGGGCATCAACAACATCACAGGTTTTAAAGGGAATAAACCAGCTACTGTGAACATTGCCGCCAAACACTTTTTATGCTCGTTTCGAGGCTGACACCACCGCCCACACAGAGAGCGCTCATGAGGTTGCTGCATAAGAGGTGAGTTCACTCTCCCTTTCTGTCGCGGATGTAACCCGATCCTTCAAACGGGTGAACATCCGTAAAGCCGTGGGCCCGGATGGCATACCAGGCCGTGTGCTCAAAGCATGCGCTTTCCAACTAGCCAGGGTTTTTACAGACATTTTCAATCTGTCCCTCTCTTTGTCTGTGGTTCCCTCATGCTTCAAAAAATCAACCATTGTGCCCATACCTAAGAAAAATAAAATCACATGCTTGAATGACTGGAGGCCCGTTGCTCTGACCCCCATCTTCAGCAAGTGTTTTGAGAAGCTCGTCAGAGAACACATCTGCTCTGTGCTGCCTGCTTCACTGGACCCACTACAATTTGCATACCGCAGTAACCGTTCCACAGGCCTACGAGGTGAGTACCCTGACTAAATGATGCCAGGAGAACCACCTCTCACTCAACATCGACAAGACCATGGAGCTGGTGGTGGATTACAGGAGACAGAGCAGAGAACACACACCCATCACCATCGACAAGACACCTGTGGAGCGGGTAAACAGCTTTAAGTTCCTCGGTGTTCACATCACCAAGGATCTCACATGGTCTGCTCACACAGATGCAGTGCTGAAGAAGGCACATCAGCGCCTCTTCTTCCTGAGAAGGCTGAGGAAGTTTGGAACGAGCCCCAGCATCCTCAGATCCTTCTACACCTGCACTGTGGAGAGCATCCTGACCGGCTGCATCACCGCCTGGTTTGGAAACAGCACCGCTGGCAACCGCAAAGCTCTTTAAAGGGTCATGCGAACTGCCCGCCACATTGTTGGAGGTGAGCTTCCCTCCCTCCAGGACATCTACACCAGGCGGTGTACAAGGAAAGCCCGGAGGATTATCAAAGACTCCAGCCACCCGTCCCACAGACTGCTCTCTCTGCTGCCCTCAGGGAGACGTCTCCGCAGCATCCGATCCCACACTAGCCGACTGAGGGACAGCTTTTTCCCTCAGGCTATCAGGCTAATGAACAGTCAGAAATAACTCACCCTACATCACACTCCCACTCACACAACATGCCATGCACTGCACTTTAACAAAGTTCTACCGGACTACACGCACACACTGCACTAACACATCTGCTATCACTGGACACCATACAAAGCACATCCACGACATTGCATATGCATAATCTGTTGCACCTTTGCACAACTATCTGTTGCACAACCAATCTGCTGTAAATTTATAATCTGTTGCACCTTCACATATTACTATGTATAGATGTGTACATAATGCAGACATGTACATATGGTGTATAATGTGTATTGGTAACTAAGTATGCCTTTATAGTACACTGTGTGTACTGAGTATATAATATGTATATTTTGCACATTGGTAAATATGTACTGTCCATACATTGCATTTTTATTTTTTGCACTGTCTGGAGCACGCTCGTAAGAATTTCACTCACCAAGGCACTTGTGCTGTGGTGATGTGACAATAAAAGTGATTTGATTTGATTTGATTTAATTCTATTTAAAGAAATCAACAACATGCTTAAAGGAATAATTCACCCAAAAATGTTTGATTTTTTTTTGAAAATGTACACACCCTTAGGCCTTTCAAGAGGTAGATTAGTTTACTTCTTAATCTGAACAGATCTGGATAAAATTAGCACTATTTTAATTTACCACCATTAGACCAATGCCATCAGAATGAGAGTTCAAACAGTCGGTATGATAAGATAATGTTAATGTGAAGCCTTTGATTTAGCACGTCCAAAGACTCAAAGTGTTTTCTGATTTTTGAGAAATCTTTCAAAGAGATTTTTGAATATGTTACACACCACATACATTATATATTCATTTTCATTCTCTAAATAAAGCAAGAGGAATTAGTAGTATTTCCTAAGCCTTGATCCAAGTATAATTAACATGTTGATATTGATTACTAACACTGATTTTGCCCTAACCTTAAAGTGCCCCTATTATGTCTTTTCGAATATTACCTTTCATGCAGTGTGTCATGTAGCAGTATGTGAACATAAACTTTCAGCAAAGTTGTAAAGCCGACAGTGCACGATAAATAAAGTTATTGTCTATAAAAAATAATAATAATTGTTTCCCAATCGCCTAAACGAGTCATCGGGAATTTGAATCTTATTCTGTTATGGCTGTACGTCATGAAGTAATACATTTACATAATGTCCGCCCATGGCTTGTGGTAGACCAATCACAAAGGACTGCGCCATCTGACCAAACACAGCAGTGAGGGCTCACGGAAAGGAGGGGTGTAGAGAGACTGATTCTTCGAACTGCTTTGCATGAGTCATTTAGGAATCATTTAGAAATTAGGTAAAATTTAAGCTATTTTTATTTTTTATTTTGAAAACTAAACAGTTTTTTGACCTTGTATGCATGTAAATCTGCTTTAGGACAATCATAAAACAATATTAGCAACCTTAAAAATGGCACAATAGGAGTACTTTAAACGAAAAGGAGTTATACTTGCTATGTTGTCCTGATATACACAATTATATCTCTGGAATTATTGCTCACTTACAAATAATTACTGGAGCATTGTTCATTTCAAGTTATGTTTATTTTATTAGTCTAATGAAACATGCAAAACCATTTTACTTCCACTGAGAACTTATGATATATCCTCCTATATTCGATTCACTCTTCACAAGTTGAATTATAGATACTTTATTTGCTGTTTAACTATAAAACCCTTGCCATGTCACCACTTCACAAGCAGACAGGTCACATAATCTGTGATTTCAAAGAGGACAATGCGTTTGCCCCTCTCAACCTGACTAAAGACTCAGACGGCAGCGTCCTGGAGAAGGTCTTGTGAAGTCTACGGACTGTAATGAATTATTAATGGAATAAATCTCCAACAGAAGGACAAGAAAAAGACAAATGTCTCATGGCATGAGTAGCAAGGAAATGAATATAGTCTCAAGGCTAAGCAGGTAGACAAAGGCAAGATATATCAGCGAAACAGCAGGATTGCCTCATAGTTTTGCAGTGTCATTCTCAGAATATTTCAGTCCCACTGAGAAAAATGCACATTATTATTGACACTATGCTGACTGTGGGCTGCACAGTACATTCTGATGAACATATTTAATACACAGTGAGGGAAGTTCATGTGAATAAGACTGTGGAAAGTATTAGGTGTAATGGTACATGGTGTGCTGAAATATGGTTTGAAAATATAAAACATTGCCATGCCCAAACCCAACATCTGAAAAATGCCTCACAAAAAACCCACAAAGCAAAAATATGCAGGGGTCAGTAGAGACGGAATGAGGAGTATTAGTCAAAACAGGCTTATCTGTTTATTTTCCCCCCAAGGCCATTGTGACGGACTCAAAGGCAGCTCATCATAAATGAGCTGTCTGTCATCTGTAAATAAAGCCTCTGCATGAGAAAGAGAGAGATGTTATGATGAGAAACTTGTCGTAATGAAGGGAACAATTGCATTCTGACTGATGTCAGTCAGAATGGAGTTGAAAAATGCAATCAGCAGATGAGACACTTCATTTTTTATTCTAATAAGAAGAGAGACAGCGTTTGATAGTGCTGTTTTCTCTCTATCTTTCTTTCTTATCCTTCTGATAAGTTTTTGACTGGTGACGTTCATACACTGGTCATATTAAAAACCCAGATGTCATAATGAGTAGTGGTAAACCGATATTTTTAAATGGCTAAAAGCCATTTTCAGAGAGCAGGGTGTCTGCTGGTTTGTGGCTAAGGTTTAGAGATTCAATGTTTAGCCTGGCCAACACAGGAAAGAATATTGGATGATTTTTGGATTAAAATAACCAACTCACTTTGTTTAATTTCAGTTAGAATTTGCAAGTGCTATTACAAGTCCTGGTTAGCCTAACGCAGTACACGTAGGAAGGTTTCATTTTTTTTTTGAAAACGAGTATATAGAATAAAGAAAAAGATAGTGTTAGTTTTACAAGAAAAGCTAGCAGTTAGAAAATAAATATGCAATTGATAGAGTGTCAAATGTTTGTGTGTTTTTTTAAATAAAAAGAAGACAGATTAGATAAAATAAAATTAGAATAGAGAGTGCTAGAGTTAGAGGGTCAAATAAAGATGGAAGAGATGTGTTTTTAGCCGTTTCTTGAAGATGGGTAATGATTTAGTTGCTCGGATTGAGTTAGGCAGGTCATTCCATCAGATGGGTACAGTTAATGAAAAAGTCTGTGAAAGTGATTTTGTGCCTCTTTGGGACGGTAATGTGTCGTTCACTTGCAGAATGCAAGCTTCTAGAGGGCATATAAGTCTGAAGTAAGGAATTTAGGTAAAGTGCTGCAGAGCCAGAGGTGGTTCTGTAGGCAAACATTAATGCCTTGAATTTAATGCGAGCAGCTATTGGTGGCCAGTGCAAATTGATGAACAGAGGTGTGAGTGACGTGTGTTCTTTTCGGCTCATTAAAGATGAATCTTTCAGCAGCATTTTATATAATTATAAATATATTGCTAGTACCGGGTTGGACCCCCTTTTGCCTTCAGAACTGCCTTCATTCTTCGTGGTATAGATTAAACAAGGTGTTGAAAATATTTATCTGAGATTTTGGTCCATATTGACATGATAGCATCAAGCAGTTGCTGCAGATTTGTCGGCTGCATATCCATCATGCGAATCTCCCATTCCACCACACCCCAAAGATACTCTATTGGATTGAGATCTGGTGACTGTGGAGGCCATTTGAGTAAAGTTAACTTATTGTCATGTTCAACAAACCAGTCTGAGATGATTTGAGCTTTGTGACATGGTGCATTATCCTGCTGGAAGTAGCCACCAGAAGATGGGCACACCGTAGTCATAAAGGGATGGACATGGTCAGCAACAATACTCAGGTAGGCTATGACGTTTAAACGATGCTCGATTGGTACTAAGGGGCCCAAAGTGTGCCAAGAAAATATCTCCCCACACCATTACACCACCTCCACCAACCTGAACCATTGAGACAAGGCAGGATGGATCCATGCTTTCATGTTCTTTACGCCAAATTCTGACCCTACCATCTGAACGTCGCAGCAGAAATCGTGATTCATCAGACCAGGCAACATTTTTACAATCTTCTATTTCCCAATTTTGGTGAGCCTTTGTGAATTGTAGCCTCCGTTTGCTGTTCTTAGCTGACAGGAGTGACACCCGGTGTGGTCTTCTGCTGCTGTAGCCCATCTACTTCAGGGTTCGTTATGTTGTGCGTTCAGAGATGGTATTCTGCATACCTTGGTTGTAACAAGTGGTTATTTGAGTTACTGTTGCCTTTCTATCATCTCTAACCAGTCTGCCCATTCTCCTCTGACCTCTGATATCAACAAGGCATTTTTGTCCACACAACTGCCGCTCACTGGATATGTTTTCTTTTTCGGACAATTCTTTGTTAACCCTAGAGATGGTTGTGCTTGAATATCCCAGTAGATCAGCAGTTTTTGAAATACTCAGACCAGCCCGTCTGTCACCAGCAACCATTCCACGTTCAAAGTCACTTAAATCCCCTTTCTTCCCCATTTTGATGCTCGGTTTGAACTTCAGCAAGTCGTCTTCACCAGATCTAGATGCCTAAATGCATTGAGTTGCTGCCATGTGATTGGCTGATAAGCAATTTGTGTTACTAAGCAATTGAAAAGGTGTACCTAATAAAGTGGCCGGTGAGTGTGTATATACATATACATATACACATACACATATACATATATAGATAAATTTTTTACATGAACATATTGTTTTTGAACTTCATCAAAGTTTTATTTTAAACCTCATTCCTATTCATCAAAGAATCCTGAACAGAAAATATATCATGGTTCCAAAGAAACATCAAGCAGCACAATTGTCTTCAACCCTGATACAAATAAGAAATGTTCCTTTAGCACCAAATCAGCATGTTTGTATGATTTCTGAAGGATCATGTGACACTGAGGATACTGAGTGGCTGCTGAAATTTCAGTTTTGCCATGACAGGAATAAATTACATTTTAAATAGATTAAAATAGAAACAGCTATTTTAAATTGAAATATATGTTTTCCACAATATTACTGATTTACTCCACATTTGATTAAATAAATACATCCTTGTTGAGCATAAGAGACTTAATTCAAACATTTGATGAATAATTATGCTAATGTTAAATTCCTCATTTGTTCATTCTAAACATTGAATAAAGGACAAACTGATGAAAGAGTGAAATAGATACATTTATTCATTTCTTCAAAGCGATTTGAAAACATATATACGTTAATGGAAGTGGCAAACACTGAGAACCACTCTTTAATCCACATCATGCCAATTGTAAATAATTTCTTTTAAACGCACTACTCTGGGGAGAAAAACACCTAGTCCTTGGCAGGAAATGTCATATTGTCAGAGGATGACCGACTATTGAGTGTGACAGGCAGCACACACACACACTCACTCACTCACTCACTCACTCACTCACACTCATCCCCTTGAGTCTGCCCTTCCAATCTACTCAAAACTAGCCCCAAAACTGCACATCAAAGGCAGGTGAAAGTGACAAACTTCCATCAATACACAGCCAGAGAAACGCAACTCAGAATATGAAGGCTTCACGTCGCCTCCTGTGGAGTCCCACCACAGCAGAGCAGAAATCCATTCTCACCAAATGCCCATGTGCCCCAGTGGATCTCCAGCAGGAAAAGCAGGATATGAAATTGATGTCTGGAATGGTTTCAATTGATGTGGGAGTCTCACAAGATTCTATTTTTATCCTGTCATTTTTCATGGAAAATACACTATATATTCCAACCAGCCAGATGATATATTTAGCCCAAAGGAGGGAAGGTAATTATTTGCCCAGAAGCAGAATTTTTTTTTCCAAGAAAATGTAAATAAACACATTAAAATCATATAAAATCAATTTTATTTATTTCACACTTACCTTGTAATGGCTGCAGGCTGTAGCAAAGCCACAAATGAAAGCAATATGGTTGGTTGGAGGATCGGGAACTGTTATTAAATATTTTCCTTTTGTGTAATGTTTATTATTATAGTTTCAGTAATGCTTATTTATCCAAAGCGACTTACAGTGCAAGTTATAAAATGTATTTGTATTTTATAAAAATATATTTTTAAGGTTTTTGTTTTAGGTTTAGTTTACTATAATAACACTGACTTGCATGCTTAATAAGATCACTGAAGCTACAAAGCGCTTGCAAAGACTGATTATTGATGTCTGAATCGACTCAAAGTTCACCTCCGCTGCACCCACACCTGCTCACTCTGACTGTGGTAAAGGTAATGAAGCAAACTCAATTCAGCACAAAGCAGCCCTTGCCATTTGTATAATTGGCTTTGAAAGAAAAAAAAATTCACTTGTCTGAGCTTTAATGAAAGCCAGGGGTGTAAAGGCATGCAACAGTATTTCAGTCTCTTTCAGTCAGTCTCTGTGGACAAAAAGAACACACTGTTAGAAGACAGTAACTGTTTCAAAATAAAGAAGCATCTTAACCCTTTGTAACTTACTGATTGGAAATGTTCTACATAAGCACACTGCACAAATACTGCTCTATATAAGATTTGCAAATGTTCATGTAGCTTAAAAACAATGGGTTCAATTATCATGGAATGCATAAAATGTATACCTTGGAATACTAAATACTTTGGTCTGCAAAATACAATAAATAAATAAATAAATAAATAAATAATTAACCCCAAATATTTGTGTGTATTTCTCAAATCATCAGTAGTGTACATTTCTCAAATCAATTTTAGATTATTTTACTGGTCTAGTTGCAATGCATTCTGGAATTACTTTTTCATTACATGTTGTCTCAAAAATGAGCTAAAGGTACATTTAGGTACCTTTTGGAACATCATTATGTTTTTAAATATCTTCTTTAAAACAGCTGACTTTAAAACAGAGCGAATATGCTAATAGTAAATCATATTCAATTGAGGAGCATCTCACACTGACAGTATAGTGCTTACAAGGCATGCTAACAAGGCATGTGTCCTTTTTGGTAATGAACATGTCCTTTCACTTTTTTTCCTTCTTTCTTATTCTTCTGTGCAACAACATGATCACTTCTGACCTCCATTTTTTTTTTTTTTTACATGACTGACTCTCGTAACTGTGAGTCTTTAACAGCTGACCTCAATCTGCCTAACCGCTATTTAAAAATGAGACTTCATGAAATGGCATGATTGGTTTGTCACGCCTTTAAACCATTTGATTTGCTGGCCTTCTGCCTAAACCAGGCCATTACTATTCAAATTAAAGTGTTTCATGATGCTTTCTTTTGCATTCCTTGCTTTAGTTTCTCACATGACTTCCTCTGATTAAAAATCTCTAGAAGTACTTTAGCAAATGAGTGCAAGACTGGATATGAACATAATATTCTCACACTTTGGTGTGTGTGTGTGTGTGTGTGTGTGTGTGTGTGTGGGGGGTGTCAGGTTTTGTACAGATTCATATTATAGAAAGAATTACTTTAGCCTCTACTGTGTAGTTAGCTCAGTGGTTAGAGCATTGCGTTAGCAGTCACATACTGACAAAAAATGTATAGACTTAATGCACTGTAAGTCGCTTTGGATAACAGCGTCTGCTAAACACATAAATGTAAATGTAATGTTCTATAAGCTAGGGTGATTTCATATATCAGGGCCCTTTATAAAAAACATCAAAAATATTAAATACCTGGACTATGAGATAATCTTTCTGTCTAGCAGCATGACTTGGCAATGAAGACTTTTTATATCAGTGTGCTTTTATTGAGCAATGTTTTATTAAGAGGTATGATAACTCCTAATTTACTCTTATAGTCATTTACTGCCTTGAAAAATACTTAAAATAATTTAGCATAAAAAGAGTCAACTGTCAAATAAATGTTAAAAATGTGTACATCAATTCTAATTAACTACACTCCTAAATTTTATAAAAGGCATTCAAAAACAGTCAAGTTCTAAAGATACATTAAAACAGCAATTGGCACGATCTTAACACTACTGTATAACTAAAAGCCAAATCTTAAGCTTATTAATATGTACTGTATATTAAACATTACATCACCGATTAAAAAAAACTTTTTGTTTTGTTTTTGTGGTGTAGTATGTCACTAAAAATACAATAAAATAGACCATATGCAGCTCCGCTCCGTTTTGTGGTTTGTGGATGGGGTGTTTAATTGTACTCATTTGTAAGTCGCTTTGGATAAAAGCGTCTGCTAAATGACTTAAATGTAAATGTAAAAATGGGTAAAAAATTGCCTCCTGTAGCGAATCTATGCGTTTTGTTAGAAAAATATGCATATTTAAAATGTTATAAATACTTATTTCTCACTTCCACTGACTGTCATACGTGCAAGCCATTGATTGGGGTGAACTAACCTTTTTATTAATGATGGATTCGTTTTTTTTACAAACATGCAGTTTTTCACTTCACAATACATTAATTGATTGACTGGAGTGGTTTGTAATACTTTAGGATTATTGTGATGTTTTTAGCAGCTGTTTGGACTCTCATTCTGATGGCACCCATTCACTGCAGAGGATCCATTAGTGAGCAAGTGATGTATTGCTACATTTCTCCAAATCTGTTCTGATAAAGAAACAAACTCATCTACATCTTGGATGGCCTAAGGGTGTGTAAACGTTCAGCATTTTGGAGTGAGCTATTCCATTAAGTGATTTAAAAAACAGTTGTAAAGCCTTACTCTGTAGAAATTGACATTATTTAGCAGCCCCTTTGAGGCCACTATTCATCCTAAGACAATACTCTGTAAGGCCTCAGCCGCCCGGTAGATAGCATGCTGACACACAGCGTTTTTGAGCAGTAGAATCCTTCATCTCTGATTAGCAGGAAAACACAGTGGTCAGGAAAAGGCCCTGAATGATGCTGATGTGGCAGGTGATGCACCATGGCCTGAAAGATGATCTTTCTTCTGTGACAATAATGTTTGCTTCCCTGCTCCCTTCTAAAAACTTATTTTGCTCTGCACTATATATCCACTGTTGCAATGCCTACTTCATACTCCATAATATACAATAACAAGTCTATTCAAACTAATACACAATGTTGTACACAATAACTCATCCCAAAAAAAAAGAAAATGCTAGGATTGTACCAATGACATCCCATGAATTCAATTAAGTTCAAGATTATTTGTATAGCGCTTTTCACGAAACAATCGCTGCAAAGCAGCTTTAAAGGAAATTCAGTTCCTACGATAGATTTATATATTGCAGAAACGTTAATATATTTATCTCATGAAAAAATTTGGTTTATTCTGTATCTTCTCTGTGGGGTTGGCATCATCTAATCTCAGGTGTTTGGTCATCTCGGATCATTTAAGGGTTGGATCCAGACTGAAGCTTATAATTCCTAGTTACCACGGGATGTTATTGAATGATGAAACAGAGAAACAAATAGAGACATAATTAGCGTAGCTGTTGTTCCATCCAAGCAAAAAATATTTGTTCAACCCAAGCAAGAGCATAATAATGTGTATTTGATCAGATATAACTGCAGTACAAGATTATGAGAATGCCACAATGTGATATTTGATTAAACAAACGTATAAGGAAAGAAACAGAGCTGCAAGGACAGTTACAGCATAAACATCATTGATTTTTTTTTGTGAAACTCACAGCAGCATAATTAAAAGCCAGCTTGAAACAAACAACATGTAAACCTAAGCCGATATCCTTGGTACTCAATCCTTGGATCAAAATGGTTGTTGCTCACTTTTTTGCCGAAATAGTTTTGGTCTGATGCTTCTCAGTTATTTTACATTTTAGTATAATTTCAAGTCACATTACTACAAACAAAAAACTAAAATACATAGAATTTTTTTTTGGATTGTAATCCAATTCATGTCAGTAGCAGTTGTTCGGTTAATAAATATATTTGTAATGTATATGTTTCTAGTAAAGATTGGTGAATACACAAATATTTTTGAATAGCATCAATAGAGAAAGAAGATTTTTCTATCCAGATGAATGAGAAATGGACATAAATGCTAACCATCTTTTAAAACCTGAACTGTTGCCTCATTATGGCATGATCATACTCTGGTTGCTGACAAACTAATAAGAACAGACCTGTGCATAACCTGATGTATTGTAGCCAGAATTCGGAATAGCATACTAGCATATATGCTATTCAGCTAGAGTAGCGGTTCTTGATCATGGTCCTCGCGACTCCCAGATCTGTAAATTTTGAATGTTTCCTTTATCGCTTCAGAAGTTTGTTCTATTCGACAGTAAAGGCCATGAGAAGTAGACATCAAAGGATTTTCTGCCACAATTCCAGTTCAAAAGGGTAAATATCCCATTCAAAGGGCATTAAAGTGCACGAGATGTGACTACTATGCAAATCGTATGATTACGGTTCAAAAACATTGTATGTCACTTAATATTAACTTATTGTTTGTTGAACTGTTGTGTTAATTTAATATCACATTTGCAAATTCCCTTAACTCTTTCCCCACTAGCATTTAAAAAAAAATTGCCAGCCACCACTGATGGAATTTATGATGAACTTTTACGTAAATTTGACCGCCTTCAGAATATTTTCTGCTATGAATATGTGAACATATTATATATAAAAATAAAGAACCAAGCTTTTAAACAAAAAAAACTGATTTTATTCTATCTTCATGTTTTATCACCATTTGAATGCAGATAGGTTTAATCAGAAATACAATATTTTGGACAAATAACTGATAAAAATGAATTTTTATCAAAGTAGTGCATTTTCAAGCAAAATACATTCAGATGTCATATTCTTTCACCTGTAAATAATTATTGGAAATTGCATCCAATTAACAGAACAAACACACACACACACACACACACACACACACACACACACACACACACACACACACACACACACACACACACACACACACACACACACACACACACACACACAGGCTACATATAATAATAATAATAATACATTTGTATATAATAAAATATATAATGAAATTATAAAAAATGTCTTACACTCAAGGCACTGTGTTTAGCGCTATGCTCTATGCTAGGCCACCCCCACACACACACACATAGGCTACATGCATATGTATACACTTATGTAGATCACACACACACACACACACACACACTGTTCTGTGCGCTCATATCATGTGCTCGCGTTTTGTTTTTATGTGCGCGAGATTTGACACTATTTACACGCCATATCTTTGAAGCTCCTCTGAGCTCAAACACAAATATCCTGATCGGGTTAGTCACACAGGGGCTCCTAAATACTTTTTGATAATCGTGAACGCAGTACTTTTCAGTCACAATTTAAATGCGACTAAAATTGGTCGCACTGTGGAGTCCTGGCTAAGTGCCGTGATATTTTCTCTTTTTTGAAATTCACGACTCTAACTTGGGGAGGGGGCACATACACTGTGACCTGATCCAATCGCAGTTCTTGTATCTAGTCATTATCTAAATCATCTGGTGCCCCCACTAGAGCACAAGAGCATGGTCAAAGCTTCAGCTGCTCTGTGAGCTTCTTCACTCAGAGAGAAGAATGGGGAAAAAAGTAGATTCAGAAGCACTTGCAGCTGGTTGGATCACATTCCAGGTCAGAATCAGTGGGCTTTTGTTTATTGTCAATAGAGAAGAAACTCACGGGTTGTAGAATTGAACATTTCCAGCCCACAAGTTGACAAATATTGAACACACTGAACAATGAACACACTGAATCAGAAAGATATCCAAACTAGATGACTGTGTCATTTGATCCTGATGGATATCCAAATGAATCGGGAAATGCTTGAAATAGATGAAGAGTGAGCAGTGGATTTTCATAACAAGCAGACTGGAAGCAAAAAAAAAGCCGCAAATTTATATCTCTAACTGCGGTTACTTTCGTGTCTTTAACTTTGTGTGTGTGGTCCTTTCTCTCCCATCAGTGTCCTTGAGGTTTGACTCTGGCAAACACCGGCATTCTCGAGGGAATGACCTCATCAGTGTACAACACAAAGAGACACAAATGACAGCCTCTTCAATGCCTTGCTTTTGTGCCACTGAGGGAATCAATTATAAAAATGCATTAAATAGAAGTGGTAAAAGTGGTGTCCTGCATTGTGTGTGTGGACCGGGGCCCAATTCTAAGGGGTCTCGATCCATTCCACCATCACTTCTTCCAGCCATAATTTCCTCTTCATCTGAGATCCCATTGCTTTTTGGAATTGGATTTACCTGACTCATTCAGACATTGAATAGACTCCCCTTACACAACCAGAAAAAAAACGGAGGAATACACTGTAATACTGCCTGGCTGAATCCAGGGGTCTCTGAGCGACAGGCACACTGTCAGAATGTCATTTAGCCTCAATGAGAAAAAAAGTCCTCATTATGTGGGGCACGAGAGGGGGGTGTGGCAGCACAGAACAATGGCGTGGGGCGGGAGGGAGGTGTGAGGTCATTGGCTCTGTTTATGGCATCCTGCGAGTCCTTGTCCCCCATCGCTTGCCTTGACCCAGTTTGCTTGTGGCTGTGAAGTGCAATCCATTTCTCTGAGCCGGTGGCACAGGATGGCAAATGTTGACACATTTCTCTTCTGAAGCGTGTTTCATCTTTGCCTCGACGGCTCGCTTGATAAAATTGCATTTTAGAGAAAGAACATTTGTTGACAGTATGTTTTTGCTGAAACATTAATTGTCATTTCAGCCACTAATGCTCTATCATTCCAGAGGAAACCTTCAGAAACTCTTGGAGAAATTAATAAGCTGCGCCGGTAACCTCACCTGAGTGTTCTGGGACCGAGCTGTAAGGCTGAAATGACTAAACAAACGTTAACAGCATCATGTTTTCAAATGTGAATTTCTTTTCTGTTGCTACCCTCTGCTAATTATCTCAACAAAAGAATATGTACAGTTAAGATACAGGAGTGCATTGCCATAATGGCTTTAATTGTTAACGCAATAGGTAACAATGCTGCTTAAGGCATGTTTATGCTGTCAATTATCACCATATGGTCATTACCACTACTGTCTAAAAGATTACATAACATCCGACATAGTTACCATAGTTACAAGGTACATGAAATCACATATGCAAACAGTAGTATGCTAAGAAGAAGAAGAAGAAGAAGAAGAAAAACAATACACAGCATTTTTAAATCAAATTATCACAATTTATTTTGTAAAAATTTTTGCAAAATAATGAATCTATAATAAACTATTCATTTTGTCATTACAGTTGATTAATGAAAGAATACCAATCAAAGAAACAAATTAATCAAAATACATAATTATATGAAATGCATAGAGGCACACGCTTTAATTAAAATGATTCCATAAAAGCCTTAGATTAGGTCCTGAATCTATAGTAAATAATTATGCTCAATTGGAAAATTAAACCATAAAGAACATATCATTTATTGAAATAAAATAAATAACAATAACAGAAAATAATAAATAAATAAATGACTGAATCACAAAATTATTAAAACTTTTTTAAAGCAAGACATAGAAAGAAAGAAAATCCCATAAAATGGGCTCATGCTATCTGGAATGCTCAGAGTACCATAATTAACACTTTTGACATCTTCTCCAGTCATTTCAAGGAGGTTTTCAGCACCACAACAGGAAAGTTGTCCGTTCCTGGACAGCTTCTGCAGCTGCGCCAAGGCACATCATCCACTAGCGATCACACTCTACAGTTTCGCATGTTGGCAGCGACTAGCGGCTGGAATGAAGCCACCTTGCTGAGTACTTACCATCAAGGGCTGGATCCGCACATACATGCTCAAATAGCGATTTATGATGACACAATGGGATTGAAAAGTTTCATGCAACAAGCAACCTGTATCTCCAAATGACTCTCAGCCTGTCAGCCCGAGGAAACCAATCCCCATCCAGTTTCACCTGCTACCTGTCCTCTAGTACCAGAGCCTATGCAATATGCAAGTTGACACTGCACGTCTCACACGCATGGAGCGTGCTCGCCACCTTGCGGCTGAATTTTGCTTGTACTGTGCCGCTGCAGATCATCTCATCAAGGTCTTCCCCATTCGACCCCCAGACCCTGAAATCTCTACCCTGTCACTGCTACCAGTAAAACTTTGCAGATCATTCTGTTTCAGTGTCCTCCCTCGTCGACTCGGGCTCCTCGGAAAACTTTATCTCCCAAGCTCTCCTAAGTCATCTAAACATGCCCCGTAGACATCAAACCCGGGAGCCCTGAGTCGAGACCATACAGGGAAGGCCACTAGGGCGTGAGCGGGTGAAGTACAGAGCTCCTCCAGTGATATTTCAATTTGGATGCTTGCATAGAGAAACCATCACATTTCTGGTACTGGAGGGACCCACGGTGGATATCATCCTGGGACACCCCTGGCTTAACCAACACTCAGCAGATGTTAGATGGGATCCCTGTGAGATCACTTGGAGCTGGAGCGAGTCTTGCTACCAAAACTACCTGCTGCCTGGAGCTACATTCCCCAAGTGTAGAGTGTACCCATTGTCCATTCCGCAGCACAAGGCAATGGAGGATTACATCCAGGAGGCTCTCCAGCAGGGTTTCATTCAACCATCCACGTCACCAGCTACTTCCAGCTTCTTCTTTTTTTGTTGGGAAAAAAGGACGGAGGCTTGAGGCATTGACTACCGTGCTCTGAACTCCCAGACAGTCAAGTTGCCGCATCCACTTCCCCTGGTCCCTGCCGCCCTCACAGGAACACCATGGAGCTCGCATATTCTACAAGCTGGACCTGCGGAGAGCATACAACCTCGATCAGGGAGGGTGACGAGTGGAAGACAGCTTTCATCACTCCATCTGGCCACTACGAGTACCAGGTAATTCCGAATTTATTCCATTTAATAATTCCATTTACCGTCATCACAGACCATAATCACCTTCAGTATCTCAGAGAGACCAAGAGACTCAACCCTCGACAAGCCCGCAGGGCTCTGTTCTTCTCTAGATTTAACTTCTCCATCACCTATTGTCCTGGAGGCTGTAATATGAAGGTGGATGCCCTGTCACGAGTCCATTCCCCAGATTCACCTGTTGAACCCGAGCCCATCTTCCCTCCAGCCATGATTGTCAGCCCTATTCAGTGGGACATCACTGAATGCATCCGTGCCGCCACACGTAGCTCCACTGGGAGGCCCAGAAGGGAAGATGTAGTTATGCACTACTCATTAAGCTCCCTATATCTCTGTACTCCTCTCATGCCCTCATCGTCCGGTCTATGGTTTGCATAGCAGTGTAACCCAGACTCCTTACTTGCGACTTACCTGTGATTCCTACCTCGTTGACACTCCAACGCTCCACCTCTCCCGTACTCTACCGCTCCGTTCCTCTGGAAAACCTGCAAGAGACAACCGATGATAATTATAAGCTAATTTACTCTCTAAACTATATCATCCCAAGTATAATATCACCTGACTTCATTCCTTTATCCTATGCTTCAGTCTCTCTGTCAATAAAGCTGCTGTTGAGTTCACTTACCTCAATTCTTCAAGTCTACTTGCTGACAAGTATATTGATGATACTAAAATAACAGTCTTTAGGTTTTGGTGAATAATTACAAAAATTATAAATTATGTAATAATGATGTAATGACTCCATGAATTATAATAATTATTAAATCAAAGCTACATGTCACTGGGAGCTTCTGCTCAAATTCTGAGGAGCAACTCACTTAAAAAATGTAATTGAGTTACTGAAAAAGTAATTAAAGTAATTAGAGTTAACCGTTGGAATTGCTGGTATGTTGGTATTTACACTTTATTTTCTGGACTTAACTTGTATATAAGCAGTATTAGAAAAAAAATTTGTTAACAGATGGCTGTACTATCAAGAATTTCAATATACTACAGGGAACACAAATAAAATCGAATAGTATAATAATAAATCAAATCTAATAAATCTAGTGCTCTAAGCAGATACTACATTTGTTAATTTATTGATATCCTTCAGGTAACAGCCCTCATCCTCTGTACCATGATCTATAGAGACCTGCAATATATCACCCAAGTGCTCCATTGTATTAAGCATCAGGCACATTCTGATGCAGAGGTGAGATAATCATGCTTGTTCACACAACAAAACAGGGCACTGAAGGATGACATGCGGTGAGTAAATGATAGCGGAAATGGGTTTAGAGCAATCTGGAAACAGATAAATGGATTTAATCTTGTTCTTGGGACCTTCAGCGGGAAATGGCCGCTGACACCTGAGACCCTGCAACATGTCAGGCTTCAGTCGAGGCCACACGGCTGGGTTATATATCTCAATCAGAGGAGACAAGAAATTCATCTCAGCCTGGTGTAAGCAGAGCATTGTCAAGAGGAGATACAAAAAGCCTGGAGGCTGTCTGGATGTTCCTAACTGGGTGCTGTGTTCCTAAAACTGACGACAGGCCGTTCAAAACATTATCAGGATAATAAGGATAAAAATATGATCTAGGCCTAAAACACTAATCCTCAAGACGATAAGTAAAACTGGGGTAGCATCAAGGACCAGACAATTTAACAATTTTTTTGACTAATTTACTTTATATGAGCTGTGCACTCATTGAAGCAGCTTACAGAACATTTATTACAGGGACAGCAACATATATTCTACAGAATTTAGTAAACTGGTTGAGCTTTCTGTCCTTTAAGAAGGGGCTCAGTGGTAGGTATATTGATAGGGTGAAGTGAATAGAGGATGGGTTGGGGTGTTGGATGAATGTTGGGAAATAAAAATGTTGCTTGGGTAAGCAACATAATCTTGTTTTCTGTTAGAAATAAGATTATTTTGATTACCACATTGGCAGATTATTTGCTTGTTCTAAGCAAAAACTCTTTAATTTTGAGTTAAAAATTTAAATTTGAGAAAATCCCTCTTAATTTAAGAATTTTTAGATATCTTGGGTGGGAAAAAGCTCAAAAAAATGTAAGTAAGAAAAGCATTTTTTGCAGTGATACTTGTTATTTTGAAGGACAGGACCAAATGATCAGGTTCCTCCTAAACTTCAAGTTTAGACTAATAGACTAGTTTAAACGAATTAGCTGAGAGCTTCATTAAAAGCAGAGGCTGTTAACTAAATCTAAAATCAACTCTTTAAAAAATACTTTTGGTAATTGAAATGAAATTTAAATAAAAAGTATTAGAAGAAATGCATAAGTAAAAAAAAAGAAAAACAGGAAAATTTGAAATTCCTTGGCAACTAACTGAAATAAGCTGAAGTACCAACATTTCTTAAAACTAAAACCAAAATAAACAAAAATTAATTAAATATAAATCTAAATGTAAATATATATTTAAAAAGCAAACAAACAAATATATTAAAATTCAAAAGCATATAACAACATTAATAAAACTTAAACTAAAATAAATATAATTTAAAATAATAATTCAAAGTATAAATATGGAATATAATGTAAGTGTAAGTCCTAGTTCTCAAACAATGTATAAATAAATGAATGTTCGGTTACTGATGTAAGAGTAGTAGGGTGTGAATGAGTGCAATTAATGAGCTACCCTACTCACTGCTTTGTATGATGAGATGATGATATGATAGAAAATGGTAAAGATCCATTATATTCAGTGAAGCTCATATTTTCATCCTTTGTGGACTTTAATGAAGGAAACCTTTAGCCGTGGGCCTTTTGTAATAAAATGTGCCTAGGACATAAATCTCCATTTGTGACCTTCCAAGTAGCTTGTGAACAAATTGTGTCCCTTATTTATACAGCACAAGATCAGCTGCACCCCATACTGAAAGTATACCACATTTAGTAAATGTTTGGCCTCAGAGTCCCTATTTAGAAAACAGAATTGTAGGACACACTAGCATTCAATAGATTTCGCTACTCTGAAGTTTAAGAGCAAAGCACAATTTTGAACCTGACAAAAAAAGCTCACTTAAAAATGCAAGATGTTTATGGCAGCCCTTGGGCTCAGTTAGATAATGTACAATATCAGCAGAGAGCAATTGCAGCTTGAAGCACACCTGCTTGATTGCTGAGTGAAGGGCTTAAGATTTTACCTGAACACAGCACATGGAGAATAATGATAATGGGGACACTGGTGTCAAGCACAAAAAAAGCCAAACGGCGTGGCTGTCCAACATCATTGCATACTGTCATGAATCTGGTTGCCACTCACTACATCTCTTGCACCACACTACAGCTGCACATCACCTATGGACTGCATCTCCCATCATTCACTGCACTCACACATTCCCATCCACCATTACACCAATCACACAGCTGTCACCAATCACTCATTTGTCCTGATTGTCTTACCACACCTGCACCTCATTCACACACACACATTTAAGCAGCACACTTCCATGCAAACACTGCGAAGTCTTGTTCTTGCCCCGGCTGACATTTCTGAGCGTTATTCATCCTGCTATTTGTTATCTCTGTGTTTGACCCCGGACTGCCCGACCTTGGAACTCTGAACCTGTGCCTGTGACCCCGACTTCTGCCTGGTATTGTTTACGTCTCTGCCCTGCCTCTGATATTCCTGTTTTTGCCCGCTGACCTTTGCCTGTTTGATTCTGCCTATTAAATATCTTACTGCACTTGGATCCACATGCCTTTGACCAGTCATTACACATACTAACATGGCAGGAACTGAGTAAATGACAGAAGGATTTCCAAATCTGCAAGCTGTCAGTTTGTCTCCCTCTGCCTTGTGTTTCCCTACCCTTGTATGGTCCTTCCTGTTCCCCATCATTAGTTGATTAGTCTCCGTCTGTGTCCTGATTACGCTCCAGGTGTTTCCAATTATGTCTCCCTATATATAGTCTGTTCTGCCTCATGTTTCCTGTCGGTTATTGTTAATGTCAGCGTCTAAGCCTGTGTATATGTCTACGCTTGTTTATGTCTACGTCGAAGCCTGTATAGATGTTCCTGTGTCTCCTCCGTCTGTTCTACATTAAATACCCTGTTTGTGATAATCCTCGTCTCCTCGTTCCTGGCTCCCCGTGCGTACCGTGACAGAATAACCGACCCAAAAACAAAGTAGCGACGCTCGTCCTCCCTCGTTTATTTTCTCCCGTGTTTTGAAAAGTTTTTTGTTTACCTTTTGTTCCCTCCTTCGCTGCGATGGAGTTCGCCGCCGGCGTCCTCGCCCTAATCCAGTGGGATCTCTCATTCACAGAGCTCCACGATGCGCCAATCCTCCATCTGTTTCGGCTCGGGGCCAATTACCATTGCCCTATGGATCTCCCAGACATCACAGGATTGTGTTGGAGAGAGGGGATCTACCGGTGTCTGGAAAGTTTCCGGTCCCGAGTCAAAACCAGCCCACGAGTGTCTCAGCTGGCCCCGCCCAGCTCATCTTCATCTCAGCTGGCCCCGTCCAGCTCACCCTGGCCTCCGCTGGTCCCGTCCAGCTCATCTTCGTCGCCGCTGGTCCCATCCAGCTCATCTTTGCCTCCGCTGGTCCCGTCCAGCTCACCTTGGCCGCCGCTGGTCCTGTCCAGCTCGCCTTCTGCGCTTCCCGAGCGCCCACGAGGGTCAGCGGTTCCAGAGTGCCCCCCGGGCAGCAATCCCCCCAATAATTTTTTTGGGGCTACCCACCATGGCCCACGGCGATCTGCCAGGGCCACCTAAGTCCACGGATGATCCGCCATGGCCGCCTGATCCACCAGGCCACCTGAGTCCCCGGATCTACCATGGCGGCCTAAAGGCCCGTACACACCAGGACGAATATCGGCGCGCGTTATTCGCCAGCGTTTTTCAACGTGTTTTTTGTGTTCACACCCAAGCGATTTTCGCTGACGATGTGCCGAGTGAACATGCAAATTCATTCCCTAACATTAGATGGCACTTAATGTAAAACAGAAATACCCCGTTACACAAGGTGGCGCTGTGCAACTTTATGCTTCTGACACTCGCTTGTCACTCAGAAGAAGAGAGCAAGTATTTACGCGCTTGTCAAAATCATACAAAGAAAACATGGATATTTCAAGCACCAGTAGCTCCAGCTCCAGCAGCTCTACATTCATCTTGCCTTGCATCTTCTTTGTCTTCTTATTTCTTCCAGGCAGTGTAGACGCTACTAGGCGTATATCTTCTTCGTCGTTACGTATGTGTGCTCGGCAAGACTGTTTTGTGTTTAACTTTAACTTCAGCTGCTCCAGACACATGAGCAAAAGCGCCAATCTCATTGGTTGGATAGTTTGGGCGTCGTCAAACCAAAAACGAACCAGACTTTTTTAAAATGACGCTTTTACACGTGGCGTTTTTCGTGTCGGTGTGCACACTCACATTGGTGCCCTTTGTTTAGTCAAGAGGCGTTAAATGTCGGCTAATATCGCGCGCAAAATTCGTCCCGGTGTGTACAAACCTGTACACATTAAGTCCCCTGATCCGCCATGGCCACCTGGGTCCACGAAGGATCCGCCATGGCTGCCTGATCCGACAATGAACAATAACTTATTGTCTAAATAATGTTTTCTTTTTTTTGACACAGTATTTTGCCTCCACCAATGAAAACAATGTTTTTAAACAGTTTATTAAAGAACCACTGCCTACTTAAAAAGTTGCTAAATGTCGCTAGCATTAAGTAGCATATTGCCATTGTGTTGAATTTGCACTCTACCTTGTGTCAGCCCTTTCCATCTGTTTGCTTTTCTACTCTACATAAAAGATGGAATCATCTGATGTTATGGTATTATATTTTTATATAAGACATTAAGACATAACAGGCAATTTGGCAAATTTGAATATGACAGACAGGGATGTTAGCATTTTTAGCAAAAGCTAACACAAAATCACTCCTATGTTGAGCACAAAAAAAAATGTGTACAGATAGATTTTCAAACGACATATTGACTGCATTCTGGCTTTATGACAGTGGAATTGGATGAGATTGGGGCCTGCGATCTATCTGAGGGAAATTACAGAAAAAAACTTGCAGGGAAAAGGATTAACGTCACATTCAAAAATCTATTGATTTTCTCCCGTGTAATCGGATGCATTCTAATGAAACATTGAACTTAATGTTACGCTCATTTATCAAGTCTAATTAATTCTCTCTACCATGAATAACACAAATTCCCTGCCCTCTTATTAAGAGAGGTCATGACACCTAAAGTGTGTTGTGTTAGACAGAAAAAGCACACCGGAGCCAGCTGGAATTATCCAAAAGGATGACTTTTAATGGTTTGCTTCCAAACCTAAACAACATACTTTTCAGGCCAGTCGTGGTCTAGTGGATAGAGCATTTGACTTGCAACCCGAGGTTGTGGGTTCAAATCTCGTCTCTGGCAGGAATAGTCCACGACTGAGGTGAGACCCTTGAGCAAGGCACCAAACCCCCAACCCCACAGTTTCGGCTGACACTGCTCCAAATGTGTGTGCACTTGGATGGGTTAAATGCAGAGAACACATTTCACTGCTGGATATATTCTGTATAATTGTGTATGTGACAAATAAAGCTCATCTGAGCTTAATTTAATAATTTGACATGTATCACTCTTCATGTTGTAGCTGCCTGAGGCCTTTATATTCCTTGTTGGAATCTGACTGAATCAGGACACCATAGCATTACGGAGAAGAATAGAAAATTCATATGATTTATTATTTCTTCATTTGACCATAATATGACAATGTGCCTTGTCCCATTACATTAGGCGAAAGATGAAAACCACAGGCTTGTTTTTCTATCTAAGATGTGATTGGCAGGTTGATTGGCTCTCTGTTTACACAATATGTGTATCTCAGTTCATGAAAGACCCTATTGTTCACAGCTTAATCCAAAATCTCTGCAATGTGATTCGGATCAAAGAACTATTCATAAAATAGCTCACTGTTGGGCCTCGCTCCCTCCCTGTCACTGCTTCATACAGTGGTGAGCCTATAAAACAGTCTGCCAAAGTAAAGGATGGTTGAGGATGTGGCCAGTCTGCAAGAAATTTCGAAACGTCTTAAATTGACTGCCAAGTATAATGGTTTGGTCCTATAATTATATAGTAGTTCAAGGCAGTTTTTTTTAAATACATACATAAAGGATTCAGGGTGGCAGCTGCAAAGCCATGCATACATAATGTAATTTACTTTGGCTAAAAATATTTGACTACTTATACGTAAACTAACTGATGACAGCCACAGTAGACCGCACTAAAAAGTTTTTTTAGTGGAGGATCCTTTGTAATATGTATTCTTAACACAATATTGAAATAAACATAGCTCATTCTTAACCCATTTTTATTATTGAGGAGCTTGTGAATAACTATAGGCAGAGTTATACATGCTTTGCTCAGTACGAGTCATTGTGACGTGTCTGCTTCGATTATTGTCATTTCAATACATTGTTGTAATGCACTCAATTATTACTGCATTCCACTGAGTGCATTTGTCAAAGCTCCATTGTGTGATAATTTAGATTTAGATTTAGAGTCTTATGGAGGAAGCAAGCCTGATTAATGGAAGACATCACTGCCTCTAACACTAGTGTAAATACATGGGTCAATTCTTCAGAAGCTATTATGAACTCCACAGAGTCAGTAAAAGAGTCAGTGAAGTGTGAAATATAACACAGGGATAGTTCCTCACCTTTTACCTTTACAGTGGAAGTGACTCCTATAAGGGGAGCTGATAGTGTTTGAACTGATGCCTGGGTTAATGTTCTCTCTGTGACTGTCCCCGCATGGGAGCGTGTTCATTTTTGTTGTGAGGGGCTGAACCCCACATGCCCATTCTGCAGATCTGGACAGACACTCTAATGTAAGGTCAGAGTTTAACTGCTGCTCAGAAGCGCTGAGATGAGAGGTGACAAATGCGTCCACTTGTGGGCTTTTCACACTTGATATTTATCATTCTTAATCCAGGGTAAACATAACCCTGGGTTATCTTGTGCCATATCGCACACATACTTTTGGTATTTATTTCCGTGTTGTCAGGTTGAGAGATTTCACACTGGACATTTGTCTTTTTGGTAACACTTCAGGGAACACATATTCACTATTAACTAGATTTTAACTAAATGTTTCCCCAAAATAAACTCACATTTTGTTGCTTATTGATGTAAGTAAGGTAGTTATCTTTCTGTCTGTCTGTCCGTCCGTTCGTCCGTCCATCCATCCATCCAGCCATCCATCCATCCATCCATCACCTACCTACCTACCTACATACCCACGATTGCTCTGCTTCCAGGAGTTCTGGAGTAAGACTCTGCATGGGAGATTCACATCCGGCTGGATCTCCTCTCTCTCAGGCAGGGTTCGTTCTTTCACCCCCGTCCGGAGTTGTGGAAACTGTAGGTGTGTCCCCTGAGGGAGGCACAACTCACAGCTTCTGGTCTATCAACTAAGGTTGTTGAGACCGTACTCCAGTCCTGAGCAGTTTGTCTCAACAGTCCTTGAAGTGGATAGTTCACTTCCCAGTGCGTAAATCGTCAGCTTCTCCCAGTTAACTGCCCAGTTGGTTAGTTCTGGAGTTCCTGCAGTAACGATTTTCTACAGGTTGGACCCCTCCACCTTTAGAGGGTTCGTGGCAGCCATAGCTGCTTACCACGTCCCTTTGGGCGGTCAGTCATTAGGGGTATTACCCGTTGGTACAAGTTTATTTTGTTGTACTTGAGGCCAGGAGAAGTATGGCTCCAGACTTTCAGGTGCATCTGTCTAAGCTGTGCTCGCCGTGATTTCACACTGGACAGGCATTTGTCAGTATGGTGGCATTTGGCTGTGTCGTTCCCAAAGCGTCATCGACGCAGCTCGAGTTCCGAAGGGGAACGTCCCAGGTTACGTATGTAATCATGGTTCCCTGAGGAACGAGACACTGCATTGCATGCCATACTTCCTGCATCCCTGTGAGCGACTTGCGTCAACCTTTGAGAAGCTGACTTTGCTCGTTCCGGATGCGCTTTTAAGCTCTCTGGTCTCTATGTCACTCTGCCCGTGACATTTCGCCATTCAGTTGGACTGATTACACGCGTTTCAGAGCGTGGGAACACATGGACATTCCCAAAGTGCACAGAGTCTCGTTCCTCGGGGAACCATGGTTACATACGTAACCTGGGACGTTCTTGGTGGACATCCTGTCGCTCTTGTTGGTCAGGCCAAAGATTTTTTTGCACTGGGGAAAAAAATCTCCTTGAATGCCGCACCCATCCTCTGCAATGATCAGCTGTGATGTCCTCACATGCAGCATTCATGGCATCCAACAAATACATCTTATCTTGTGGTCTATGATCATATACTTTCCACCTCCATTCTCAAAAAATGGTAGTGATTGTGTTGTGGGCAATCTACACATATATGCTCCCAAACTTGATTGGTTACAGTAAATGGTTGAATGGTTGATTCAAATTGTATTGCAATTAGAGGTAATTTGCCAATTTAGCAGACATTACAAACAATGTCAATGTCAGATATTTATGGAATATACATGCATGTTCACCAATTTTTGATAATTGAATGGATCGTTTTGAATGTGATGGCTTACACAATGAAAAATTATTGAAAAGTTGTAAAGAGATGCCAGTTTAAGTGAGAATCGACTGTTGTACTTACTGTTTGCACACATGTGCCAAAGCATTTTCAATTTGCTCAAATCAAAGGAAGCTGAAACAACTAAGTCTTTGACTGTAGAGGAAGTAACAGTACATCTTTCTAGATGCAAACTTAAATCAAATGGATTCTTTGTACTGTTTTTTTATTATTTAATAATAATAAAAAAATGTAATACAAAAATGTATTGTTTTAAATTAAAAATAATAAGCCTCGAGCCAGGATTCAAACTTGGGACGCCCATAACGCAAGGGTGTTGTATGTCGGCACACTTACCCACTATGCTATCGGCACCAACTGTGTTCTGCTTTTTGGATTCGAATTTAATCGAATAAAATTATTGGTTTTGCAATCTTATATATCTTTAACACACTCTGACATTGTTGAAAGATATAGTTCAGTATCATCAGCATAACATTGGAAATTAATCCCATATTTTTAACAATATTATCAAGGGGTAACATGCATATTGAAAATAGCAGAGGGCCTAAGAAAGATCCTTGTGGCTCTTCATACTTTACTGGAGTTAATAGAGATGATTTAAAGAGATGAGATGATTTAAAATACTTAAAGATGAGGCAGTGTAAGATTGGTTGTCTGTTACTAAGAAACACAGATTCAGCATAACATTCTAGCACCACATGTTTAATAATATTTACAATCTGCCCCACAATTTAGGGTTAACTGAGTTTAAACCAGGGTTAAAAACTCCCTTTTTAAAAATATGAATATAAAACATTGCTTAACCCATAGGTAAAACTAGATTAAAAGGTGTTAACCCAGGGTTAAGTGTAGAGTAAAACACACTTTATAGTCTCTGAGCAGCTTTAAATGCAATAGCCACAAACTTCTACCACCTGTGTAATTTTCAGTCACTACCACTCTCATCTTCTCAGTGGATTCAGCAAATGCTCATTAGAACTGCTACTTTTTGTCTTATTTGAATAAACCTTCTGCATTACAACTGTGAGGTGATGCCAAGAGATGTTTAAAGAGCTACAGGAAACAGGCTGTGAGTGGTTACACAGTACACCAAGCTGTGTATGTGAAAGTAAGATTAAGTATTTTTTATTCCATTACTGTGGTAATGCGGCATTAAGAGTGCATGCTCAGGTTGGATGAAAGAGGAGAGCAGAAAAAGGGAATACATATACTTGAATAATGAAAGTGCTGTGCTTTATAATGTGACTAGAGAGATGTTTAATAAATCAAATGTCGCCTTACACACGGGGACCTTACACTCCTACAATAAATTAGGGGACAAAACTAGGTGCCAGGCTATGGTAATTGGCTTCACCTTCCATTGTTATATTTTTCCTGTCCAGAGAGTTGTTATTCCAATCATAAAATACAACGACTGCACATAATGATATTGTCAGGGAGGAGAGACTAGAGCCATTTGAATATATTTGAGAAAGATTTAGTTGGTCTGCCTGCCAAGCCATAACACACATCATTCTTTATAGCTTTATTAAATGCTGTACATCCAGTTGCTTGCTGGTTCCGTGAGCGGAGCATCCCAAATACAGAGCAGCTGCTGCATGGATTTTCTTCAGAAGAAATTTGCACAGTCATATATACAGTGCTAAGCGTAAATGAGTACACCCCCTTTGAAAAGTAAAATTTTAAACAATATCTCAATGAACACAAAACCATTTCCAAAATGTTGACAAGACTAAGTTTTATATAATATCTGTTTAATTTATAACATGAAAGTAAGGTTAATAATATAAATTAGATTACACATTTTTAAGTTTTATTCAAATTAGGGTGTTGCAAAAATGAGTACACCCCACAAAAAAAACTACTAAATCTAGTACTTTGTATGGCCTCCATGATTTTTAATGACAGCACCAAGTCTTCTAGGCATGGAATGAACAAGTTGGCGACATTTTGCCAGATCTATCTTTTTCCATTCTTCAAAAATGACCTCTTTTAGAGATTGGATGCTGGATGGAGAGTGATGCTCAACTTGTCTCTTCAGAATTCCCCATAGGTGTTCGATTGGGTTCAGATCAGGAGGCATACTTGGCCACTGAATAACTTTCACCCTGTTCTTCTGCAGAAATCCAACAGTGGCCTTAGATGTGTGTTTAGGATCATTGTCATGTTGGAAAAGTGCACGACGACCAAGGGCATGGAGTGATGGTAGCATCTTCTCTTTCAGTATAGAGCAGTACATTTGTGAATTCATGATGCCATCAATGAACTGCAGCTCCCCGACACCAGCAGCACTCATGCAGCCCCACATAAGGACACTGCCACCACCATGTTTCACTGTAGGCACCATGCATTTTTCTTTGTATTCCTCACCTTTGCGACGCCATACAGTTTTGAAGCCATCAGTTCCAAAAACATTTATTTTGTATGAGACCAAAGGTGTGAGTGATGAGTGATGAGAGTGATGAGACCAAAATAAATGTTTTTGGAACTGATGGCTTGATGGCTTGGTATAAAACATTTATACTCAGTCACAACCACCTAGCAGTGCATTACAATAGTCCAGTCTAGAGATCATGAATGCATGAACTAGCTTTCCCAGCAGTCAGACATTGCCATGCCACCTTTCTTAATCTCACAGGTTTTGTCTAGTCTAGAGGATACAGTGAAACTGAAATTACGAATACACACATAACTGTGGAAATTAGTTTATTGCACCTAATAATCAATAGTATCAATATATATGAATAATCAATATGTTTTTATTTATTTAAATCACAGTTGAAATGAAGAGGACCAATGAATTTTATGAAGTTTGCTACCTTTCTTAGTCTCACAGGATCCCTATTAGTCAGTCACGTTCGACGTAACGTCAGAGAGACTGACGTAATGGTATCTCGCCCGAGATCCCAATCACCTTCGAGTGTTAACAAAACAAGCCAATGACAGTTGGTGTGCATGTTTTGCCATGCCAACCCCGCCACACAGCACGATTATAAAAGGAGAGCGTGTGCAAACGCACATCAGTTTTTCGTTTCAGAGCCGAGCCTTTCAGCGAGAATCTCCGAGAGTGTCTGCAAGACAGCAAAAGGCAGTGTGCGTCAGCGGAGGTTGCTGTCCAGTGCTGCTGCTTCTGTCGGCATGCTGCAGCTTTTCATTCTGCGGTCGCGCTGTGACCTCCCCTGGACGCTTCGGCACTTCTCTAAAAGAGTATTTCTAAAAGATAAATATCTAAAAGAGCTCCATGAGCGACAGGCATCTTTTTTAAATGGATCCCTCTCGTGTGTTTCTGGATGTGATCGTTTCCTGGCTTCTTCTGACGGTCATGATCGCTGTGTCTCGTGCTTTGGCTTTTGGCCCTGATCTAGCTCCTCTGTCTCTCACCAGCAGAGGGCTAATTCAGCTCATGGTCATGGTGACTTGAGGATCACAGTGAGAGCTTCCCCGTCGAGTGCGTCTCCACGGGCCTCTCACTCCTCCAGTGCCATCTGGTGTTCCCGGATGAGCTTGAGGGGTTCTCGGACAGGGCGGGGCCCAGCATCTCGTTCGGTGCACCAGCAGATGACAGGATGTCGATGGCTGCATCGGAGGGTGAGCTAGGTTCTGGAGATGACGATTCGGCTGCACTGCCTCCGTCAGGAAGAGTGGCATTGCCCGAGTCAGAACCAGAACAGACTGCCATGCTTTCTCGGGCCGCTGAGAGTGTCGGGCTGCACTGGAGTACTCCTCCTTCCTAATGCTCGAGGCTGGATAATTGGTTCCTGGGGGCACAGGCCGATCGCCGGCAACCACCTCTGGTTCTGCCCGAAACAGGCCTAGTGCCTCCTCTGTCCTCACCACCCTCGACAGCAGAGTGGCCCAAGGGTATGTGGACATTCCCCCAGTCGAGCACGCTATTGCCATGCAGCTCTGCCCGCAAGGCGGCGCCGCCTGCAGGGGTAATCCTTGCCTTTTGTCCAGGGTCTGTAAGTTCTCGTCCGCTCTAGCGGCCAAGGCTTACAGTGCTGCTGGACAGGCCACTTCCGCCCCGTACGCCATGGCCCTCCTGCAAGTCCACCAGGCTAAGGCGTTGAAGCAGTTGCATGAGGGTGGTGCTGACCCTGGTGTGATGCAGGAACTGCACACAGCGACAGACCTCGCCTTAAGAGCGATGGAAATGTCAATGTACACCTTGGTGGTCCAGGAGAGCCACCTATGGCTGACCTTGGCGGATATGAAGGAGACTGACAAGCATCGCTTCTTGGACTCCCCGATCTCCCAGGCTGGCCTATTCGGCGAAGCTGTGGAGAATTTTTCCCAACAGTTCTCCGCTGCACAGAAGCAAACGGAGGTGTTTCAACACATCTTGTCCCGGTGGTCTGCTTCTGTCTCCAACTTTTCGCTGGCTGCAGCCCCTCCGTCTGCTCGTCGCAAAGGCCGCCCTCCTGTGGCCTCCACCTCCGCTCCAGCTTGGCCACAGCAGCAGCCTTCACAGCAGCCACAGCATGGAACTGGCTGCAGGAAAGCGGCGCAGCCTGTCTCCGCCCCTGCCAAGCCCACGAAGTGCCAGGGCAAGCGGCATCCCTGAGACGGGTGACCCGGTGACTTTGGATCCTGCTCTTCAGGAGAGGGTGACCGCAACACTCCTTTCCCCGGAGGAGGGCCGGGTGGATAATCTTTTGTTTACTTTTTGTTCAGTTGCGCAACTGGCTCCCTAATGTTACCCAAAACAGTTTCCTTTTTCTCTGGGTTCCAAGAGGGTGAGGATGGCGGTGCACAACGCGCAGCCTTGTCACCCCTGTCCCCCTCTCCTTTCGCCAGTGGGCAGCAGGGTCTGGTGCAAGAATGCGATGCTTTCTCCCGTGCTTCCTGCCCAGTCGTGGAGCCAGGTAAATGTCGCACCGCACACTCAGACCCCACTTAGGGACGCACTGCCTCCCGATTCAGATCCCTGTGCTCCACTTCGCTTTCCCACCACAGGTACGCCGGGGGCTCTGGTCCTGCTTGTACAATCCCTGGGGGCCTGACTAGCGCTCCCGAGGCCATCCCGCTGGTTCCTGATAACCATCAGACTCGGTTACGCGATTCAGTTCAGGGGCATTTGGTCCATCTCGGTGTTGAGCAAAGATGCTTCTGTCTTGCTTGCAGAAATCGCGGTCCTGCTGGTGAAGGATGCGATAGATCCGATCCATCCAGCCGAGATGAAGTCAGGGTTCAACAGCCCTTGCTTCATCGTACCCAAAATAGGTGGTGGACTAGGACCAATCCTGGAACCTATGTGTCCTGAACCGGGCCCTTCACAAGCTCCCATTCAGGATGTTGATGCAGAAACGCATCTTTCAATGTGTCCGTCTTTTCGATTGGTTTACAGCGATCGACCTGAAGGATGCATACTTTCATGTCTCAATTCTCCCACGACACAGACTGTTTCTCCACTTTGCATTTGAAGGGTGAGCATATCAGTACAAGGTCCTCCCCTTCGGGCTGTCTTTGTCGCCTCGTGTCTTCACCAAGGTCGTGAAGGAAGCCCATGTTCCATTAAGGGAAGGAGGCATTCGCATTCTTAACTACTTCGACGACTGACTCATATTCGCACAGTTGTGCGAACACTGGGACAAGGTGCTCAGCCACCTCAGCCAGTTGGGGCCTCGGGTCAACTGGGAAAATAACAAACTCTACCCTGTGCAGAGGATCTAATTTCTTGGTATGGAGTTGGTGTGATGGTGTGGTGTGATAAGTGTGATATTATAAAGACAAGTTGTTTACTGTAGTAAATAATTGGCTTTAATATTTGCACTATAAATATATTACAACTGTATCTAAACATATAAAAAACATTCTCTCTCTCTCTCTCTCTCTCTCTCTCTCTCATACACACTTATTATTTATATTTTGTTGTATGTTACCCAGTAAAAAAATGCCATACTCTTTCTTTATAAATTTATTTATTTTGTAAAAATACATGTGTCCTTGAAAGTAAGCACCTCGCGTTACTAGTTTGTTTTTAGTCACTCGCTTGTTTTGCTTCATTGAGATGCAAACACCTAGCAACTGGCTATACAATTTTTAAGCTTTACCTATTTGAGGTTTCATTTTCTAATAAACACGTGTTAGATCAAATTATTGATGTCTGTTTAAAGTTTGCCATGTACTAGTGTAGCCAGTGTAACTGTATAGTTAATAGCTTAGCTAGATACATTTGAATAGCTTGGCCAACACATATGGTGTCTACATGTTGATTATAATATTGGCTCATGCCATCTTAATGACAACCTTACCATTCATTTTGAGTCCACTTAAATGTATAAGTCAGCAGTTACTTTTTACAAATATTAAAATTCACTTCATAAAACAGATAGTTCCGGTCCTTGATTCTGATTGGTTGAGCCATGGTAGAAGCCATTGTAAATTACACTACAAACCTACACCTTTGTTTAGTATGTGTATTGCTTGTGCAACCACTTTGTTCCAACCCCAATTGTTTCCGAGGAACTACATTGTTTGGTGGAAGAATACTGTTTTTATTAATATCATTACACTTATTTGCTCTGTTTTATTTTGTGAAACCTTACTAAGTATATGGAATAACCATTTTATAAAAGCAATAAGCACCGTGAAGCCGTGGCTTACAGTGAATTTAACTCCAGTGAACTCTGCTTCGTGTCGTGCTTAACAACGCCCCTTAGCTGTTATAAATGTACTGTAAACCACGGCTGTGTAACACACCAGCTGCAGGATGATGACAGTCTTTGCTAAGAGGGATCCCCCATGTTCCTGACAAGTGTAATTCTTCTGGGGAACTATACTCACTAAATTGATGTTCACACCATGTTGCTGCATACTATGTTTTGAAAGGTCTGGGAAAAAAAAGTTTGTTGCAAGTGATAGGAAAAGCTATTTAAGATTAACAAAGTAACTGATTGTAATCTTTTACTTTACTCATTGAAATGCTGGCCGGCATTGCCAGGAATGGAGACTTGACCCACCATTTTAGCAGTAACCCTCCTCCTGTCCCCTTTCCTTTACCATCCCTCCCTTTTAAATTATTGATGTTCCCACACTTTCTGACAGATGCATTTACATGACTTTTCAACTGCTGAATGCTTTATACCAATTTAATACCAATTAATAAATAATTTAGATGAAGAAAAAGAGAAGAAAAAGAGAAATTTCCAATACTTGTAAGAGTGTCTTAAATTTTCAGTGGCTTTTCCAGTCATTTGTGAGGAATGGTTTATTTGATTTCTAGGTAAAGACATATTACCCATTTAAAAATTCATATTGCCCATAGAAATAGACCAATTATTTATTTTACTATGATTTATCCATGTGTTAATTTTTTTTATTGAGATGGCACTCTCAAAAATGTATATGTAATTGAATAAATATAAAAGAAAATTATAAAAAAAAAATATTGAAACTAGAACATTCTGAGATCTTTCAATAGTTTTTTTTATATCATACTCACAAATAGTTATTTCTGTAGTATTTTCAAAATGAATTTCTGGCTGAAGAAATATTTCCAAACTAGAAAAACTTATACTGACTTCTGTGACCTTGCATTGGTTTTATACATCCATGAGTTTTCCAGGCCAATCCCATTTTTGAAACTCTCTGATATTTCCAGGTTTTCCAAGACCGTGGGAATCCCAAAAGCAGATTAATTCTCCGGCAGGTCTTTTCATCTCCACAGAGACAATACTCCTTGGTCCCTGAGTGACCTTTTCTCACGCTTTCTGTTTTCTTTATTTTTTTTCAGGGCCAGCTCCTCCCTGAACACCAAAGTACAGTAACTGTTCCTCTCTACCGTGTCGGTCTCACAACCCTCGGTCCATCCATTTCCAAAGGGTTCAAAATACGCCCACTTTTCCTCAGACTGGAGGGACAGGAGTGTGAAAGTGGAGCTTGGACGTGCCTGGACACTTAATCAGCAATTACATCCACGCTGCCACCTCCACAAGTGCAGCAAGGAAATTAGCTCTCTCAAGCAAACGAGATAAACTGGAAAGCTAGCACTGGGGACGTTGGCTCATTCCTCTTGGCATCTTTATTATTCACCTTTTTTTTCTTGCTTTATTTTCTGCTGCTCACTGAATTCACGCAGACTCATTCTTCATCTGTGGATGCGGTCTGCTTGGTGCTGTTCATGGTGTGGTGAGAATGAGCTTATCGAATCATCCAGCAGCCAGTTTACATTACACGTCAGCTGTTTGGGGAAAAACAGAATATAATGTGTATATTTCTTCTCCATATTTGTCTCTGTCATGTGTCCATGAACAGCCAAATCTAATAGCCCACAACAGTTGTATAAGGAGCAAATAAATGCTTTATAATGTTCTTTTTTTTCTGTAGTGTCATCAGTTTAGAGTGGGCAATATTTAAGAGTCTCGGAAAGAGCAGGTACTTGTCAAGACGCAGACATTCATTTAGAGCAATGATGTCTTAGTTGTAGTAAAGAAAGATGCCTGCTGGCATCTAGTTAATTACCAAACTATGCAAGTAAACAATATTAATTATAAAATGGGTTGCTGCACATCAGCTACTATTGTTTGGTATTATTTTAGATACAACTGCTACTTACACACACATACAATTAACTAAACATTTTAAGAGTATTACATTGTTTTATCGATATGTGCTCTGACAGAGTCAGCTGTGGTGCTACATGTCAACTTCTAACAACCCTAACCGAAGGGTCTACTAATACACTAATGAGAGTTAATTGACATGCATTTGAAAATTTATGAGAGTTAGCTTACATATAGGTGCAAACTTATAATTAGAAGAATGTATAAATTGACAATAAAATGCATCCAAATATCACAGTTTCCACAAAAATATTAAGCAACGCAGCTGTTTTCAATATTGAGAATAATAAGAAATGAAGAGTTAATTTGCTAACTCAGTTTTCTGCTAAAACACAAACTTCCTATGCCTTGACAGAAGACAAGACCAGCTTTTGTAAGAAAATGTGTTTAGAGTTCAGAGCTCCAATCAGTTCAATTCTTTAATGGTGGCGTTTCTGGGTTTTTGCAAATTAACTCTTCAAATGTTTCTTAAGCAGCAATTCAGCATGTTGGAAAAAAAATCTGAAGGAGCATGTGACACGGAAGACCGGAGTAATGGCTGGTAAATTAAATTTTAAATAATACAAAAATTGTTATTTTAAAGTGTAACACTACTTCAAAATATTAATGTTTTTATTGTATTGTTTACAATAATGTTTTATCAAATAAATGTAGCCTTGGTGAGCATAATAGATTTATTTGTAAAATATATAGCACAATCTTATACTACCCACACACTTTCTAACATTTATTTATTTATTTGGGAATAAGTTGTGTAAGTCCTGGAAGCATCGTGTAATATGAGGTAAACATTTTAAACAGATTTTAACAGACTGTCAGGGTGCGTGAGGAGAGAGATGAGGCGAGGACTCAAATGAAGGAGAATGGGTTTTTAATAATAAAATCAAACAAAGATAAACAAAAACCACCACAAAGGGGGAAACAGACAGGCAGGCAGGCAGTGAACCACAGAACAGGCAACATGAAACACACACGACTTAAAACAACAGATCAGCACAGGACTACAGAGCAACTGAAACAATGATTGGGTAACAAGATGGGAGGGGACAGACAATTGACAAGAGAGCATATGGAACCAACAACAAGCCATGTGCTCAACATACAGATACATCTGGTGGCCGGTCAGGGCACACCATCAGGACCCCCGCAAAGAGAGGATTACAGGTGCTCCACACACAAGAACAGAAAAATGTCTAGGGGGGTGGGCCGGAGGCAGATCTGGGGTAGGGATGGTGGGCCAGGCCCGTGGAGTAGAAGTGGGCCCGGAGGAATAGGCAGAGCAGGAGGCCAGGGTGGGGCCAGCAGAGTAGGACGCCAACCGGTATGGAGCAGATAACCACCACTTGAGAGGAGAGGTTTCTTGAGTGGACTCTGTGGGCTCTGTGGGCTCCCGGAACGGAGCGGACTCTGTGGGCTCCTGGAATGGAGCGGACTCTGTGGGCTCCCGGAACGGAGTGGACTCTGTGGGCTCCCAGAAGAAACATAGAGAGACATCCGAAGAGACATACAGAGACATCTGGTGGCCGGTCAGGGCACACCAGCAGGACCGTGACAATCACTGCATGCCTTTGTTTTCCGGTTTATGAATTTATCAGAAACTGCATTACATCTGCATACTTCCCACCTATTTTGGCTTTAAAAATCTAATCATATATTACATTTTTTTATTTTAGAAATGTTTTAAAGAAACTAAATCTTTCTGACATACTGTATAAGCTGTAAAATACTATGTTTAATGAAACAAAAACTTCATGATATATAAGCTATAATAATGCTGCTTAAAATAAAACTTGCCATTTCATTTGAGCTGAGGTTGAGCTTTTCAAAATATTGCAGGGGGTGTAAAGACCTGAACCATAAAAATAAAAACACATTCCTTCATAAATTAGCCCTAAAATGCCAGATGTTATTCTTGACAATAAGCTCAAATGGGTCAAATCTTTAATCCATGGTAAAATTATTATTTTGAAACTGTTTCTACACAGTGTGTGATAATAATGACCTGTGAGTGAAAATGTTTACTTTTAAGAGTGCTTGATTTTGCAGGAAGCAATCACAAACTGACTGTTGAAATGCTCCTCGAGAACTCTACAGCCCTCGCTCGTCTGCTGAAAGTGATTATTCTCTCTGGTGGCTGCACTGCGTTTGGGGTCACATATAGCATAAGAATGAAAGTCATAAATAGGAAAAGGCTTAATTCAAATGATTCACAGTGCGCGAATAGGCACTCCGTAAGCAATCAGAGCCCTGTGTCAACTTAAAATGCCACCCCAGCAGAAATAAACGCATATTTAAAAACCAACCCATCGCAATTCCATTTAAACAAGCATGACATGTTAGCAAGGCCGTGTATACTGTTATTGTGCCTATTTTCAGACTTGTTGTGCTTTTGGAATAAAAATTAGAGTACAATAAATCATGACATAATTAAATCACACTGTGCCAGTAGCAAGCCCTTATGAAACAAAAATATATGGGAATATACTGGAAAATATAATGTGATATATTAAATAATACATTTCCATATATGAGAAACCAGTGCTTATATTTTTCAATCTTCTGTGATATAGACAAATACATACATATGTATGGTTATATATTGAATCATACAAAAAATACAGTGAAGACAAAAACTGCACTACATCTTTACCTGCAATAGCTTTATTCAATGAAAAAATACATTTCATCTCACTTTATTGTTTGCATAGACATTTCATATACTGTACGAAAATATGACAATATATAGTACAATACATAGTACATATATGTTCAAATATATTTATTAAATATTGTAGTATATTTATATATTTATTAATTATAAGATATGAAGTATATAACTGAATAGAAAATGACACTGTAAGCCTGGTGCCAGTATGGTCCCAGGGCCCCCCCCCCCCCCTCGAGAGGACAAAAGGCAACAGGAACTATCTCTTGCATATGTAACAACAGCATCCAAGACGCAACACACCGGGTGGTCCACACCCTGTACTGACGGTCTCATCATCTTCCCCCCTCTCCTCATGACCTAGAATTCACTGAAAACCTATGCAATGTAATATGTACAAAAAAGTAACTATACATGTTTTGATATCATTTGAAATGTCTCAGTGCGCCTGGTAAAATGGTCTCATTCTCCCAATCATAATGAAAAGCTAAAAGAAGTTCTAAAATATGAGAAGTATAGTGTACAGTTTAAGGGTGTGCCCTCCCCCTGATCTTCTATTCAGATCACCTCCTGTATGTAAATAAGCATTCTCTGCCACAGGATATCAAGAAGCCTTTTGGTTGCTAATTCTAAAGACTAATTATAATGACAAGATACCACCATTTGGTGGGCTTATTGAATTATCTGGGTTTATAAGGAAACGTGACACAAAGTTCGAGGCGTCTGTAGGTTGACTGCCCACACAAATCACTTGTGTGTAGTTTTCATTGCCAGATATGGTTAACTGATGATTCTATTCTTGTAACATTGGAGTTTTGAGTTATTGCTTCGATTACCTGGTCAATAAATTGTAACGTTTGATTCTATTCTAACTGCCTCTAAAGATTGCTTTCTCCCTCTTAGATTAGCGGATTCGTATATTTCCGCAAGCCTGCGTCAGTTTTAGCGACGGCTAATATCCGGCATCTTTTCAAGTGTACTTGGATGCAGGGGCGGGTTAATTCCGTTTAGGGACGGCGAATGCCGTCCTGGTCAGAACTAAACTCGAATGCGCCTATACCTCTGACTTTTGATTTAATGTTACTTTAAACAAGGACTTGACCAATCCAAAGCTATTACGAGTGTAGTACATTGATCTGCCAACATATCTGATAGTGGCCAAGAAACCTTTACTGAAGTAAACGATTGAACTAAGGTTCTGAGGGGGCTCCAAGGGGTTATCCGATGTCTCTGATTGTGTACGTGTGAATTAACGGCAAATCTTAGATACATAACCATAATTTACCTCTGATTGATGACCGGGCCTGACGAGATTGTGTCCGTGAGACCTGTGAAAAACAGGGCCTCTGAGCGATATAGTTTCCCTACATCTGGGCGGGTAAAGTATTAAAAAAGAGCTGAAAAGAATAATCAATCATTCGTTCATATTTTAATGATGCACAGATATCATTAAAACCCTTTCATTTATGGAGTCAGATGAAATAACGAGACAAAATATATAAAAAAGTGTTCCATTTTAATGTTCTTGTTGTGTCGTGAAAAGGAAAGACTGTAATACGCAAAGCCCTTCACCCGCTGAACGACTGCCGTCATTGGGTCGATCGAGCCGGGCCTTACAACACAGTCTATAAGTAAATACATCATACATCACAATACATCATAATATATAAGTAAATAAATTGTTACATATTTTTCAATATATATAAAGTAGCAATTCCAAATATTCCAATATATTGTAATATATTAACACAATATATCATTATGTATATTTTCAATATACTGCAGACATGTTTTGATTGGTAATATATAAGGAAATGTATTTTCTTTGCGTAAGGGAAGAAACAGGTTTTTATATATCTCAGAAGAAGCTGGTGACATATCACTCTATAGAAGCGACAAGAAAACAGCTTAATTTGTCTCAAATGGAAAATATGATCTGGTGATCAAATAAGTTAAAGTGAGTGCATTTTCTCAGAAGTGAGTACACTCTTCCCGAGAACTGACCTTGCATGTTCTCTTGGGATATGTATATTCTTGGTACATGAGCATTCGCATGAACATATACACTTATTTCACATTCAATTGTCTGGCAATGGATTCAAAATTATTTTTTTGTGAATTATTCTGCTTATGTGGCTTAAGGCCTTGAAGGCAGAATAAAGCTCACTAGCATCTTCTTGTTAAGTGCTAATTGTCTCCTCCTCAAAGTTCATGAATTCGAATGCTCGCTTCCTTCATTAGCAAAATGTCATCACTTCTAATGATTTTTCACAACCTTTTTAAAACGTAAATTTTACCCTTGGTGGCAATGTCAATCTCGTTTAGTAACAGCCTAGTGCTTTTTTATGACTATTTCTCTAATGAACTAACTACAAGTACTCAGGTTCTGGCCACCATGAACAGCTACTCAAATGTTATCTCACATGACTGAACTTTTTCTTTAGAAAAATATCTTACTTTGTGGTCATACTGAGGATGTTCCCCCATCTGTGAAGGTTTTCCAGTGATCCAGGCATGTGCCACACAATTCTCAAGCTTCACGAAGCAGTGAGCGGTTTCTTGACTCAATTAAGATATCTGTCACCTGTTTGATAAAAAAATATATAAATCTCTGCTCATGTTTGAGCATCTCTCAGTGGAAAATGCTTTCCTTTGGGCTTAGTCTAAATCGCTTTTAACAGCTCTTGACCCTGTGGATGGTAATGATGAGAGTCAAGAACAAGTAAATTACTAGCGGAAAAAACACCATAGTTTTTTTTTTTAAGTGAAACCCTTCTGTTATCTCCCCATTGGCATGTATAATAAGCCTTGGTGGGTGAGTTTCTTGCCCTCGACTGATTGTGATTTGGCTCAGGAACAAAATAAAATTATCTCAGGGGCACATTGCAAATTAAAACTGATGATCTGATAGTGTTAATAAAAAACGTGTAGACAATTCTGTCCTAAGGCCAAGTGATATGCTTATATTTATAGAAATTGCACACAAGGAAATTAAGAATGTGTGCCTGCACATATGCAGTGCTATGCACCAAAACAACTGTGAGTGGTATGAAATAAACATCACTGAAAATATTTTCATCCTTCTTTCTACTAGGACCACTCATATGCATTGCCCAATCCTCCTACTCGTCTAAAGGCCAAACTCAGTGAAGCTTTGGCTAGAGTGGAGAATCTAGAGCGGGAGAAGCAAAATGCAAAGGAGACGGAGAGCAAAGAAAACTGTAAAGAGACTTCTGGAAGATCTGAAGGAAAAGAACCTTGTGTGTGTGTGTGAGAGAGAGTGTGTGAGTGAGTGAGTGTGTGAGTAAGAGAAATAAATTCAATTAAACAAAATCAAACTTGTTTCTTTATTAAAATATAAAATTAATTCATTTATATATTTATCAATATGCTATAGCCTACCATATGTCGTTGTTAAAGAGCATAATACAAAGTATTTTAGCATGAAAGCACGTATTTTTCAATGTGTGACAGCATCCTGTATCATAACTAAATATCTGCCGTTTGTAACAAACCAAACCGTGTGAAAATCCGGTAAAAATTCGGGGAGTTATGATTATTGTAGTTGGGGATACACCTTCCTCAGTAGAAATAAATGCAGGGGGGCGCCTTGGGGACCCATCCGAAATAGCGGCCGCGCAGTACGTCAGCTCCAATAGGCAGCATCAGTCCATGGGGCGTCTACCTATATATGTCTATGGTTACCTGTGTTTACAGCGGAAGTTCGAGGCTGAGCTGGTGCATAAAATGCATCATAAACAAACATTGTGCGATTGGCTTATGGGTACACCAATGATTTTAAACTTCAGACAAGCGCCCACGAGAAAGTAAACGTTTTTCAATTAAGCCCTTCCAGACTCAGAGTTTGGTATTACCAGGCTACAAATTTGCTACACTGACCAACAAAAAGCTGCTTGGTTTGAAAGTGATGTCTCTGTGAGCTGTGCTTCATACATTTCTATGGTATTGACAATGGATAATTGATTGACCCTTTTTGGTTACATTTTATTTTGATAGTCCACTTTAGACATTCTACTAACTATAAGTAGCCTACTGTAACTTTGCAACTACATGTCAAATAATTCAAATTAATTTACAACTACATGTCTACTATCTCTCAGAGTAGACAGTTAGGTTAGGTTTAGGGTTAGTAGAATAAGTTGAAATATACTTGCAAAGTTTCTCATAGTCAGTTTGCTGTATGTTTTAGACCCATCATAATAAATTTAGGAAGATATTAAGCAGTCTACGAATATTCTAATGACTGCTAGTTGACATGTAATTGTTAGTAGTTAATGTTACTATGTCTAAAGTGGAATATCAACATATATGTGCTTATATGCATACCCTTACCAAAAAGTAGCATACTTCAAATGTATTTTATTAAGTATATTTAATTAAAGTTCAAGTATATTTTTAAGCATACTTCATGTAATAAGTATACAAATATCTGTGTACTAGGGGTATACTAAATTCTCCCACTTTCTAGTATATAAAAGTATACTTTTAAGTATACTTTAAGTATAACAGTAGTAAACTTTGAGTACAGAACTATTTTACATCAAAGTTTTTAACTAGTACTGTAACTATACTAAAAGTGAACTTATAGGTATACAGGTATAGGTATAACTTATACAGGCGCGGACTGGCCATTGGAAGCCCCGGGACGTTTCCCGGTGGCCTGGTGGCTGATTTGGCCCGTTGTCATTTTTTTTATTGTTATGATTTATTTTATGATTTATTTATTTTTTGCCTTTCCAATTTGCCAAAGTTATAATTTCTGACTGTGGCATTCCCTAATAAATCAATTATAAATCATAAATCGGTTAGTCTTGACTGGCAAAAAGGCTGTGCTTCACGTCTGTTCCTTGCCTCCTATTTACGCTACTCTAATTTTGTCTTTATTAACCTAGTTGAGTATTAAACTGTTAGCACCTGTCAGGTTGTCAGTAGCAACCCATTATCATCATCAGTCAGAATACTGTGCTAAAGGACATCATTATCGATTGGAAAGTTACATTAATAAATGTAGCAAGCAGATATTCACATATACATTGCACAGGAAGGGAGGGAGCTAGAGCAAATAGCAACACAAAAATATCTGTCAGCCTAAAGTACAATAGTCTGTTCAGTATTAGGATTTTCAATGTACAAATTTTGGCATTTAGGCACTTAAGAAAATTAGTTTTACTGTATTTGTATGAATTATGGGTTTGTTAAACATTTTAAGAGAAATAACAACATTATATGCAAACAATGAGGTGGGTGATTTGCAACAAGGTGAACACCTGCTGTTGAAGAAGTGATAGGTACAAGAAAGAAGGGAGTAACAGAGATATTGGAGAAAATGAAGAAAAGGGAAGTGAAGGTGCAGTTCAAAAGAGAACCTTTAATTATTTTCCAAGGCCCTAATTATAGACTTGACCTCATACAAATAGGTCATGTTTCAGAATTTGTCATGGGTGTATAGGATGGCCTGGATGAGTGTGAGATTTCCCGGCCTAAAATTTTGTCCCAGTCCGCCCCTGTATATATATCTGTAATTTTCTAATTAAATACATGTAAAAGCATTTTTAGTACACTGAAGTATAGTCTTTACTAGTTACAAGTTACATTTACTAGTTTAGTAGATTTATACTGCAAGTATACTTGTACGTTTTCTTTAAGTGAACTTTACATCATACTTTAAGTATACTACTATGTCCTTATTTAGGTATTAATTTGTATATATTTGTATATATTTTGTTATATGAATATCTGAACATACAAAACATCAAAAAACAGGGTATCTGCTTGTAAACAAAAACTATTTATTCTAGATTCATGCATTATTTGTTAAACACTTGAATGTGAGTAAGTTTCATAAATAAAATAAATAAATAACATTTTGAACAAAACGCTGAAAAAAAGACTATTAATTTGTTTCAGAATTATATAATAAAATTTAGATGTTGATCAACACCCCAAAGCTTGACAGTCATTATTACCTCTTCATTGGTCGACATTTTATTCCATAATATTTCACAGTTTTGATGCAGTTTAATGTCTGATGATCATGTTATTGTCACGATCACAGGAAGCACAGGAATGAAGGAGCAAGGAGACGAGAGGATACAATACAAACTTTTAATGGGATACGAAGACCAAGGAACGTCTAGGTTACGTAGACATCAAGGGACATGGAAACAGGAGAGGAGTCCTCCAGGGCGGCACCCGTTCCGGGACCCACGGTGGAGCAGGGTGCTCGGGCGGCCATGGCAGACACGGGGACTCGGGCGACCATGGCAGGAGTAGGGATTCAGGCAGCCATGTTGAGTATGCCTCCGAGGCCGCGGCCTCAGCCCCCGCCCCCGCTCCGGCCTCTTCGGTTGGAGCACTACAAATTTCCTTGGGGGAAGTAAAGGCTCGATCGGGCACTTGAGGGCGCTCTGGAAGCGCGGGCAATTGGGGGCGCTCTGGGGACACAGGCACGTCAATCTCCCACGAACGGCGGGCTTGGGTGAGTGGCGGACGGCAGCAGATTTCCTGTGATACGTTGTTTAGTGTGATACTGTCAGACTTTGTCTTCCTCTACCTGTGTTTCCTTACCCTTATGTGCCCATATTTGGTCCGTCCTGTTCCCCATCATTAGTTAATTAGTCTCCGTCTGTGTCTTGATTATGTCCCAGGTGTTTCCAGTTATGTCTCCCTATATATAGTCTGTTCTGCCCCATGTTTCTTGTGGATTATTGTTAATGTCAACTATGTTTATGTATATGTTCTCATACGTGAATGTCTTCGGTGTACCTGTACCTCAACCCTCATCTGTGTCTGTCTACCTCCGTGTTCGAGTAAAGTCTACTGTTTATGTCAATACTCGTCTCCTCGTTCCTGGCTCCCCCGTGCACCGTGACAGAATAATCCACCCGAAACAAGATGGAGTTCACCGGCGTCTGCAGCTCACCGAGCCCGGCGTTTGCGGGAAGTCTGCCGCTGTCCGCGGCTAGCACGAGCCCGTCACCGTTCGAGGCAAACGGAAGCCCGCTGGTGTCTCTGCTGGCTCCGCCCAGCTCATCTTCTTCACCGCTGGTCCTGTCCAGCCCGTCTTCGTTTCCACTGGTTCCGACCAGTTCTGCGCTACCCGAGCGCCCCCCGGTACCCCTGGGTTTGTTAGTAGCTTTTGAGGGGATGGTTTGGAGCCCAGACCCAGAGCCTGCTCCTCACCAGCACTCTCTAGCGCCTGCTCCTCGCCAACGCCCTCCGGTGCCCGCTCCTCGCCAGCGCCCTCCGGTGCCCGCTCCTCACCAGCGCCCTCCGGTGCCCGCTCCTCGCCAGCGCCCTCCTGTGCCTGCTCCTCGCCAGCGCCCTCCGGTGCCTGTTCCTCGCCAGTGCTTTCCACAGCGCCCACGAGAGTCAGCGCCACCCGAGCGCACACGAGAGTCAGCGCTACCCGAGCGCCCACGAGAGTCAGCGCCACCCGAGCGCCCACGAGAATCAGCGCTTCCAGAGCGCCCCCAAGAGTTGGTCCCGTCCAGCTCACCTTTGCCTCCGCTGGTCCCGTCTAGCTCACCTTGGCCCACGCTGGTCCTGTCCAGCTCACCTGGGCCTCCGCTGGTCCCGTCCAGCTCACCCTGGCCTCCGCTGGTCCTGTCCAGCTCGCCTTCTCCGCTTCCCGAGCGCCCCCGAGACTCAGCGCTTCCCGAGCGCCCACGAGAGTCTGCGCTTCCCGAGCGCCCCAGAGACTCGGCACTATCCGAGTGCCCACGAGACTCAGCACTTTCCGAGTGCCCACGAAAGTCTGCGCTTCCAGAGCGCCCCCAAGAGTTGTTCCTCTGCAGCTCACCTAGGCCTCCGCTGGTCCCGTCCAGCTCACCTTGGACCACGCTGGTCCCGTCCAGCTCACCCTTACCTCCGCTGGTCCCGTCCAGCTCACCTTTCCCTCCGCTGGCCCTGTCCAGCTCGCCTTCCACGGCTCCTGAGCGCCCCCCTGAGATGGGGAGCTTCCCCAAGAAAATTTTTGGGGGCTACCCTCCATGGCCACCTGAGTCCCAGGATCCGCCATGGCCGCCAGAGTCCCCGGATCCGCCGTGGCCGCCTGAGTCCCCGGATCCGCCGTGGCCGCCTGAGTCCCCGGATCCGCCGTGGCCGCCTGAGTCCCCGGATCCGCCGTGGCCGCCTGAGTCCCCGGATCCGCCTTGGGTCCCGGAACGGGCACCGCCCTGGAGGCCACCTGTCCGGTCTCCAAGTCCTTGAGGCCTCCAGAGCGCCCACCCCCCCTCCCCTTTCGATGTCATACGGCGCGGGACGCGCCTTTTGGAAGGGGGGGTAATGTCAGACTTTGTCTTCCTCTACCTGTGTTTCCTTACCCTTATGTGCCCATATTTGGTCCGTCCTGTTCCCCATCATTAGTTAATTAGTCTCCGTCTGTGTCTTGATTATGTCCCAGGTGTTTCCAGTTATGTCTCCCTATATATAGTCTGTTCTGCCCCATGTTTCTTGTGGATTATTGTTAATGTCAACTGTGTTTATGTATATGTTCTCATACGTGAATGTCTTCAGTGTACCTGTACCTCAACCCTCATCTGTGTCTGTCTACCTCCATGTTCGAGTAAAGTCTACTGTTTATGTCAATCCTCGTCTCCTCGTTCCTGGCTCCCCCGTGCACCGTGACAGATACTCTCCAAAATGGCATTATACTCTTAAAAATAAAGGTGCTTCACGATGCCATAGAAGAACCCCTTTGTCTAAATGGGTTTTAAACCTTTAACATCTGAAACACCTTTCTGTTTCACAAAAGGTTATTTGTGGTGAAAGAAGGTTCTTCAGATTATAAAAAGTAAGGAAGAGATGGTTCTTTAAAGAACCTTTGACTGAATGGTTCATTGTGGAACCAAAAATGGTTCTTCTATGGCAGGGGTGTCAAACTCAATTCCCGGAGGGCCGGAGCCCTGCATAGTTTAGCTCCAACCCTAATTAAACACACCTGATCCAGCTAATCAAGTCCTTCAGGCTCAATTGAAAAATACATAGTTTGAGTGTTGGAAAAGGGTTGGAGCTAAACTCTGCAGGGCTGCGGCCCTCCAGGAACTTAGTTTGACACCCCTGTTCTATGGCATCACTTGAAGAACCTTTTGAAGCACCTTTATTTTTAAGAGGAGTGAATAGGGTAACGCGGAGGAGACAAATTGTTGAATAAAGTAATCATTTTTGTTTTCTTTGCACACATTAAGTATTATTGTTGCTTTACAACATTATGGTCGAACCCCTGATGTCACATGGATTATTTTAACAATGTCCTTGCTACTTTTCTGAGCCTTGATCGTGTTGCTGTCTATGGGAGGGTCAGAGAGGTCTCGGAATGCATAAAAAATATCTTAACTTGTGTTCCGAAGATGAACGAAGGTCTTACAAGTTTGAGTTTGGAATGACATGAGGGTGAGTAATTAGTAGTGGTGGGCCGTTATCGGCGTTAACGTGCTGCGTTAACGTGAGACTCTTATCGGCGATAAAAAAAATATCGCCGTTAATCTATTCTCAAAGTTGGGTTGGGAGCTGGGTCTATACTACGCAAGCTATGATGACTTTCACCCTGATATTTTAGCGGATGTATACCTAGCCGAATTGCACTGTAGGGGCGAGAACGAGTCTTCGAACTAGAGGCTCGCAGTCCGTGATGGACAGATTGTTAACGGCTGGTTTATGTGGTAATACAATCGGGCAGGACATCCAAACGCTCACCTATCATTCATCAACCTCAAATATGGCTTTTCCTCTGAAAGATGTATGTAGTAGCAACTTTACATGGCCGCTCAATATGATGTTAACCTAGAGAAATGTGCGCTGTTGAAGTGTTTGTGGAAGCGCGTTTGCAGAGGCCAGGCTCCGTGCGCTCACTTGCTCTTAAAATCTCCGTCATTTTTGGTCATACAGATAAAAGTAGCCTAATACATCTTTCGAATCTGTAAAGACTCTACGTTTATTTGTGTGCACTCAGAATAACAACGAAACGTTGCGCTTTTTAAGCAAACAGGATGCGCTTTAGGTCTCATGTGAACTTGAGAATTCACTCCCGTGTCACCCTCTGCTTGAACCTGTGTGTATGCCTAACGTCACTGTAAAATTACCACATCAGACGTGACGTGCTAACATGGATGCAGCTATGAAGCCGCCGGGTTTGCGTCAGGAAAATTTATTTTAAGAAGCTTCCCAATGGAAACTGTAAACAGTTCATCACGACCTCTTATGTAGGCCTACAGTTCACAATTCATGTTTAACTGAATAAACAGTTAGTAAACACAAGTACATCTTATTGAACATCACCAATTATCATAGTAGAACAGCTTTCTCAAGCAGTTTGTGATGCATTTTGGAAACAGGAGATGAGCCCCTGGTCTAATGCGCCACCTAGCTTGAGAAACCCGTTCTCAAAGACTTACTTTTAGTCATTATTTGGGTAGCACACATATTCTGAATGCCTTCGGCAGAATTCAAATGAGCCATTTTAATCTAGATTAATCTAGATTAATTCCAAAATTAATCTAGATTAATCTAGATAAAAAAAATTAATCTATGCCCACCCCTAGTAATTAGTTATAGAATTTCCATTTTTGGGTGAATCCCTATATGTACTAAGAAAATAACAGATTTGTGCTATCATTTTTTATACACATATAAAAGACAGGAAACAATACCACACATATTCTTTCATAAATGCTATTATGTGTGGTTATTTGTTGAAATGTTACTGATGTTTGAACATATACCTCCAAAATCACCCATCTCCACACAACTGGCAAGTGATCCTTTTTATAAGAAACTTCAGTTGAAGTATAATTTCAAATTTATTTTGTGTGGAAGATTGAATCATATTGTGTTAAGTGTAAAAATCAATGGAGCACAAACAGAGTTTCCTGCTGAGAAACGCATCGGGGAAACCGCAAGGAAAACAGGTATACAATGTGTGGAGTGAAGAGACTGAGCTTAGCACGAGAGATAATTCCTCGGCTTTATATGCAGCAGATGTCAGATGTTTTTTTTTTCATCTTACTCCAGTATATTGGGGCAAGATGGCCTCTTCTTATCACAAACGGTTTTCTTCAACAACTATCTTTAGAAAACATTGCCGTTTATTTCCTAAAACAAATACATATTGTTCATAAGGGGATTCCTCTACTTCTTATAACAAAATTGTCTTTTATTTTTGTATTCTGATTTCTCTGGTTAAAATTCAGATTATTTTATCAAAAATAAGTGGCCATCTCTTCTTCTATTAAACATTAAGGTATAGCTAACTTTACTGTGGTTTGGCCTTTTATAGTGCTCACAGTGGATTCAAATACGCAACAGGATCAACTGCGGTTTTGTTACGTTATGATGTTTGTTTCTTATTGTGTTTTTCATAATATTTGTATTCTGTTGGATGTTTTCTTTGAGTTTCAGATCTTTGATTTATGTCTTGCTGCTTATTAGCAGTAATTGGGTGATCAGCTGACGCTTCTCTTTAAAATGGATCTTCCGTTCTTCAGAAGAGGGCGGGTGTGACTTCGGGCCGGTCGCACTACTCCAGGCTTCCCGTTGGCCGCCAGACCAAACTGTGTCTTTAGTGCTTCTGAATATTTCATTTGATTGTTGGTTTAGTTTGGAATGTGGTAGAAATGTAGGAGAGACCTGCTTTCTTTTGTTTAATCCCTCATTTGTATGATGTTTATGTTAAGAGTAGTTAGTTATATTGCTGATTTATTTTTAGATTGGTTTTGTTTGTTATTTTGGCCTTGGGTCTCTCTGACGAAAGATGCCACTAGATTAAGCTAGCTTTTTTCCTCTTTACATTTCTTTGCCAACAAATTTGTATTGCTTTAATATTATTTTTGGTTGGACCGTGGGTCCCTTAAGGAGATCTGCTAACTATTGGTGGTTTTCCCTAATTTATCTACAATAAATGTACTTTATAAGTGATTGTGATTTTGTTTGGGTCCTTTTTGGTCTGACTGCCTGCCGGAAGTCTTGTCCTTTTAATTTTTTGCGTCTTACCCCTAGCGGACGTAATAGGTTTAATTAAGAAAGAAGCCCCAAAATGTCTCGTCTGTGTCTCTCACAGTAGCTGTACCTTTGTTGGATATCTTGTATTTAAAATTATCACATATACCTGTACACTGAGACAAATGTATTTTACCATACATCTCTGAGAAAAAAAAAAATCAATAGACCTGCTTCATCGAGAACCAGCTATTTTTTTCTCATCCTCTCCTAAGGAATCACCTTATATTGCAGCAGAGGTCCAAATCGCTACGATTCTTGTGAAATGAGGCAATGTAATAGAATATGGATTGTGGTCTGGTTCTCCATCAAATAGCAGTTCTAAGAAAAAACTTGGCATGTGTGAGAATTCAGAGACTGCCAGAAGCCCATTCATTCAGTGCTCTGATTATGTTTGACCTTAGGTGACGATATATTTGCATGTATTTTTGTTGTTGTTGGGTAAAAGCATATTGACTCAAGCTACATGTAACATCACTATCTTGCTCTGATGTTCTAATAACAAACTGGGTGCCAATAAAACAAATTATTTAGAGTTACTGCACACATGTAGCTGGGCAAGCCATCTGTGCTGCTGTTAAACAAAACACATTCTGTAAATTGCCAGTCTTTTCAGTTATGATAAATGTGTAAACACTTTATTTTTTAGGATGCATTATCATCAATTATGAGAGCAGTTAATCGAGTAAAATTAGAACATCCTATGCTCTTTATTCTTAATTTACTATAACATATTATTAAGTTGTGTTTTTAAAGAGTAAACACAGAATCACATTTGATGTGTTCTGGAATAAAGAAAGAAACAGGGTTGAATAATAAGTATATTTTACTTATTACTGAGATTGTCAGTGAATAGTTTATTGACATATTTCACCTTACATAAAAGCATCCTAAAATATATTTTCTCTAAAATGTTTTGTCTTGTGTTCAACTATGTTGAAGGTCAGAACACATTAAATGAGTTGGGAAAAAACAGACAGATCTCTTTGCTCGATCAATAAAGAAACACAGTTTGACAGTATTTTACTGAGTATCTGAAGACTTGTCATGACCACTATGGTGTATTACAGTACACATTAGTAATATAATCCAGATATTATGCTTTCATAAACTTATACTATTCGCTACACAAGTCTGTAAATGTTATTGTTCCTAAAGGCCATAAGAGAGTTACTACTTTTTAAGTGGTGATTTTAGAGCTTGACAGTGTCACGGTCCTGCTGGTGTGCCCAGGCTGGCCACCAGATGTCTCTGTCTGTTGAGCACATGGCTTGTTGTTTGTTTGGTGCCATGTGCTCCCATGTCGATTGTCTGTCCCCTCCCATCTTGTTACTTAATCATTGTCTCAGTGGCTCCAGCTGTGTCTCCCTCGTTACCCTCGTTTGTCTCCCTATATAGTTCTCCTTGTGTCTGCAGTCCTGTGCTGATCCGTTGTCTTTCATGTGTCTTCGTCATGTGAGTTTTCATGTTGACTGTGCTCCAGTCTTCTGCCTGCCTGCCTGCTTGTTTTTCCCCTTCGGGGTGGTTTTTGTTCTTTGTTTTATTTTGTTATTAAAGAAACCTGATAATCTCTGCATTTGAGTCCTCGACCTCATCTCTTGTGACAGAACGGATCAGCCAAGATGGGGACTCAGCAGAGGAGGGGTTTTGGTCGCCCACCACCCGACACTATCTCCAGCCCCCTATACCAACGCATCCTCCAGTACGAGGCCCTGAGCTCCTGCCGTCAGCAGGGCAATGACGTGAGGAGTTTTGCCGTGGAGTTCAGTGGTGCAGCTGAGGGGCTAGGCTACAATGATGAGGCCCTCAAGGACCTTTTCAACAGCGCCCTTGATGAGCCCCTCAGCTGGTGGAGGATGAGTGGGCTGGACCACCTCACATTTGGGGAATTCGTCGAGGCTTTGGCACGTTCCCCAGCTAAGGTGGCTGGTGTGCCTCAGGTGGTGGGCGACAAGGCTGCAGCTCCTCCAGTGGCGGCAGATGGAGCTGCAGTGCCCCTAATGGCGGCCGTCAAAGCTGCAGTGCACCCCGGGATGCCGAGGCTGGTGCGTAAGTTGGAGGATTCACCCATGAGGTCGGTACGGGCAGCCGACTTTTCTCCAACGAAACCCAGCCCGGTGGTCCTGGAGGCCATGGTGGAGAGCGCCCGCTCCGATCCGGGAGCCCACGGAGTCTGCTCCAGAGCCCGCTCCGATCCGGGAGCCCACGCATTCCGCTCCAGAGCCCGCTCCGATCCGAGAGCCCAAGGAGTCCGCTCCAGAGCCCGCTCCGATCCGGGAGCCCAAGGAGTCCGCTCCAGAGCCCGCTCCGATCCGGGAGCCCACGTATTCCGCTCCAGAACCCGCTCCGATCCGGGAGCCCAAGGAGTCCGCTCCAGAGCCCGCTCCGATCCGGGAGCCCACGCATTCCGTTCCGGTCCGGGAGCCCACGTATTCCGCTCCAGAGCCCGCTCCGATCCGGGAGCCCACGGAGTCCGCTCCAGAGCCCGCTCCGATCCAGGAGCCCACGGAGTCCGCTCCAGTCCAGGACCCCACTCCGTTCCGGGAGCCCACGGAGTCCGCTCCAGAGCCTGCTCCGCTACGGGAGCCAACGCAGTCTGCTCCATTCCGGGAGCCCACGCAGTTCGCTCCGTTCCGGGAGCCCACGCAGTCCGCTCCAGAGCCCACTCCTTTCCGGGAGCCAACGCAGTCCGCTCCAGAGCCCGCTCCGTTCCGGGAGCCCACGCAGTCCGCTCCAGAGCCCGCCTAGTCAGGAGCACACAGACTCCGCCCAGAGCCCGCCCGGTCTGGGAACCCACAGAGCCCACTCCAGGGCCAGCCCCACCCTGGAACCCCTGTGTGCCCATTGCTCCAGGCCCTCTTCCACTCCACGGGCCTGGCCCACCTCCCTCCTAGACATTTTTCTGTTTAGTGTGTGTGGAGCGTCTGGGATCCGCTCCTTAAAGGGGGGGTTATGTCACGGTCCTGCTGGTGTGCCCAGGCTGGCCACCAGATGTCTCTGTCTGTTGAGCACATGGCTTGTTGTTTGTTGCTTGTTGCTCCCATGTCGATTGTCTGTCCCCTCCCATCTTGTTACTTAATCATTGTTTCAGTGGCTCCAGCTGTGTCTCCCTCGTTACCCTCGTTTGTCTCCCTATATAGTTCTCCTTGTGTCTGCAGTCCTGTGCTGATCCGTTGTCTTTCATGTGTCTTCGTCATGTGAGTTTTCATGTTGACTGTGCTCCAGTCTTCTGCCTGCCTGCCTGCTTGTTTTTCCCCTTCGGGGTGGTTTTTGTTCTTTGTTTTATTTTGTTATTAAAGAAACCTGATAATCTCTGCATTTGAGTCCTCAACCTCATCTCTTGTGACAGACAGGCCCAGTAAGCAGTCAGAATATTCTTCAAACATTGATTTCAACAATGACAGAATTACAATTTTGGGGTGAACTATCACTTTAAGACAGAAAAAAAGTAAGTTCCTCATTCCTTTATCTGACCTCTGCCATAATTCTAATCTGTAATTACCAAAAGGATGCTTATTTTTTTTAGGGCTTTATCTGTCCTTTGAAGGAAACCACTCGAACCACTAGGGCGTTTTCCCTTCCAAACCCCATCGATCTGAAACCACTTCTGAACCTCCAGTATTTCATTAGAATATGAGATCTGCTGCTTTCTGAAATTTCCCTGAGATTCACAAAAATGTCAAAATGCAACAGATGGTTGTCTGTTTTGGTGGGAGGTTTGGTTTAGATTCATGGTGACTTCTGCCACACCACAAGGATGTGTTTTTGAATCAGGGATCAAAAGAGCACATTGTGCCTCTCCCTCCTTTCTCCATTAACTTCATCCAGTACAGGTTTGCAGTGTGAATGAGTAATATCATAGTTAAAGGTTCAATTACATATAATTTTTGCATCTCTAGCACCACTAGCAAAAGTAAAGGTTATTCGGAAGCAGATTTCCTGAACTTTCCTGAACTCGTTTCATTGGGTGGATATATGGAAATATGAAGAAATATTTTTTAGGCTATTATAGCTAAACACAAAATGTAACTATTCTTCAATATCTCTAGCCCATAAGTACACACTGGAAAAGGTAATACTTTTAAATAAAAATAAAAAATGCTGCAAACTTAAATAATAGTCATAGGTGCATCTCAATAAATTAGAAACTTGTGTATTAAATAAATTAAATGCACACAGACTGAAGTAGTTTAAGTATTTGGTTATTTAAATGTTGATGATTTTGGCTCACATTTAAAAAAAACCTACCAATCTCAACAAATTAGAATACTTCATAAGACCAATGAAAAATTAGTTTTTGTGAATTGTTGGCCTTCTGGAAAGTATGTTAATTTACTGTATATGTACTAAATACTTGGTAGGGGCTCCTTTTGCTTTAATTACTGCCTCAATTCGGCGTGGCATGAAGGTGATCAGTTTGTGGCACTGCTGAGGTGGTATGGAAGCCAAGGTTTCTTTGACAGTGGCCTTCAGCTCATCTGTATTTTTTGGTCCCTTGATCGATTTTGCTTGACAATCCTCATAATGCTGCGGTTCTCTCGTTGGTTGTGCATCTTTTTCTTTCACACTTTTTCCTTCCACTCACCTTTCTTTTAACATGCTTGGATACAGCACTCTGTGAACAGCCAGCTTCTTTGGCAATTCATGTTTGTGTCTTACCCTCCTTGTGAAGGGTGTCAATGATTGTCTTCTGGACAACTGTCAGATCAGCCGTCTTCTCCATGATTGTGTGGCCTAGTGAATCAAACTGAGAGATCATTTTGAAGGCTCAGGAAAACTTTGCAGGTGTTTTGATTTGATTAGCTGATTGGCATGTTGCCATATTCTATTTTGTTGAGATAGTGAATTGGTGGGTTTTTGTTAAATGTGAGCCAAAATCATCACAATTAAAAGAACCAAAGACTTAAACTACTTTAGTCTGTGTGCTTTGAATTTATTTAATACACGAGTTTCACAATTTGAGTTGAATTACTGAAATGAATGAACTTTTCCAAGACATTCTAATTTATTGAGATGCACCTGTATATAAACAGTTACATTTTACAATAAGGTCACATTTCTTAATGTTACATGCATAACACACAATGAGCAATGCATTTTTCTAAACATTTATTTATCTTTGTTAATGTAATTCATATAGTTATTTTTTCATGTTCCTGGGGATTAACTAATGTTAGCAGACAAAACTTAATACAAATATTAAGAAATGCTATACAAATTATGTTTATTTTTATTATTTTATATAAATAGATAAATAGTCATGTTTCTTCAGTATTAGTAATGCACTTGTATGTTAGTTGTACAGTTGTTGTAGTGTACATTAATGTTTATTGCATTATTTTAGTATTGTGTGCTACCCTGATTGTGTTTTTTGGGTTACCCTGAATTCACATTTGTTAATCATTGCTCATGGGAAATCCACTTTTTGATGAATGTTAGGTAAAGCAGGTACTTCATATAGAATATATAGCTATATTATGAAAAGATATCTTGAAAAATAACTTCAGATGTCATTTTCCCTTTGCCAACAGGATTTATACATAGTGCAGGAAGATGGTTTTCGTGTCTTTTTATGAAATGCAAATGAATGCATGACTATTGAGGAAGATATTAACACCACCAAATTCTGACTAATTAGAATGTAATATTTACTATCTAAGATGAAATAAACTACACTTGAATTTTAGCCCTCCAGTTTGTTCTGTGATTGGATCCTTAGTCAATCATTAGCAGCCCTCATTCAAAACCTGAATGCAGTTCAGGTCAATCCATTGATATGCTGACCTGACGTACCACCTGAAATAGGCTTGCACCGAGGGTCATGATGAATCAATCAGCACAAGCCTGCTGAGAGACATTATTACTCTGTCATTGTCCACGGATACAACAATTAATTCCCAGTCCCCATGTCATCCTCAGCACAATTTCCTCTCACAGCCTACACAAGAATAACTGACCCATTGTTGTTTGATCTTGTTCAAATGCCTGTAAGCATGCCGTGCACTGTCTTAAATAGGATCCAATTTCCATAATTGAAGAAATGCATTTGTTAATATTGATTCTTCATGCCCACACCAGAGGATGTCCAGAGGGGTATTTACAATGAGGAAAAAATAAGGCATTCCCATTTTATCATGCAGCCACTTCTAAGCAGCTGTAACTCGAGATAAATTGCTTATTCTCTGCCCTCCAAGCTTTTGGGACCCTGGCTTAATGAAGTGGAAAATTCCTTTTGTAATGGCTCCTATTCATTGTGTTGTCCTGTCAGTGTTGGAATGGAGAAATCATTGCGGATGCTGTCAGAAAGGTGGACAAAAGGCAGAAAGAGAAGGTCAGGCTACAGAGTCATCAGGGACAGAACAGCCTATCCTCCTCTTTCACTACACACAAGCCGTGACTTAAAAAGAAAGTGGGTATTATTGTTTGAATCTCATGTGAGGGCTGTGATGCATCAGGTTCTGAACGATTACCATATGTCACTCATTTGCTGTTTTGAATTCCTTACTATTGAATCTGTCAACCTATACTGATCTTGGCTAGTCAATAGCCTCTCTTTGTTTAAGTAAGAATTAAATCATCACACTGATTACTGATACTGATTATTTCTGTCATTTGTATTGGACAAAGCAGTATATCAACCAAATTTACTGACATTCATGACTTTCTTTTGTGGAACACAAAAGGTGGGTTTTTGAAGAATATCTGGCAACTCTTTTAATTTAATGACAGTAAATGAGGACTGGGGCTGTCAAGCTCCATCAAAGGTCCATAAAGTGGTCCACACTCTTTATTAAAAATCTTCCCTAACCATTTGAACTATGAGTCCTGAGAAGTAGATGCCCAACCAATGAACAATTTGCACTTTTGAGTTGGATTTAGATGAATCAGTTGGTTTGGTTCACAAAACCAAGTTACTTCTCATGTTGAACTCACTATAACTTGAGTTACAGCGTAACTTGAATGTCTGCTTCATGACTGAATCACTCTTTTATTTGGATGTTTTCATCCAAGTCTTTCCGTGTTGCCTGGTTGTCTGATTCCCCGACCTTCTGCTTGTGACCTGATTATCTCTCTGCCTTGCCCTCTGGATATTGTTCGCCGATCGTAGACCACGCCGTTTACTTGATTACTCTTCTGCCTTGCTCCATCTGTACCTGTTTGCCATTTGTTCGACCCTGACTGTGCTTTTGACCATGTCTAGCAATAAAAGCCTGCAAATGTATTCGCTCACCTCTCATCTTGTCGGCTCCGTTACAGAATACTCGGCCACAAGAGGATCCAGCGGCTTTTCCAAGGAACCCTGGCCAGGTATGGATCCATTCGACCAGCTGCTTGACCTGAGACAAGGGAGTTCAGCTATTGAGGAGTATGTCATTCTGTGAGATATCTGACAAGGTACATTTTGATGAGGTTTTTTTAAAAGACATTTTTCGTTTCAGACTAAGTGAGCCCGTAAAGTCATGGTTACCTGAGGGAAAATTAAATGTTAGTCTAAAAGATTTCATGGACTACGCTTTGATGGTTGCTGGCTCTTCATTTACTGTGGGTGTTGCAGAAGAAGAACGCGACACCATGTCTGTGACTGAGATAGCGGACGCACCAGAACGCACTCACAAAATGGCGGCCACAGCAACCGGTCACATCATTTCCTACACTCATGAATCAGGTCAAGTCACACTTAATTGTCATGCATCCAGTCTAATCACAGCTGATCTTCCAGAGTCGCTTCACGTCTCCGCTGACCCTCCAGAGTCGCTTCACGTCTCCGCTGACCCTCCAGAGCCCGCAATAAAAGCCTGCAAATGGATCCGCACGCCTCTCGCCTTGTCGGCTCCATTACAGAAGCAATGTCCAATTCATTAATAACAATTAACATGATATATTTTAAACAAATAACTCAATCCAGTTTACAAAAGTTCACAAATTTGACTATTCATTTCTCATGTTCAACACACTAGCTTGGGTAAATCGCTCTTTTGATTGGATTTTTCAATGAGTCAGTTAATCTGTTTTATATTCTGAAGTGTTCTGAATGGTGTGACTGGTTAATTTACAAATTGATTGATTTGTTACACTGATTTGTTTGAATCGTGAGAAGTAGCAATGTCCAATTCATGATAGTTCTTTTGAGTCATTTAAGTGTCAGACTGATTCAGTTCTTAAATTCAAATCAGTGACCTGGTTGCACAACTTGCATAATTTATCATGTGTCATCAGAAGATTTGTTCGTCTTCTAATGATGGCAATTTTCATTTTTGGGTGAGCTATGCTACTTTAAAATCAGTTTGGTTTAGCAATAAGCAATACTGTATGAATGCTTTCACTGTGATATTGCTTGACAATATAATAATTATGATACTTATGTTTCTAAGGAAACATTATTGAGAGAGAGAAAAAGGAAGGTCTTTGCATTACAAGTTATTTTGCACATAATAAAATCTTTTGCATTTAGATGGATCAGAGCTAGAAAAACTATATGGGGTTATTTTTCTTTAAGACACTGGACAGCGAATCTCAGCTCCGTCCTTCACGTGTTAATGAGAAAAATAAATCACCCCAGCATCCTGCCTTCTTTCCGAGAGGGGAGCGGCGAATCCCAGCCTCCCACTGCCTACTAATCATTGGGTGGGTCCATGGGGATGCAACCTTTTGTATGGCTGCCAGCTCTGCCCGTTCCCACAATGTGTGCTTCCCCTGTCATGTTGAGATCTCTGTTTACCCGTGGAGGCTCTCCAGAACAGGGCCTCCTGCAGGGACTGGGTTCTCTGAGTAGTGGCTAGCCAGAGACTAGTAAACAGCTATCAAGAACAGCTACTATCTGCATATTAAGGAAATTGGTTGATGGATGGTATACTGCATTTTCTATTTTTATCTTAATATTTGGAGAATGAGACAATGCAACTTATTTTTTCAGGCATTTGTTTTAGAAGTCTTGTCACATATGTGGGTACACCTATGTCATTACCAAACCAACCCATGCAGATACATTGTTTATGTCTGCACACACAAATCTGATTTCATTACTTACAATTAATAGATTAATTTGGAAAAATCTGATTCGCCTGCAGTCGGATGTTATGATTCCTGTCTTGTGCTTCTCTGTTTTGTGTTCAAGGCAGGGCTGGACTGGTAATCTGGCATACCGGGCATTTTCCCGGATAGGCCGACGCACTATCGGGGCGGTACATGTTCTTCTTGAATATATATATAGTTCGTGGGCCGCCTGACCAAAATGCCAGGGCCGATTTTTTGTCCCAGTCCAGCCCTGGTTCAAGGACTTTTATGTTGAAGTTTATTTTCTGTCTCCATTGTTTCTGTTTTTCACTCCCTGTGTTTAGTTCATGTCCCACTTATTTCTTTGCCTACCTTGTTTCTTACAATATTTACCCCATTAGCCACCACAGTAATTCACTAGCCCTTCCCCTTATTACCCATGTTAACCCGTATTTAAGCCCCTGTGCATTGCTGCACGTGGACCCTCCTTTCATTTTCTCCCTCAGCCACGCATTATGGCAGAACATAGCCTAGATGATTTGTTTACAAATCTGACTGATTCGTTTCTCAAGTTTAGTCAGTAAATTTGTTTCACAAACCAGTCTGAATGTCAGTCATTCTGAGTCTGATCTTTTAAAACTATCAGTAAAAAAAAAAATGCTCTAAAGATATAAAGCAATTTAATGGTATGTTACATTATAATAATCCATACTATATAGTGTGACAACATGCCCTGCAAATGAAGTGTAGGCTACAGTATGTTTTTACAGCATGTTGGTCTGTAGTTACACATGTAGAGCACAACTTGCATTGTATTATTTTATCGTTCCATTAAGTAGTGTTCTTGGACTCCTGTGTCTTTAATGGATTTAAGATAGCTCAGAATATCATAACCCATGACTGCTGTCTGCTCATTATTTGCAATGTATTGTGAGTGAGACAAAGAATGTTTCAGGTGGTTATTCTAAAATGTATTTAGAATAACTTCCGCTTCCGGCGCCTGCATTGTACAGTCGACGTTAGGGATGGCTCCGCTCAATTTGTGCTTTAATATACTTTTTACGTATTTTACTTTCTCTTTACACGCATAACGCCTGCACTATTTATATACGACAGAAGAACACTTTTGGACATTGGACACCACTGCACTAACCTGCTTCAGGACACTTTATCCACGGATACAGCGTGGCCATTGGAGATACTTCGAACCACCGAAGTTAACAAAGGCCGCCTCAATAATCCCAGGCGGCGAAGGAAACATCGCGGGAGACGCGCTGGAATACGCAACAGACTGAGGAAAAGGGCACACAGTCCTCCTCTACCGAGTATTCTGCTCGCTAATGTACAATCCTTGGAGAATAAGATGGACGATCTTAGAGCCAGGATTAGTTTCCAACGGGACATCAGAGACTGTAACATCCTCTGTTTGACCGAAACATGGCTTACGCCCTCGGTCCCGGACAACGCTGTAACGCCGTCTGATAACTTTTCTGTTTTACGGATGGACAGAACAGCCGAGGCTGGAAAAACCAAAGGTGGTGGAGTGTGTTTCATGATCAACAAGAAATGGTGTGACCCCAGGAATATCTCCATTCTGTCGCGTTCCTGCTCGGCTCATCTGGAACATCTCTCCATTATCTGCCGCCCATTCTACCTCCCCCGGGAGTTTACATCGATCATCATCACTGCCGTATATATACCACCACAAGCAGATACTAGCGTGGCTTTGTCCATACTTCACGACGAGCTCAGCGGCTATATCAACAAGCACCCTGACGCTGCCTCCATCATAGCTGGGGACTTTAACAAGGCCAACCTCAAAAAAGTCATGCCAAACTTTCACCAACATATATCCTGCCCAACTAGAGGACAGAATACACTGGATCATTGCTACACCCAGTTTAAGAATGCCTACAAAGCTCGTTCCCTGCCGGCTTTTGGCAAATCAGACCACGCGCCATATTTCTCACACCGGAATATAAACAACGACGTTCAGAGACCCCGGTGGAGAGGGAAGTGACGCGCTGGTCCGCCCACCTGAAGCTACGCTACAGGCGCCTCTTGATGACGTCGACTGGGACATGTTCCGGGCGAGTTCAACTGACGCCAGCGAATTCACGGATGTAGCAGTAAGCTTTATCAACACGCTAACCGAGCAAGCCACCAGTAACAATAAGGACATTCTCCAATCAGAAACCGTGGGTGGACAGATCAATCCGTGATGCGGTTAACCATCGCACTGCCGCATACAATGCTGGTCTTTTGTCGGGAACATGAGCGAATACAAAACAGCGTGTTATGCTCTCCGTGCAGCAATAAGAGCCGCTAAACGCCGGTACAGGGAGAGAATTGAGTCACATTTCCAGCTCAATGACTCTCGACGCATGTGGCAGGGACTGAAGACCATCTGTTCCTCTGGAAATAACTCTTCCGCGGAGGTGAGAGCAGACCCGCTGCTGGCCGAGGAGCTAAACACTTTCTACGGCCGCTTTGAATGTAACGTTAATGGCGGCGCGACTCTGCCGAGCAGCACGTCAGAAAGCAGCAGACAGAGCAGCGATGGTTTTGCTATCACTTTTTCAGAGGATGACGTTCGGAGGGAACTAAAGAGAGTGAACGTAAGGAAAGCAGCAGGACCTGATGGGATTACTGGCTGCGTTCTGAGGTCCTGTGCTGATCAGCTTGCTGGTTTGTTTACTGCCATCTTTAATGAGTCCCTTGCTACCTCTGTTGTTCCCACCTCCTTTAAAAAATCTGTCATAATCCCTTTGCCTAAGAACAGTAAACCCTCTTGCCTGAATGACTACCGTCCAGTTGCCCTCACATCGACAGTCATGAAGGTCTTTGAGAGACTCTTAAAGAAACACATTTGCTCCTCCATCCCTGCTACCTTGGACCCTCTTCAGTTTGCCTATCGGCCAAATAGGTCTACTGATGATGCCATCTCCCAGGTACTGCACTCCTCCCTCACTCACATCGACAGCAAAAATGGCAACTATGTCAGGCTGCTATTCATAGACTATAGCTCAGCTTTCAACACTATAGTCCCCACCAAGCTAGCTGTCAAACTCTCAGACCTCGGCCTAAACACTTCACTCTGTGACTGGATCCAAGATTTCCTCACCGCCAGACCACAAGTGGTGAAAGTCGGCCAGTTCACCTCCAACTCCATCACCCTGAATGTAGGAGCCCCACAGGGCTGTGTCCTGAGCCCCCTGCTATACTCTCTATACACCCACGACTGCGTGTCCTCACACAGCTCCACTTCCATTGTTAAATTTGCTGACGAAACTGTGGTTCTGGGCCTCGTTTCCAACAATGATGAGGCCGCATACTTGGATGAGGTGGAGAGACTCACATCATGGTGCCAGGACAACTGTCTCTCTCTAAACGTGAGCAAAACCAAAGAGCTGATTGTAGACTTCAGGAAGAGACAGCAGCAGCCCTACACTCCTCTTATGATCAGCGGGACCCCTGTGGAGAGGGTGAGCAGCTTCAAGTACCTCGGTGTAAACATCTCTGAGGACCTGACATGGACTGCACACATCCAAACACAGATCAAGAAAGCCAGGCAAAGACTGTACCATCTGCGACAGCTGAGGAAATTCAGGGTCTCACCAGCTATCCTGAAAACTTTCTATTCAGGGGCCATAGAAAGTGTACTGTCTCAGTGCATCTCAGTGTGGTATAATAATGCCACAAACCAGGACTGCAAAGCTCTGCAGAGAGTCGTGCGCCTAGCTGAGCGCATCTCAGGGTCTACTCTCCCCTCTCTGCAGGACATCTACCTCAAACGCTGCAAAAGCAGAACTGCAAAAATCATCAAGGACTCGAATCACCCCGGTAACCATCTTTTCATTTTACTGCCATCTGGCAGGCGCTACAGGAGCATGTTGGCTAAAACGGAAAGACTGAAGATGAGTTTCTTCCCTCAGGCCATCAGGCTCCTAAACTCAGGCTCATAACATCATAACATCCACAGGACTCAATATAATAAACTGTAATCACATCCATTATTCCCCATCATCCACACTGCTGCTTTGTGTACATCCCCGGTACAACCTATTTGCACATTCTCTTGCACTGCACACTTTATCTCATTGCACATCTTACCCCTTATTTTATTTCATTATTTGTTTCTTATTTCATTCTCACCATATTTGTATATATATATATACTCTCTCGTGTTTTGTTTAATAGTTTTTATTGCTTTTATGTTATTATGTATTTTTTATTTTTTTTTTGCACTTTCCATTGAGCGGACCTGTCCTGATTAACATTTCACTACCTATTATACCCTGTATGATTGTGTATGTGACAAATAATAAAGAACCTTGAACCTTTTATTTCAAAGATGAAAAACTATTTCGGACATTCTCATAATTCTGGAATGTTTCCATTTGCAAAGTATATGAATTGGCCATTAAATATATTACAGACAGTGTCCTCATGAAGTAGGCCTATCCCTACTTCCTGTGGCAATAAATCCTAATAGGATAGGACAAACATTTTACCTGCAGATTACTGAGAATAGTCTATGTGTGAGGCTTATCATGAAACTGTTGTGGTTTAATACAGCAGAAACTAAACAAGATGGTTAATGACAAATAAGAGTGTCCATAATAAAAAAGAAATGCTTAAAAACCAAAATCATACCAATATCACATTTTTGGAAAGGTCATTTCAAATTATCTGACATTTAAGAGACTCAAACAGTTATGAGGATCTGAAGGTGCCTTCTTTATGATGTAATTTTCTGTTTTATATATATTTTTGATCTGTATATTTCGACATGTTGGTTTCTCCACAATACATTTTTTGGCAGTTTTGACACATGGCATTCCACCCCCATCCTCCCCCCCATAAGATGCAATAATAAAAGGTAATACCAAACTTATTTAAAGGGATAATTCACCCAAAAATGAATATTCCGTAATAATTTGCTCACTCTTGTGTCATTTCAAACCCACAAGAAACACCTAAGAGGTTTATGTCCCTCCGGTGAAAGTCCTACAACCAAAACCCATGGATCCACAAATGTTATAAAGGTGTCGTAAAATGAATTGATAATAATTTATGGTTATTCCAAGTCTTGTGAAAAGATACAATCACTTTATAAAATGTCCAGATTTAATTATTTTACTCACAGATAAACATAGACATAATGCGAATGTCAGCAAAATACACAGGGGGACACAGAGTTAAGTGCACACAACAGCAGGTTTATTGAACACAGACAGGTGAATAAGATCAAGGCAACGAGTCCAGGTGAGTACACAGGGAATGCAATGGTTCTAGTGCTAGTGTCCTTTTCCGTTTCCAGGGGATTCGATGAGAATGGCGGAGCATGAAGAATGAAGGAGCATAGGAGCCGAGGAACAGGTCGTCGGGGGAGCTTAGAATTGTAATGTATGTAATTGAATAAATTTTATTTAAACTTTTTTTCTATATAAATTAAGAAGAAACCGCTTTCACAGTAGTTAATATAGGTTCAGATTTATAACATAACTCTCTTGCTCTTGCTCAGAACCGATTAATTGTTACATTAATGTAGCTCATCACTCCCTCAGCAGCTTCATATAGCAACCTGTGGCCTGCAGCCCCCTCTTAAACCATTTACCTTGTCTGTCTGTCTCGTTACTATTCAACAGAGGTCTCTGTCAAATGTGAGCAGATTATTACAAAGAGAATAATACCCCTTGACAGTAAGATCAATGGTTGACTTGATTGATTGAACATCCACCCAAATGAATGACACCCCGGAGACACTCCGCTCTGGCTCTCATTGTGTCAGATGGATAGATGTACCAATACAGATTATCTGAAAATCAAGGTGGGTTTTAAACATTGTGCCCTCTGCTTGACTCCTAAACAAAGGTACTTTTCTAAATAATAATGTAGCCCTTGAATCATTTGTGCCTGGAACCCACACATTTTAAGACAGTGTCTAATACATTATTGGTATTTAGGATTAGCCTATGGGACTCATGGGTTATGCAGAAAAAACAACAACTTTATCTTGAGGTTACAAACAAATGAGAGGAAAAATACCATCCCAACTTAGTTAGAGGACATTTTTTTCTCCAGCTCATCATCCAACATTTGTCAGGCTCTGTGATGGGGATGAATAATTTAAGGATTAATTTAATTAAAGGCCCATGCTTCTCCTTTGGGTAATGTGCATGTCGCCCCACACCTCCCATCCTGCCCTGGGGAAGACAAGGCATCATTTGACATTGACATTGATTAAAGCCCAAATATGCATGGACAGCGGGGCTAATAAGCTGTTAATACTGTTTCTCATAGATGCCCTCGTGGTTGCAGGGGGCTCAGATATCTACTGTTGAATGCCTGTAGAGATGCCTTTGTTATCATCAAAATTAACAAGACACCCTGCAACAGCTTTGAGAATGTTTTATAGACTGTATTTCATTTGTATTTTATATGGAGGATTAGAGGATTAGGAGTGCCACTTAAAAAATGGAATCAATTATTAGTTTATTAATAAAAAAATAATGTGTCTGCAACTCTCTCTCTCTCAAATTCAATATCAATGTAATAATGTAATTATTGCGAGAAGCATACAGTATCTTGCAAAGTTATGATGTATCTTTGCATATTTCCCTGGCAGCCATGCTGTTCTTTAAGAGGTGTGTTTTATAAGTATAAAAGATAAATAACTGAATTAGCTGCTCATATTTGTGAACTGTCCAAACACTTTAGTTTCACTCAATTGGAAAATTAATACAGAAAATTATAGTACAATTTAAATGTTGAATAGTAGTAAGAATAATAATACACATTTTAATAACACTTTAGATTAGGGAACACTTTACTATTAACCAGTTTCTTATTAGAATGCATATTACTAGTATACTGGCAGTTTATTAGCACTTAAGCACATAACTTTGGGGTCATTAATATTTTTTTCTTAAATTAATACTTTTATTCAGCAAGGATGAATTCAATTGATCAAAATGTGACAGTATAAACATTTTCTTAGGAAACAAACAAACAAACAAAAACTGAAATCAGCATTTTGGAATGATTTCTGAAAAAAACACAGGACACAAGGCTAGATTAATGGCTGCTGAAAATTCAGTTTAGCCTTCACAAGAATACATTTTATTTATTTAATACATATTAAAATATAAATAACTTTTTAAATTATAATAACATTTCACAACATTACAGATTACTCTATTTCTGATCAGAAGTAAGTATATTAATATTTTTTATTATATTAATATTTATAAATATAATACCACTATTGAATCTTATTATATAACTTTTATAACTTTTATATATATATAATATATATATATATATATATTTATATATTTAATATATAACTTTTATTTTATTTTCCATTTATTTAACATGTGACTAAATCCATATTCATAGTCTATATTATTGAATTGTTAACAATATGGGAACATTTGGGAATGTTTCAATACTCACTGTAAAAAATCCAACTTGCAAATTGTTAACTCAGTTTAAAATGATAAGTTAGGTGGACACATTTTTTAGCACAGTGTTGAGTTTACTCATAAAAAAGATTAAACTGCATGTTTACTACTATTTTGTCCAATGAAAATAAAAAACTAAGTTGGGAAAACGTAAGATTTTTATTTCTTCATTCAAGCGTTTACTTTCTGTCATTGCACATGCGCAGTCTGTTTCCACAGCATTTTGTAGCAAATTACCTAATTTTTTAAGTTGGTTCAACTTAATTTTATTCTTTTAATTTGCTCCTTTAATTCTTGCATCCACACTTCTTCCACAGGTTCCTGTATGGCCTTCACTTTAAAAATCAAACACAGATTGCAAACCATACTCTAAACACAATAAAAAAGACTGCCACTTTTACAGAAAAATATTTGACAATTCTGCCAAGCAACATATTTTCTGTCAGTATGAAAAGCAAGAATTGGACTCAGATATTGTTCTACGCCACTCATCAAAATAAAATATAAATAAAATAATTTTTATAAAATGAAAAGCAAAAAGAGAGGCACAAATCTTAATCCTTTAAATTTTGTAATGCCTTTAAAGTGCTGGAGTAAAACAACACAAACACTTTTAAAGTGCTGTAGAAACAAAAGTTCTCAAAAGTGCCAGAATAACAATCTTAAAATGCTGCAGCAGTAAACAAGACTTCAGAGTTTCAACACATGCACTAGAGCAATCAAGTATTACAACTGTTAAAACCAAACTTGAAAGTCATAAAACCTTACATTAAAACTCAAAACTGTATTTGGCATATGTTGTACTGTTATACAGCTACTGAATATTTGTTTTTGAAGGACTCTTGCAGAGCACTGGGGGTCAAGGCCAAACACTTTCTGAATTGTTTTAAAAGTGTATTTTAGTTATTTAGGATAGCTAATGTTGAGGGTATAAATCAAGCCAAATAGGAGAAACAGCTGTAGGGAGGTATTGCACATTATCCAGCACATCTTGCTCCTCTAGAACTACAGACAGGCACCTTACAGTTTGGTTTGAATGGATGGTGGCAACGTCATCTTCCACGACAGTTATGACTCCCATCTTCATCCCTTTTGTGTGAGTGTCTTCTGAGTCTGTGTCCTGCAGTAAAAAGCAGCATAAAGACAGAATCAAACCCCATTTTTTAATTGATTGAATTATGCTGGACCACAAAGAGCTTTTATATTGTTTGAGATAGGTCACCCAAAAAACAAACATGCCGTAATTTTCCATTGTGTTTGCTTGGATATAACACTTTTTATTTGTGCTGTCAGACTCATCACTGAGAAGGATCCAACTAGGATTATTCAATGAATACATTTTTGCCAACACTGTCTCCTACATTCTACTTTTTCCCTGCCGTTTTGCTTATAGAACAGTTAGCAGATTAGTTTCGGACACATTTACATTTACATTTATGCATTTAGCAGATGCTTTTATCCAAAGCGACTTACAGTGCATTCAGGTTATACATTTTTCTTTGTGAGTATGTGTTCCCTGGGAATCGAACCCACAACCTTTGCGCTGCTAACGCAATGCTCTAACCACTGAGCCACAGGAACACCAGACAAAACAGTTTTCTCTTTACAGGATCGGGTTAATACCTCAGGTATGAGTGCATATGCTGATAGACTGAAAATACACACTTACCAGGCAAGACTTCAGGAAGCTTCCAGACTTTTCCCTCATAAACAAAAGTAGACCTTTGAGAGCTGTAGCTTTCCTTTGAGCAAGCACATGAGAAGCCTGAAAGAATCAGAAAAAGTTATATGAATGTTATATTCAACCAAAAGCTTAGGGCTTACATTTAAATGTCCACTATTATGCTCATTCAAAGGTAACTAAATAATTACTTAAGTTGCTAAATAATTACTTGAACAAGTTGGTCTAGGAGGGTCTTCATTTCATCTTCATAGGCTCCACCACGTAATCGGTACAACATGATCATCTTTGATGCGTAATTAGGGCTGTGACGGTGGCAGATTTTTACCACCGCGGTGGTAATGGACCAACTACCGCCGGTGGCGCGGTGTTGTGTATATTTATATATATATATATATAATTCTGAAACGCAAAAATAAATAAATGAGGCTCAATCATCTATTAACAAACATACGTGTTTATTTTAGCACTTACGTAAGTGAACACTCAGCCTGCAAAACACTAAAATATATATCAAATAAATAATACAGTTAAATAGGAAAGTAGCCTTAAATGAGAAAGTTAAATACCCGGTCTACTACCTCACGCGGCGAGCGGCACGGCGAGAACCCATTATAATCAATGATGCTGTCTACACCAGATGCGCGATACAACACGACAAATCGGTCGCAGTAAACTGTCTCGTCCTATTTATGACGAACTGAAACAAAGTTAAAATGTCCTGTGGACAGACTCAACCTGTTGTGTTGCGACGCGGCATCCGGTTTAGACACGGTTCACTGTTCTGCCTCCAAGCAAGCGGGTGCGTTAACTCCTCGTCTGCTGCACGCGCTCTCTGTGGAATAGGAATCGCGCCGTATGTTGCCACATTTCTTGTTAACATCTTCCATTTACCACGGTCTTATTCGTATTTGGCCAATTTGGAGAAATCCTCACCAATACACACCTGATCATCCGGGCGTTTGCGATGACGTGAACTTGAAGACACTTGTACAAACGCGGATGGGTGACATGAATGGAGATGATTCCAGATCAGCGATTTAGTATTTGGTTTCCCAACAAGGTCCATCGCTCATTACGAAATAAATATGCTGAATGCAGAATAAACAGTAGGGCTATTTTCTTGCGCTCAAACCTGCCAATCTAAAGGAAGCGCCCTGTATGACGTTTGAGGTAATTTGTGAATTAGCAGATTTATAGTCTAAATAAAACAATTTGCAACTGTTACTATTATTACACTTGTTTACAAAACTTTGTATTATGCTTGTTATAGAGTGTGTGACGTCACGTGCACTACCGCCGGTGGCAATACACAACCGCGGTGGCAACCGACCACCGCCGGTGACGCGGTTGTCACGGCCACCGTCACAGCCCTATGCGTAATCATCCAAAGAAGAAAAAAAAGCACTCTTCAGGTTGGATTGTGTAATTCTGTAAAACTCGGCACAGACCTTAAAACACATGCACACACATACACAGTGAACAGTAAGAATTAAGACTACACAAGATAATTAATATTTAAATAAATAAATAAATAATCTCAAATAGATAAACTCACCTGATCTTCCAAAAACAATGCTGGCCATTGTTTTAGGACATTGGCCACAAGAGATTCTTCATCAACTATCTCCTTCCTTCTCAGAGAGAATGTCAGTTCCATTTTGGAGTCAACAATTGCCATGCTGAAATGTCTCTCCTTCATTTCCTCCTGTAGTGCATCTTTTTCCTTCTGTAAGGAACAATCTGTCTGCCCTACTGGGTTGTGTTACTGTGTTACTTTCTAATGCAGAAGAAACAAAATAAGATTTTTTAGGATGAATATCACTTTTTCAACACAACAGCAGTGTATAAGTGCAAGTAAAATGGAGTGCTTTTGAGATTTCTGGGTCTTTTTTAATCTTTAAAGTTAGATATAAAGCCCTATTGAAAAAAAAAGCAGACTCAAATTCATGAAAGGGATAGTTTACCAAAAAATGACAATTCTGTCATTAATTACTCACCCTCATGTCGTTCCAAACATGCCTTTATTCGTCTTCGGAACACAAATTAAGATTTTTTTTATTAAATCCAAGAGCTCTTCGACCCTGCATAGACAGCAAGGGTCCTACCATATTCAAGGTCCAGAAAGGTACCAAGAACATTGACAAACTAGTCCATGTGACATCAGTGGTTCAACTGTAATTTTATTAAGCTATGAGAATACTTTGTTTGCAAACAAATTAAAATACCTTTATTCAAGATTTATTCTTCTCCCTCTTGAATAGTACTAACAAAAAGTATTCTCATAGCTTCATAAAATGATGGTTGAACCACTGATGTCACATGGAATATTGTGTCAATGTTCTTGGTACCTTTCTGGACCTTAAATATGGTAGGACCCTTGCTACCTATGGAGGGTCAGAGAGCTCTCAGATTTAATCAAAAAATATCTTAATTGTGTTCCAAAGACGAACAAAGGTCTTACAGGTTTGGAATGACATGAGGGTGTGTAATTATTGACAGAATTTTTGGGTGAACTATCCCTTCAAAACACCCGCTTTTTTCTTTTGCATTAGGAAGTCATACAGGTTTAAAATTTAATTTACATTTTGGGGAACAATTCCTTCAACATGTGACATACTTTGTGACATTAGAGTTCAAATTAGAATACAATGACCCACTTTTAATGTACATTGTCTGGCTATGTGAAGAACAATTAATGGAGAAGGAATCTCTTTAGCGCAATCATGTTCTTTCCCTAAATTGTATACGATGTGAGAGAATGAGGATCATTAAGATCCTCTTGCACAAGTATTTAAATTACACTTGTTTCAGAAAATTCTTAACACCTGTAGTATTCAATGTACCACGACGAAAGCCTTTTGCAAAGAAAGGCCACCTTGTTAGCATTGACAACTACACAGAGTATTCTGAAAAAATCAGGCAAGCCACTGCATTGACCCGAGGACAAAATCATGCCTTCACTGAAACTAATTCTGTGCAAATGCACATAAGACGCAAGTGACATAACTTCTTTGTGCGGGTATTTTTTATGAACTGCAGTCTTCTTCAGTTCTTCCAATGTACATGTTCATAAAGTTTTTACCTTCTGCACAGACAAAGGTGATGGAAAGAGACTTGGATTCGTGGCTACTGAAAGTTGAAAGGACATTGGTTGTAAGCTCACAATCTTTAAAAGGACAAATTACTGTGTCATGCTCCTCAAATGATTTCTGATATGGTTTAAAAACTGGGATGGCTGACAAACATCTTTGAAATCACATAACTCACATGAAAAATGTAAGTGGTCAGTAACTGCAGCAGTGTGTTTGTGTGATCTTGTCAAATGTGTTTTTAACTCACCTACAGTTTTATAAGTGCAGACGCAGTCAGTATACACGCAAGGATGCTGCCAGGATCGCCCTTGATAGTGCCGAAGCCTGTAGTGTTTCAAGAGGACCTCTCTGCTACTGTGGACAAATTTGCAAAGCTTACACTGCATTCCAAACCTTTGAAAATAAAAACAGTTTGACATGTGCAGTGTTACATTCCAACTAAATTTACATTAATTGTTTAAAACACAACAAATATTACATACAAAAAAAGGAGAATATTAGATGAATCACATTCAATGCAAAATAATGCCAAATTACATTTAACTAGTTAAATGGTGCTAAGAAGAGCTATGCTAAAAAAACACACACATAAGTTCCGGAAATACTAGACATTTGCTGATTATACTAGGGATGGGTCACGATTTCGAATATTCGATTAGTCAATATAATTATAGAATATCGATTAGGTTGTGCGATTATTTTCTAAAGGTGTACTAGGGCTTGACAATAAAGACTGTCCGATGGCGTGAAGGATGCTCGGATTTGTCACGTACCAGATCGGGGCACTGCAGGTGGTCACTAAATTGTATCATTTGCATGCGTTTTTAAGCCTTGTTTGTTTAAAAATGTAAGCAATTAAGAAGCATTTGGGCGCGAAAGACAACTCCTTTCAGTACATGCGCATTGTGTTCTGTGTGAACAGCGCGAGCACAGACAGCCGTGTCTCTGACACGCGCGAGCCGCCTGAACGGGCAAATACATGAAGTATGTCAAACTTCCCCTCTTGGCAAGTAACTTTAGCAATACTTAATCCATATTGAATTTATATACTGGAGTACAGATGCACCGATCAACAGGATATTTGTTTGTTTTATTTTCTTACTTCTGTTCCATGCTTGCACACAAACTGCACCGTCGTCACTCGGGCGCGGCACACATAGTGTGAGCACTAACCACGCCGGAGAACGGAACTTCTGATATGTGCATTCTGATTGTGTGAACAATAGACCTGTTAAGCAATATATTGTGAGAGGGCCGTTTGCGCCAGCGTCCAAAACAATTCAAAATAATAAACCACAAAGTTAACAAAACGATGGACTCAACTGTGCTGAGCGAGAGCCTTCTCTGCCACCTTCACGTCCTGTTTCCCACTTATGAAGCCGTGACGAGCTCCCTGCATTCAAATTATTCGTTTTTTGTTGAAAGAATAATGTAATATTCCACTGGTTGATAACCATAAATATTTATATGCAAAATATTTGTGTTGTTTTTCGTGTTAAATGTGAAGAATGACAGGTTGGATGCCACACTTTTTTTGGCAGAGTATACAGGTGTAATTTTAACTTTAGTCAATGTAACATGATTTTATGATCGTAATTTTGACTTAATTCTAAAAATATTATGACGTTAATCTTATTTATTTAGTTATTTATTTGAGAAGGATAAACTGATCAAACTTGCGCTGGCCGCTTGGTATAAAAAAAATTAAAATAAACTTGAATTTAACAAAAATGAAATGTTCCAATCATATTTCTAAATTAAATTAATAAAGAAAGGAAACAAAATAATGACCAATTTGCTATTAAAAACCAAAACAGAACTATTTAAATAGCTGCAACGGCAGATTGTGGGGAGGAGAGAGAGAGACACGGGCTCAGACTCCGGCGGAGAATTCTGAGAAGCTGCAGGGCTCTATATTCGATCCCTTGTTTCAATTCAAAGTTCACTGAACTAATTGTGAACAACACTCCCGTCTTCTTCCCATGTTAATTTAATATATATATATATGTGAAATAGGTTATTGTTATGAAGACAGACGTTAAAATGAATGTTCCCATAATAAGTGCCGTCATTCAGGCGGTTCACAATATGATGTAGCGCCTAATATGTTTTAAGAATGATATTCTGTTTAGCGCGCAATATGTTTTACGCCTAATATTCATTAATGCATTAATCAAATTTAAGATTTTCTTTTTAATAATATGAATGTTCATGTTCATTTTTAAAATAGAAATGTATAGCCTTATGAGCAGTTGATAATCGACGGACTGTTCTGTTAATAAATGCCGTCATTCGGTTATGTTATATTAATATGTTTCAGCACTCATACTTTACAACCATTCATTTTCTTGGGTTAAGATAGACTATTCTCTAATTAATTAAACAGTTTGTTATCATACAGATTGGATGGTCTCTCTCTCTCTCTGTGTGTGTGTGTGTGTGTACATGCGTGGGAGGGGTGCGATTTTCGAACAGTAATCGAATAATACCCAGCGATTATCGAATATTACTTTTGCTTAAAATGCCCATCCCTAGATTATATTTCCTGTGTTTTAGACCGGATGTTACGTAAAGCACGTTATTTTGTATGTCTAATATCAGAAACAATCACACGGTTAAGAATACCCTATAACTTACTAAAAGTAAAATTATGTTTTCCCCTCTTTTTAACAATACTAACCTACTATAGGTGACGACATTCCTTGTTGATAGTGTTACGTTATTCACTCAGGTCGATTACTTTTTTTTAAGTAAGTGCTCTGTTTTGTGGCGTGGCTAACATTAGATGAACAATAATCATGTGTTTTGCATTAACATTAGCCACAACTGATTTGCAAAAATCAAAACACGGATGGTGATATGGAACTGACCAGCTGGCAGAGAAAACTGCTTGGTCTTAAAGCCTTCCGCTAACGCAAATCAAGCAAATATTTAAATATAAAAATAATAATAATTCTACATTTTTGTAATTTGCATTAGGCGTATGCCTGTGTTTCGTATGGCTTTCGTATGTTTCTTTGATGACTTAAATACTGGACGATTCAATTAACTCCATCCACAACACACAATCCATTTAAATCCAGTGTAATGTAAATAACTATAAATTACACAATAAAATCGTGTATTTTGATACATTTCATTCAAATGTTACAAAGTAAACTGAACATGGCCTTCAAATGAAGCACGTTAAGTGAACTAAGTTAGAAGATCGCTAAATAGCTGTCTGAGCTCGTTGGAAAATATCATATATTCCTTAAAAATAGTCTTTCCAAAACACAACTTTATATTTTACGTTAAGCACTTGTGTAATTCATTTAAGTTATTTTCGATATAAAACTAAAATAAAACTTACCTGAACCAGAGAACATCCAGCCCCTGCAGTTGAGCTTTTTTGAGTTTACTGAACTTCAGGTCTGTAGTTCTCCCTACTCGTTTCTTAAAGTTCACTCAACCCCCTTTTTAACTTTAAACAAACTCATGATGAATAGTTAGATGTACTTACTGAGAAAGGTTAGACGTGCTTACTGAAGAAGGTATACCTAACTTAAACTAGCAGTTTCAATCAACTTTCTATAATGATTTGGCATAACTTTAACCACGGAAGTTGAGTAAACTCAAAATTGCTTTGCAGCAAATTACCTAAATTTTTTAAGTTAACTCAACTTTTTATTTTTTAAACATAAAACAAAATAAATAAATACATACAAAATAAAAACAAAAACAAATAAAATAAAAAGCAAACAAATAAATAAAAATAACAAATAAACACATTTATTTAGCATACATTGTATATATTTAATATGTATGTATGATAAATGTGTTAAAATGATGAATTCATCAATAATTTATTCTTCATTTTTTTAAATACAATATATTTTTTATCACTATTGACCAATTTCCTTAAATCAAGTGTCCAAAAGAGTTGCACATGCATGTTTTTGGCATGCAAGTTCTCACCAGAACTATATAAATATGTGGCTGAATATGTACAATGTAGTACCTCAAATTTAAGGGAACTATGTTATTGACTGCTTTATTATATAGTTTTCAACATGCTCTGTGAATAAATTCTTAAAACTTCTGGTGAAAATATTTTAGCTACCTAATGAATATATCCAATTACATTATTATCCATGGATTCAAATACACTTTGACAGCTCTTATTCTATTTTGTGTGAGTCTTTCATGGATTGCTCGGAAAACACATCAGCACAGTAATAAATTATGTGCGTGAGCACATTCTGCAGTTTAGAAGAGGTCTACAGAAGAACCCATGTCTTCCTCTCATCTTTGCTGCTGCTGAAAATAAATACAATTATATTATAATGGGAGACAAAAGTAGTTTTCTATCAAACCGAAAGAGAATGAATGTTGAATGGATGGAAACTCTAGTTAAAGTGCTTCTTTTATCAGTACACCTTTTATATGCAAATGTGGCAAGTTGTCTATTTACTGGTAGAGGAATTCAGGTGAGAATTAATCACATCTCCTCCAGCTGTGGCCTGCAATCAAGTGCTGACACACTCAAATGTATTCCAGTTGGAAAAACAGCTTTGGGTTCATATGTGTTGGAAAACCAGATTTCCAACTGTTCTGGGCATGGAAGTAAAATAGTTTCTTCTTTTTTTGCAGTTGTTAACTGATTTAAGTGATGATCTGGGAACTGCTCCCACTGGGGCAGTAACTTGGACTCTGCCTATCACATCGACTTAGCTAAAATATTATATTATTTATTAGATATTTTAATAAGTTTTGTCTAATTATTTTCTTAAAGAAGAGAGTACCTCTCTCTACCTAAAGAAGAGAGTGCACAAACAGGCTTTTGCTAAATTGCTCAGTTAATTGCACTGTGGCGGCATCTTGGAACAACTTCCAAATCTTTCCAAAGTTTTTGTGCTAACAAAAGAAGTGAGTAGAACAAGCCATTAAGGCTGAATAAGACCACATGGCTTGCTGAAGGAGCTATTGAGGGATTACTGGCATTTTGGTGCAGAAGGACCATCCTGAATTCAACTAGAAGAGGCCCGGTGACCAAATTGTATTATAAAAATTCGTACAGCATGAGGAATGAAGTGCTGATAAAGTGAATATATTTTCAGCTTCAAAGAAACAATTTTACTTGCAACATTTTGCTTAGTTCTTAATTGCAAGAAAATAACCTCATCTACCGTATTGAACTATGGTGTTTATGAAAAAATTAATTGGAAATTGCCAAAGACACTGAAGGTGACCAAATTGCAACAGGTGACCAAATCTGTGGTCTCTATTCTTTGCGTATTGAATTGTAACCAGTCTGTCAACAAATATCCCAAGTGTGAATTTAATGTGCTAATTTTGTCACCGAAAGATGACCACATTAACAGGTGACTAAATCCATATCCATGGTCTCTATATTGAACAAGTAGATTGATAGAAAGATAGATAGATATGGATGGATGGATATATAGATAGATAGATTACTGAAACACCATTGCTTGTTTACTGTATAGATCATTATGTGTGATTGCATCACATTGAAGAAATGAGAGACCAAAACTTATACATTTAAGGTTTATATCAAAGACATAATGGAAACAAGACAGCAAGGCAAGACAGAGTAAATTAACTTGGCTGGCCAGCTGATTTAATTAAAGTTTGAGCAACTCCAGATAGCCTGGATAGCGCACATAATCTCTATTGAATTGAGATAAGCAGACTTTACAAAAATGATCAAGTTTGTGAAATGTAGCATCATTTTTGCAAGTCGCTACACTATATCTTGGGAGACTAATTGACAAGGCAGATACTGTCGAGTTGGAAAGGCCCTTTGGGTTTGCTTAGATTTCTGAGTGTAAGACAAAGTGATTCCATATTCAGCAATTGGATTAAATAGCTTGATATGAACTGTCCATGGTAGGATGCCAAGTCTCCACAATATCACAGTTTGAGAGGAAAATACAATTTACCTCACCAAAAAGAAAGCAATTTTTCCGAACCTGCACAATGAGCCTTACCTTGTGTGACTGAAGTTAAAGTAGGAATCAATCATTGTTATTTTTCTGCTTTTAATGCCTATAAATACTGTAGAAAATCGACTGAAGACTTTCCTAGACATTCCAGTGGAGACTGAAATATTGAATGTGAGAGACATAAGTTGACCCTTACCATGTGTTGCTTGGGTTGTTACAGGAATGTTCTCAGCAACAATAATTAAGCAGTACAATAAAAGCAACTTCTAGTTAAAAGTAACAGATTGCCATGACACTATTGCCCTTGAACACTTGTTCATTGGAAAATCTGATACCCACAGGTCACTAACATGCGAATAGCTAATTGTCTACCTGCGTATCAAATAACAAGTTATTTGCAGCTTTCGGTGCTCCCTCATGTCACTGAACTTTTGCTGTGTCCTCAGTCTTTATTTTTCAAATCTTATTTCCTGACTGCAAATCATTTTAACTGGAAGTCAAGAGAGTCACCCACAGTCATATTCTCTCACTGGTTTTGCAGCTGATCTCTGTTCTCAGAAGGCAGAAGAAAGGCACGACACCTCCCTACTGTTTCACATCAATGACACATCTTCAAATCTGCATCAGTGGAATTGATAAGACCAGCAATATAGCTTAGTTGTCTTTCTATAAACCTTTTACCCTCTGGGAAATACCTACCTATGGTGACATTTCTGCAAAAACGTCTTGCCTGTTTCATGACACTTCCAAATGGTTCATTCAGTTGTACATATCACAGCAGTTTAAAATGTCTGGTGAGTGCCTCTAATAAAGTTCTATCGGATTTGAAAATAACATAGCACATGTCCTAAACTTAACCTTTAGTGTTAACAAAAGCAAATACAAGTATAATTATTCTAGCAAGACAGAAACGTAATACATCATATTATTAAAAAAGACACCTGATGAAAAACTTGACAAATTTCTGGACCTTGATAAGGAAATTAATTGTTATTAGCAATTAATTTAATTTTATCTTTGAAGTATATTTATTATGTGACAGCATTAACATAAAGTTTCTTAGAGATCATGTAATCTGCATCTCCTTCGCTCCATTAAGCCACTCTACATATCTGTCACCACTCAAAATAATGCACAGCTCAGATTAACTGTATAGCATATGTGTAAGACTCCAATACAATTATAAAGTAATTATTTCATCACTAATAAATATTTCAATGATTAAAACAGGCTGTGTCTATAGTATTATAGTAGTAGTATTTTTATCTTATTTTCTAATAGATTCTTAAGTTATTATTTTAAATGATTGTCTCTGGACCAGTAGGGTACTCTTGTAATAAAGTAGCGGTGGCTGGGGCCTATTTTAAATATCAATTCTGCTTAAAAAGATGCAATCTTATCCTGTTTACATGAAATAAGCCTGCTCCCGAGCAGGTTTAAGTTTATGGACCTGTTGCTATGACAGCAAGTCTAGGATGAGCTTCGAAGAACCAAATGATCCAAGATCAAGCAAAATCGTCAACCATCAAATCCAGCTAACCGAGTTAGCGACGTACGAAGAACAGACCCCAGACAGTGACTGTTTGGGAGGAGTGCGTTGATATAGTGCTCTTCAAGACTGGTGACAGTAGGCGGTGATCAGTAATCAGGTGAGTTGGATCTGGTGTGTGTAGTTGGTGGTGAACGTGACTCCCTGACAGTATGTGTGTTGGAGCAGGATTGGAACAAAGCTCTGCAGGGCTGCGACCCTCCGGGAACGGAGTTTGACACCCCTGCCCTAGACTATGCCCTGCCCTATACTATCTGCTTGCCTGACCGATGGCACATAAGGGGAGTGTTTGGAAAACCTGTTTGAATTTAATCATTGCTAATGTAATTCCAATTGGTGTTGCTGGAGACCAGCATATTAGAATGATTTATGAAAAATCATGGCCTGGTTTCACAGATAGGGCTTAGGCCAGGATTTGGCCATATCTAAATCAGAACATTTAAGTATCTTTCACAAACAAGCCTTAGAAAAATACAAGACTGTGTGCATCTTGAGACAAACAATGAGGTTAACATATTTTAAGATATGTCGGTGCGTTTATTTTGGTTAAATCAGCCCAGACATGCATTTTAGTCTGGGACTAGGCTCAAGCCTTTTCTGTGAAACCAGGGGCATGTGACACTGAAGGCTGGAGTATAGTATTTTAAAAATATAAGATAAAAATATTTTTTCACAATATTACCATTTTATTATTTATTAAAAAATATTTTTCACAATATTACCATTTTATATAAATGCAGCTGTAGTTAGCTTGTGACTTCTTTCAAAGACATTAAACATCTTAACACCCACAATCTTTTGAATGATGATGATGATGATAGAGATAGAGGTAGATAGATATAGAATACACATGCCCATATGGCTTGAATAACACAGATAAACTATACATAGTCGTAATCGAGTGTTTATTGTATTTATTTTATCATTCAAAACGTTTATATCTTCTGTTTACTTATCCATATCCATGGAGTATCAGGAGTTCCGCTACTTCTATGATTGGATATGTGGATTTTCTGTGCGAGGGCGCCCTCTGGCGTCCTGTATGAATGAAAAAGACATCATATTCCCCCGGTTTCACAGACAAGGCTTGAACCTAGTCCTAGACTAAAATTTAACTCTTAGATGTTTTAACTGAAATAAACTTGCACTGACTGATCCTAAAATATATCAGCGCATTTTTGTCTCAAAATGCACCTCAGTAATGCATTTTTTTCAAAGCATGTTTATAAAAATTACTTAAATGTCCTAATTGAACAATGATCTAATCATGGTTTAGTCTAAGCCCTGTCTGTGAAACCGGGCCCATGTGTTTAGTGCTAATGACCAATCCAATTATTCATTGGTATTTTTTATGTTTTTATAAGTATCGTTTCAGGCACCGGTACCGTTTTAAAAGTATCGATTTGGCACCGGTATCGAAAAAACCCAAACAATACCCAACCCTAGTCACAAGTCACTCATAATCGGTCAGCCCCCGCCCCCCTTCTTATTTTCATAGCTGTCTTTCTGTCCTGTGATACTCATGATTTCAATTTGTACTAGAAATCTGTCAAAATGAAAAGACAATATTGTAAAGTTCACTGAATAAGACTGAATAATGTGTCTGTATGTACAGTTTCTTTTTAAAAGGCATCCCTCTTAAATTAAAGAGGAAATACATTCATGCAATAAGATCAATGAGCTCATTGATCGAGCCTCAGAGTGGCTTTCATTATATATAAAAATAGAGAATTTGACAGCAAATGGGTGACTAGAGAGATTGTGATATTCCTTTGGGGGTGGTGACAATTTAAAAGATTATGGTGAAGTGATGCAACACACAAGGGAGCCTGTTTACTTAAGAGGCAGCTTGGTTATGTTTGTAATATTCCTGGTTTCAAGGATGCAAAGCGCATGGACTAAAATCAATCTATCTCTAGAGGTTCTATGATGAAGCTTTATGGCAGATGAGCCGCTCTGTCAACCAATCCTTTACTAATGAGTTCAGACCATGAGTGGAGGATAAATTGTTTGCCTTTGACAGAAAGCAGAACTGAAATCCCAGTGAGATGTAAATTAAAAACTGTTGGACGTCCGTGACTAAGTTTATAGGCTACTCTTATCTATACTACTGCAGAAAATTCACCAGTAGGTGGCAACCACAGAAATTTCAGAAAAGGCTGAAGTCATGTAAAGACTTAGAAAAAGTAACAGAGCAATTTCTCTATAAATAAAGAACAAAGCCAAGCTATTATGGATGTATGTCATGGATGTATATTTACTAAGTGATTAACTATTCTGTAGGGGGTCAAAATGACAGTTTTCACCTGCCAAATTACAGAAGGTAACTGTTACAATGTGTTGCTGACAGACAGGCTGAGAACTGGGTTAGTAGTTAACAAAAAGTATTTAATCCAAAACACACAGTCAAAGAGGACACATAAACTAAAACCATAAACGTAAACGAGACCAGACAAATAACACATGAAAAGGAATAACTTAAGTACTGGAACAAATACGGTAAATTTACGAGACACAGCTGAATTAAAGAACTAATCAAATCGATAAATTAACTGAATATGTCGGTAACAGTAACAATGACTTTAGAAAATTAGTATCGGATTATATAGGGATTGGTAGTTCTATTAGTAAAAATCTGTTTACTTTAGCTATCTTTGTTGCATTATATGCCAATGGTGACAGTTAAAAAATAGAAAAAAGGGCACTTCCTATGTGTTTTGAAGGCATATTGATATCCTTTTGATTCTTGTTCTTAAATGTTCTTAACAAAAATTGTAGTTAGTAATGTAATCTATTACATTGCACATTTTAGGTAATATAATCTGACAACTTTTGATTACTTTTAGACTATTTTTGACCTAACTAATCTATCACTTTGCTAGAAAATGTATTATTAACTTTCACGGGGAAAATATCATCAATAACATTCTCAACTTTTGAGTTAAATGAATCCAGGAGAAGATCAACAGAGTCTGCTGAAATGCTTGGTGTTAAAGATATTGCTTCATAAATAGCGCACTAGTGTTCTCGTTAATGCATCTCTTTCTGACAGAGACAGATCTAGATTCAGTGGTTACAGAGATCAATATGTCAAAGAAAACACAGAAGTGATCAGACAATGCAACATCCTTAATAACAATGGAGGAAATGTTTAGACCTCTACTGAAGAGAAAATCTAGAATGTGTCCACGATTGTGTGTGTTATACAGTAAAACTGCACATTGTAGAGTGGCCTTTTATTGTGGCCAATAATGTGCAATAATCATGCTGTCTAATCAGCATCTTGACAAGCCACACATGTGAGGTGGATGGATTATCTCGGAAAAAGAGAAGTGCTCACTAACACAGATTTTGACAGATTTTTTAACAATATTTGAGAGAAATAGGGCTTTTCTGTACATAGAAAAAATGTTAGATCTTTGAGTTCAGCTCATGAAAAATGTGGGCAAAAACAAAAGTGTTGCATTTATAATTTTGTTCAGTGTAGTTGCTTATTAGCATGCATATTAATAGAATATTAACCATTTATTAGTAGTAATTAAGCACATATGCCTTATTCTACATGACCTTATTCTACATCGTTAATCCTACCCAATACCTAAACTTTTTTAAAGATTTTTTTGTGGCGTTTTATTTGATAGGACAGTAGGGAGACAGGAAACAAAGTTGTGGAGAGAGATGGGGGACAGGATCGGGAAAGGTCCGCGAGCCGGGACTCAAACACGGGACGCCCGAAGCTCAACATTGCTACATGTCGACGCGCTGACCACAAGGCTATCTGCGCCGACTCCAATATCTAAACTTAACAAGTATCTTACTAACTATTAATAGGCATATTAGGAATTTATTAGTGCTGTCAATCGATAAAAAATAATAATCGATTAATCACAGTCATGGACTGTGATTAATCATGATTAATCACAAATTTAAAATACTTTTTAAATTTACCTGTAAATGTGTTGAAATAAATAAATGCATGACTAACTATTTGGCTAGATTGAACCTTTCAAAACAGAACCTAACCCTTTCAAAACAGAACCTTTCACACCTCCTTCAGGTATGAGACACCTTATTATTCTTTTAGTATTATTATTTTGTTTTTATTCAGCCATTATCAGTCTTTTTACTGACAATAAAATGTTTAACAATCCACATTGCTTCAATTCCAGTATACATTTACCCAACTATTATCAAACGTATTTCTAAATAAATACAACAAAGCATTTTATTGCGACCTTACGTGAGGTATTATGACAAAATGCATTATGAAGAAGAATTGGACCTGTTCTGCAGCTGCATTAGAGCTAACACTAGCATCATGCTTCATAAGACAATTTATGAGATTAATAGTACACTTTTACTCAGAACTCACTTCAAACCACCATCTAGTGTTTGTAATAACTTCCTTTTGCGATCACATGTGGAATTTTGTCGTTACTGTTGTTAAAATATGCTATTTATAGCCTTTATAATCACTGCACAAATTAGCATTTCAGATGTACACATTCATCTCAAGAAAATCACATACAAACCATATTCTATTGTAATCGTGTGTTTATTATCTTATATAATCTATAGTGACTGCTGTCAGGTTTATTTCTGCTTTGTAAAAGCCTTAACATGTATGCTCTGGCTGAAACTCACGTTGTCTGTGTTACAACCGCCTCTCCGTTCTTAAGTTGCCAGGTATACATTCCAAGTATAATACACATTAGTAAAATTATCTATTTTCAGTTTTATTTGTCTATAAACACTTCGGGCAGCCTCGGTACATCATAAAAGTAGCCCAAAAAACCCGCAACCGATGGCTCTGTAATTTTTCCCAGGACTGTATTTTCAAAATAGCCCACTTGTTGTGCCACTACCCTGGCAACACTGGTTCGCTATACCCTCATCACACATGACAGATAACCTTCCACGCTGCGATGACAGTGATAAGTTGGGGTCAAACCTTATAATGCGATTCATTTGCATTATAAAAAATTACGCATACAACTTTTTTTATTAATCACATGCGTTAACACGTTACTGTTGACATCCCTATAATTTATTGAGGGAAAAGTCGTAGTTAATAGTGAATAAGTGTTCCCTATTATAAATTGTTACCATCATTTTAAAATAACAGCAATACAAATAAAATCTTTTACAAAAAATATGTAATATTTTTCAGATATGGGTCTTGCACACTAATTTCTTGACATGTGTATCTGCTCTTAAGTGGCTAAAACCACAAGTGTCACCTATAAATGTTAAAATATTTTGCACTAATGTTGTAAATAGGAATCCTCTTAGTTTTCTATGCATGTATACATTTTTATAAATGTAATATGAGATATTAAAAAGTAATTTAAATTGCGCACATGGTATGTACTAGTAGCATTGGGTAATTAGTTCTCAGCTCTTGGGTTGAAAATGTAAAAAAATTATCTGGGTTACATATGTAGCCCTAGTTCCTCAAGGGAATAAGATGCTGCGTCTGGATACGCTAGGGGGATGCCTTCAGCATGACCGGCTCTAAATACAAGTGTAATCTGTCAAATGGAAGGGCGAGAAGTCACAGGCGGGTCACGTAACGGCCAGGAAGAATAAAAGCATGTGCGGTGTAACATGCGGAAACGCTAGGGGAACAAGATGCCCACGCAGACAGACTGACAAATCCCTGCCTAGTGTGGATGGAGCACAGCTAGGGCGAGAGAAAAAGGCCACAAGTGGCTAAAGTGGGTGAGACTTGGGCCCCAAAGGCCAACTTCTGAGAAGTGAGTCTTGATCCCCAGGGCAGGGGAGAGCAGAGGACTCGAGGCATCCTGATCCACCACATAGCATAAGCTCTCTGGCCGGATTCCTCAGCCTCTGGAGGAAACGTTTAACTAGTGGTGTCTACCCACTGATTGCCCACCAAGAGCGGTGTGGCAGGCCAAATTGCTGCCACGTAAACCTTTAAGGTGGAGTGAGAGCCCGGAAGCTATGAGTTGCGCCCTCTCAGGGGCCACCCCCACAACTTCCACATCTTCGGGCGGGGGTGATAGATCCCAGCTTGTGAGAGAAGAGCCCTCCTGATGGGAAACTTCCATGGAGAGCCGTCGAGGAGAGAAATCAGGTCCGAGAACCATACTCAGCCCGGCCAGAAAGGTGCTACCAGAAGTAGACTGACCTCGTCCTGTCGCACTCTCGCCAGAACTCCCAGGAGCAGAGCGATTGGGGAAAAGTGTATAGACGAGGCCTCGGCTACGTCTGTACCATGGCATCCAGCCCCAGTGGAGCCACTTGTGGCCTCCATAGTGGTTGATGCAAGAGACCACCGTTGTGTTGTCGGTGCTCGCACCAACACATGGCGGTCTGGGAGAAAGTGTTTCAATGCTCGAAACATGGCCAACATCTCTAGCCAATTGATGTGCCAAGTAAGATGGCAACCACTCCACAGACCGTGGGCAGGGTGGCCATCTTCATAACCGCTCCCCAACTGGTGAGGGATGTGTCCATCGCTAGCATTATGCAGCGACACGGAGCTCCCAGCACCGGGCCCTGAGTCAAGAACCAAGTTTGTCTCCATATGTCTAAGGAACGTAGGCACCGACGCATGACCTTGATCATGCAAAGCGGGTTTCCCCTCGGGGAGTACCCCTTGGTCTTGAGCCACCACTGTAGGGGTCTCATGTACAGCAGGCCAATAGTTATCACATTGGACATAGCTGCCATCAGACCCAGCAGTCTCTGAAACTGCTTGACAGTGAGTGACTGGCCTTCTTTCACTCTTCTGACAGCCGTGAGGATTGACTCGATCAGAGCAGGGGACATACGTGCCTGCATCGTGGTCGAATCCCACCACAGACCTCGATAAGTTGTTCTCTGTAAAGCAGAAAGCACACTCTTCTTGGCGTTCAGCCGCCATCTGCTCTGATTGAGCGAGAATCAACCAATCATTTCTTTTTCGATGTAATTGAATATGCGGATGCCTTGTAGCCGCAATGGAGCTAACGCTGCATCCACACACTTTGTAAAAGTGTGGGGTGAGAGTGCTTGGCCGAAGGGAAGAACCCAATATTGGTAAGCTTGGCCCCGAAAGTAAACCTCAGGAACTCTCTGTGACTGGGAATAAATGGAGATATGGAAGTATGCGTCTTTTACATTGATCGTGACAAACCAGTCCTCGGACCTGATCTGAGACATGACTGTTTGAACATCTTGAAATTTAGTCTGCTGACTGAGCGGTTCAAGTGACGCAGATCTAAAATGGAATGCATACTTCCAACCATCAATCCTTCTTGGGAACTATGAAGCACTGGCTGTAGAACCCAGACCCTCTTTGGTGAGGAGGGACCACCTCGATGGCCTCCTTCCTCAAGAGAGTATCTACTTCTCATTCCATAACCAGAGCCTGCTCGGGGCCCACCAGAGTGGGATTCGCCCCGTTGCATCGAGGCGGATGAGAACCGAACTGGATTCTGTAGCCTCTCTCTACAGTATGCAGGACCCACCGATACACATTTGGCAGTAGTTTCCACGCTGCCAAATAATCTACTAAGGGAGCCAGTCTCTTGGGACTGGCCTCTGGTGTAATCAGAGCGGTTAGTTCGGTGTCCTGGAATGCACACCGGCAGGAAAAAGCCGAAATAGCTGCTCTAGAGACCTCCGAAGGGGTGGCGAGCACCTCAGCTCCGCTACGTTTCCGGGCAAAAGAAACTGAGACGTGTGCTCGCTGGAGATCGCTGTGCCCTGGAACACTGTACGTGGTATGGTTGGCAGACTGACCTCCTGAGGGCACTGAGAAGAAACGGGACCGCATATCGTGGTGTACACTGCTCTTCCCCAGTGGGGCCTGCCTTTATAAGTCCTGGGCCATGGGCACCAGGACTGCCTTAGCCGAAGTCTTAGCGACTGTCTTCAGACCTGCACCATCTTCTAGGAAGACTAGACTGGTAGAACCAGAGCCTGCAAGGCAGGACCCAATGAGACACTCATTGGGTCTTTCACACCGCCAGGTGCCTACTAAGGGAACCAGTCTCTGGAAACTGGCCTCTGGTGTAATCAGAGCGGCTAGTTGGGTGTCCTGGAATGGCACCCCGGCAGGAGAAAGGCAGGGGTGACAAGCATCTCAGCTCCGCTACGTTTCCGGGCGGAAGAAACTGAGATGTGTGCTCGCTGGAGATCGCTGCGCCCTGGAACACCGTACGTGGCAGGGTTGGCAGACTAATCTCCTCATGGCACTGAGGAGAGACGGGCACCGTGTACCACGGTGTACGCCACTCTTTCTCAGAGGGGCTGGACCTCAGAAGTCTATACTTACCTGTGTAAAATATATAATAAATATATAATTTTCTCTCTCTCTCTCTCTCTCTCTCTCTCTCTCTCTATATATATATATATATATATATATATATACTGTATATATATATAAGAGAGAATTTATATATATATTCATCTATTAAACTGAGAATGACCAAGCTGCAGCAGCGGGCTCGTACTCCAAAAAAAAAAGGAGAGGGAAGGACCACAGCGCAGGCTTCCGAACCCAGAGTCCTAGATCTGGGGAATGCGGGTGGAGATCTCCGCAATCTCAATTACCACTGTGCCTCAGCAGCAGCGGGATGGGACCACGAGATCACAGCGAGAAAGAACTTCATATAATGAACCGAGAACAACCGTAATGTGCGCCTCGGCAACACGAACTGCAACAGCCATCTCACTCAAGGGGGAAGAACCATCGCACGGGCTTCCAGCCCCGATTGAGAGCGCTAGATCTGGGGAATGCAGGTGGAGATAGGGCGAACCCATCAACAACCCATCCACCAGATCCATCTCAGTCACCACTGTGCCTCAGCAGCAGCGGGACCGGAACCATGAGATTATAAAATCATACATAGTGGGAGCACAATCGGCCCTTATATTTTCTCTTTAAGCTGACTGCGCGAACACCGTTCTCTCATTCATAACATGCTTGTGCAAACAATGCTTGTGCAACAATGCATGCTGCTTTACAAAGCTCATCCTCATCCTACACGTTATCTTTTTTTTTTACCTCTTCGGAGGAAGACAAGCGGAGCGTCAAGCCCTCTCTCCGGTTGTTAGAAACCGTGGGGCGGGCTTCTGAACCCAGTGAGCGGGCGCTGGATCTGATGGGAAAGGGAGAAGATAGGGGATCGCCCGTCTTCGTTCCCTCCACCTGATCCATCTGCGATTCCCACGAGCGCAGCCAACGCTCTGCATAGGTAAAAACAGGACCAACACCGCTAGGAACGCTGGTGAATGCTCACTCAGCTTGAGAAAGCCTCCGAGAGCATATACATTCAGTGAAAAAATGCCCCAGAAGCCTCCCTCGAGAGCTGATTCTGAGCGCTCTACTCTCAAGCAGACAACACACAGACTGTGTGTATCCCCAGTAGAGATATACATTTGCAAGGAGGAACGCACAGCCTGTAATGCAATCTGCTCTTGCCCAAGTCCTAGTTTTGTTGCACTTATAGCCATCGAGAAGCTTAATTTGAGTGCTTGTAAGGGACAGACAACACCAAATAAGACTCACAATAGAGAATGGCAGACACACACAGAGTAGCTGTTGCTGAATGACAAATAGCTGATGCCGGTTCCACCATGTGCTTTTATGCTTCCTGGCCGTTACGTCACCCACCCTGTGATGTCTCACCCTTCTATTTGACAGATTACACTTGTATTCAGAGCCCGTCACGCTGAAGGCATTCCTCTAGCGTTTCAGGATGCAGCTCGAGTTCCTGAAGAGGAACTTAATGTGAGACACAGTTTCATGTAATCTTACACATGTAATTTGAGTATTATTCCATTAAAGGCTTATTTATTTGATGTATTTCAAGATTTTATTTGTAATTGAGTTCATTTGATGTTTGTATTTGTCTTTTGGGAAAATGGGGCTCACTCTGTGTTTTCCTTATGCTGAATTTGTATGCAGATTTTGCAGGTATAAACCAGTACATTTCAGATCAAAGTTTGTCTATTCGATTGCATAGATGAAGCCTTCTTGTTGGTTCTCCCTCAGTTTCTGCTCCGTGCGGAAGGTCATAGAGTAAGAGGCCCTTTTAAGTGTTATTTTCCCTTCTCCACTCTCTCCTTTTCACTTTGTTTTCTCTTTGACAACACTGCTAAAGAGTCCACAGCTAAGATTTATGCATTCGGCTGACATTAAACATATGAGAAACAGGAGTTATCACAGAGGATGAGATTAGTGTCCTTGGCCTGTTGGCTTCCAGCTTTGAAGCAAAGGCTGCGTCCCACGATGCACATGTTTGTCAGAAGCTATCATCTGCCCAATTATGTTATATGTGCGTGTCAGTACATCCTACTATAGACCTCCCTTTTCTATTCGGTGTCATGCGAACCCGTGGTCAGACAAGGCATTGGCTGGAAATTGCTGTGGGAATCCTTTGGCTGTTTTTTGCCGAGATGATGTTGGAACACAAACATAACACTGTTTCATTGGTATGTTTTTGCTTTCTTTTCAGTTAATTTAGCACCAGTTTCTGATAAGTGTGATCTCTGCATGAAATCATTCACACGTTCATGAAATGTCTAGCCACCCATAATAATAAACATGCTTGTGTGTCGGTGTTTATAGATGGATAGATGAGTGTTGGAATAGATAGTGTGTGTGTTTGTGGGGACATATGTAGTTTTTTTTGTCAAGGTTTAGGGTGGAATGACAGTTGTCACTGTATCTATAAGCTGGTGACATGTTTAAAGGGGTTGAATTAATTGAAGAGACAGCTATCTAATGATACAGTTTAAAATGCAAATTTGAGAACCTTACTGTCAGCCAAAAGTGAGCCAGTTTCAAATGAAACCGGTTTCTGCAGTGGCAAATGTCACCATTATGTATCTAATCAGATCTCCATGTGACAAGCTGTAATCATACTACGATTACGTGACTGTTGATTACAGCAGCATCTCTTTGTGATGACTTTCTGTAAGCTGGTCATCTGTCATACCTGTAGAAAAAGAATGATTTAGAATGCTAAATGATTTACGTTCAATTTGAAGGCCTGGCATTGCGGTCTACTCATCCCGCTCCACGTTGATTGTTTATTTATGTTTCTTTTTTTTCTCATAATGATAGCATTTTGGGAAAGTAAAAAAAATATATAATAATTATTACAACCCGAATTCCGGAAATGTTGGGACTATTTTTAAATTTGAATAAAATTAAAACTAAAATAATTTCAAATCACATGAGCCAATATTTTATTCACAATAGAACATAAATAAAAAATGTTTAAACTGAGACATTTTTACAATTTTCTGCATGAAATGAGCTCATTTCAAATTTGATGCCTGCCACATGTCTCAAAATATTATGGACCGGGGCATGTTTACCATGGTGTAGCATCTTCTCTTCTTTTCAAAAGAGTTTGAAGACGTCTGGGCACCGAGGTTATGAGTTTCTGAAGTTTTGGTGTTAGAATTTGGTCCCATTCTTGCCTGATATAGGTTTCTAGCTGCTGAAGAGTTCGTGGTCGTCTTTGACATTTTGATTTTAATTATCTCTATAGATGAAAGATCTGGACTGTAGGCAGGCCAATTCAGCACCAGGACTCTTCTACTACGAAGCCATGCTGTTGTAATAATTGCACTATGTGGTTTTGCATTGTCCTGCTGAAATACACAATGCCTTTCCTGAAATAGACATTGTCTTGAGGAGAGTATTTGTTGCTCTAAAACCTTTATATACTTTTCTGCATTCATAGTGCCTTCCAAAACATGTAAGCTGCCCATACCGTATGCACTTATGCATCCTCATACAATCAGAGATGCTGGACTTTGAACGGAATACTGATAACACGCTGGAAGGTCTCCCTCCTCTTCAGCCCGGAGGACACGGCCTCCATGATTTTCAACAAGAATGTCAAATTTGGACTGTGGTCTGAGGGCCTGAAGACCACGGGCATCCAACAAAGGTCTTCAGCCTTGTCCCTTATGCATAAAGATTTCTCAAATTTCTCTGAATATTTTTATGATGTTTGCACTGTATGAGATTTGTAAAGCCATTGCAATTTGACATTTGGGAACGTTGTTTTTAAAGTTTTCCACAAACTTTTTATACACTTTCACATATTGGAGAGACTCTGCTTCTCTAAGACATCCCTTTTATAGCTAAACATGCTACAAACCTGATGTCAATTAACTTATTTGCTATATGTCCTCCTAGCTGAACCTTTTCACAATGTATTGCTTTTTTGCCCTTTATTGCCCCCGTGCAAACTTTGAGACCTGTAGCAGGCATCAAATTTTAAATGACCTCATTTAGTGGATAAAAGTGTACAATTACTCAGTTTAAACATGTTATGTTCTCTTTGTTCTATTGTGAATAAAATATTGGCTCATGTGATTTAAAAGTCTCTTAGTTTTCTTTTTTCTTCACAAAAAACAAACAAACAAAAAAACATCCCAACATTTCCAGAATTCAGGTTGTACTTAAATTTAAAACTACCTAAAAATGCAATAGCTTTCTTTAAATGTATCTGCAAAAATATTACCCTTAAACATAACCATGCCAGCCAATAGCAGCATGAACAATGTATATTTTACAATTACAATATTACACATTGTGTATTTAATTTTATTTTGACACAAGTACATAGTAGAGTTAAAGATGCTAATGTAAAGTGGGACCAGTTTTGCAGATTTAGTGTAGTGCTACTCATCAGATCAGCCTGTCCGTTAGGAAAGATGTTCACTTCAAAACAGATCAAATCCTCTCAGCATCCTGAGCCACGGTGCCATGACTGGAGCTGATGACTTTATAGTCTGAAAGCAGAGTGACAAATGACAAAATGATTGTCACGGCTGTGTTTGAGATACGGCTGACAGAGACAATTCTTTTACAAATCATAATAGAACCGTTTGCCCAACGTGAAGTGATCTTCTGTTGTTCTGGATTCAAACCGAGAGGGAAATCAGACAGACGAGTGCTGTTCATGGATGAGGACCAGATGAAGTATGATGAGACATGATGATATCATAACTCAATTTCACCATGACAAATGAGATCAACATAAACTGCACAAGTTTATAAACGGTCACAACATGTGGATAACTATACAGTTATGCCCTTTAAAATAACACATATCTAATACATCTTAATAGCATGAAATAAACTGCTACATACAGTTCCCAAAAATACATTTTATACATTACACATTTAAACAGAAAGTAGAAAGTATCTACATCAACAAATATGTTAAAGGTTTACTCAGTACTTTACTTACAAACATTTTAAATCTTTAATATTTTCACTCCTGGAATACATTATATATTTATTTGTTTATTTGGATCTTCATTTCCCACTACCAATGTAGTGGCTATTCTTCCTGGGGTCCAACAAGTAAAAAACTAAATTACACTAATCCATAACAATAAAAACCAATACAATAAAACTTACAAACCCAAAATTCATTCTCAACATCAAGATCAACAATTTACTGAGTACTGTGCATTATATATTTCTTCAACGATTTTTTAAACCTCATTTTACTTATTAAAAACATGTAATGTCCAATGGCAATTCATTCCTCTATACATTACAGTCTGTTGCTTTACATTAGTTTTTGAAACAGCAAGCAAAAAATATAATTTTGATGCATGCCTGGTGTTAAAATTATGACTAGCTCTACTATACATACTACTATATATATATATATACACACTACAAAAGTTGACAGTACAATACACTTGGAACTCTCAATACTGAAATGTTTCTTATAAAACGAAGCAGAGAAACAATGGCCTTCCCCTTCTGTAGTAGCCAAACTAGAATTTTGTGCATTCTCATAATATTAATCCTTCTATTACGGCTCAGAATTAGTCATGCAGCTCTATTATAGAAAAACTGTAATTTTTCTAATTCGTTACTTGATACACTCGACCATACCACTGGACAGTAGTCTAAATAAGGAAGAACCATTGTTTGTACAATTTGAAAGATGCAATACGGTGGTAAAATGTTGCACATCTCTTAATAACTGATAGACCTCTTCCCTATTACCATATTTTCTATAACGCCAAGAAGCTACTCACTTTAGGCTGGAGGAGACGGTCAGCTACTCACTGAAGGCTGGAGGAGACGGTCAGCTACTCACTGAAGGCTGGAGGTGACGGTCAGCTACTCACTGAAGGCTGGAAGAGACGGTCAGCTACTCACTGAAGGCTGGAGGAGACGGTCAGCTACTCACTGAAGGCCGGAGGAGATGCTCAGCTACACACTGAAGGCCGGAAGAGATGGTCAACTACACACTGAAGGCCGGAGGAGACGGTCAGCTACTCACTGAAGGCCGGAGGAGACGGTCAGCTACTCACTGAAGGCCGGAGGCGCTCAGCTACACACTGAAGGCCGGAAGAGATGGTCAACTACACACTGAAGGCCGGAGGAGACGGTCAGCTACACACTGAAGGCCGGAGGAGACGGTCAGCTACTCACTGAAGGCCGGAGGAGACGCTCAGCTACACACTGAAGGCCGGAAGAGATGGTCAACTACACACTGAAGGCCGGAGGAGACGGTCAGCTACACACTGAAGGCAGGAAGAGATGGTCAACGGTCTGCTACACACTGAAGGCCGGAGGAGATGGTCAGCTACACACTGAAGGCCGGAGGAGATGCTCAGATACACACTGAAGGCTGGAGGAAATGCTCGGCTACACACTGAAGGCCGGAGGAGATGGTCAGCTACACACTGAAGGCCGGAGGAGATGCTCAGATACACACTGAAGGCTGGAGGAAATGCTCGGCTACACACTGAAGGCCGGAGGAGATGGTCAACGGTCAGCTACACACCGAAGGCTAGAGGAGATGGTCAGCTACACACTGAAGGCTGGAGGAGATGGTCATCTACACACAGTGTCACTAACTGAATGTAACTTGGGCGTCTGCAGAAGAAATTTGACTGCTGTGGCGTGAACCCAGGATTTCTGAGTTTTTCAGTGATCTTAAAGTATTATACAAAAATAATCATTTTAATGTATTCAGCTTTCTTTGTAGTACTTGCACTGTGTCCACTTAATACAACAGTTTGCTGATGATTCATCATGCTTGCCACATGAACTTTACCACGACATCCTAATTTATTGAGATGCACCTGTAGATAATCAGGTATTTATTGACCGGATTGAGTGATGATCGTGAGGAGCAAATGGCAGGTGAGAATGTGGGTGAAGAGAATGTTCAATGATCTTAGCTGAATGCTGATACTGGTTTGGCTTTGCAGGAATGTAGAAGCGAACCAGGAACAGAGGCTTTGCTGGAGAGTAGTGGAACAAGGGTAATGGAGTCCAATTTGTTAGGCGTATACAGGGTCGGGACTAGTTCAGGGTAGCAAACGGTAGACCAGACAGTGAGTGACTGGGTGGAGTGTGCTTTTGAATGGTGTCTTGATTGCAGGTGACAGTTGCGGGAATCAGAACTCAGGTGATTGTGATTGGGTGATTGTGGTAGCTGGTGACTGAGGTGAATCCCCGAGAGGTCTATAGCAACAACCAACAAATACTGATTTAACAAATGGTAACTGTACTTGTAGGCACAGAGCCTCTACATCTACAGGCATTAAATCTTGTCTTATCTTTACTGGAATATGACTTTGAATATATATGGCAACCCTTCCACCATACTTATTTATATATTTCCTGTAAATATTATAACCATTTATATTTACTTCATGATCTGAGAATGTTTGATCAAGATGTGTTTCTGTTACTGCTAAAATATGAGTAATCAAAACATCAGATATTTCAACAAGTGGTCACACTTTATATTAGGTGGCCTTAACTTCTATGTACTTACATCAAAAAATAAGTACAATGTACTTATTGTGGTCATATTGTATTGTAACACACTTTTGCTGCCACTGAGGTGGAAGATGGGTAAGGATAGGGACAGGTTTGATGGTATGGGTAGGTTTAAGGTTGTGTTAAGTTGTAAGGGATGGGTCAACAGTGTAATAATAAATATAATTACATAAATTAATTACAGCTATAATTACATATAGGTATTTTTAAAAATATAAGTACAATGTAAGAACATGTGCAGTGCCCTCCATAAGTATTGGAAAAGTACGTACAAAATTGCTCTGTTGGCTGTGGAGTAAAGACATTTGCAAATATGATTAGAAGATGATTAAATATGATTAAAAGATTCAGTCAATACCACAGCATAACTACCTGCTCCACTTTCACTTGGTTAACTGAAATAGTAAACTTTACACAATGACAAGTGGCACGATTGGAATAATTCAGCCAAGTATGTTTGAACCAGAAATTGATTTTGAAGAAGGGCAAAAGCGAATTATATTGCTTTATCTATATATCAGAGTTGCAATGCATTTTAATGCCCTCTCACACAAGTAACAGTAATTTATATCATTAGCCTTTGGCTTTACTACGTTATCAAACAGCTAACAATAATAATAATAATAAGGATAATAATGTGTTGCGAATGTTACACAAACCATATTCCCATTTGCCATCTCAGACGGCTGCTTTCTAAAAATCAACATCCTTCGGTAGAAATGCTTTGCTAATAATAAGAAAAGCTCCATGCCACAAGATGAAGGGATTGGTTACATGTTTATGATGGTGTTATGGTGTTTTTGAGACTGTTTGGTTTTAAAGACAAAAAGCTCTGTAATGGTTTTGACTGATTTTGCACATGAATGACTAATTAATTTGTCCTTAAGCATAAAACAAAACAGACCACAAAAACAGTCATACGTAGCACAGGTATGTTTGTAGCAATAGCCAATGCATTGTATGGGTTGAAATTATAATTTTTTCATTTATGCCAAAAATCATTAGGAAATTAAATAAAGATCATGTTCCATTATGATACTGTAAATACCAAAACAAAATTTTTTGCTTAGTAATGCATTGCTAAGGACTTAATTTGGACAACTTTAAAGGTAATTTTCTTTAAAGGAATTACTGCTGACTTTAAATAGAACATTTCTCTAATCTTAAACTGAAAACATTTGCATTAAAGATTAAAAAGGCTTTTTTAAAGATTAATTTCGATCCCAGATGTTAAAAACCTACATCTTTAACCAGAAATTGTAACACAATTTATAATATGATTTATAATTTAATCTGAGAAAGTGTCGACCAAATCTGCCATATTTAATAATCAGTAAGAAAGCAAACCAATGAGGACAGCGGCCAACAAGTCTATTCCCTTTACTTTCTGTTGGCATAATACTGGTTCTAAAGGAAGAATGGTGCAATTTTGCACCTTCAACCTGTAAGGTAATGACAGTCAGTACTGGCGGGTCACACACGGTCACGTCCCAGACATCAACCTATGAAGGGAAAAGCTTCTTGCGCAGACAAACAACTGAGTGAAGTGGCACTCAACAGAGGAAAATAGGCTGTGTACAACCCGCTGTGATTACTAAGCACATTGTTTGCCTTGATTTGAACATACACCATTTACAAACTACTTAAAAAGTTTTTCAGCTTTACATGTCCATCCTAACCAGAGGTTATTGTACAGGCACTCTGTTATATTTAACATACTTTTCTTAAAACACTTCTTTTTCTTCTTTTTTTCCTCACTCCCCTGCCCCCTTTTACCACCTTTACACATTTTCTCACTAGAGCTTCACTCTCCACCTATAGCTCCAAAGATCTTCATCTTCCACTCTTCCTTCCTTGCTAATCTACTACTGACACTAAAACCAGACCGTTTCATGACCATTTATAAAATCTTTTGGACATTTGTTATTTATAATAAGCTCATTTGTAATGCATGAGGTTACATAAAACAGAAAATGTCAAAATGATACTAAAGCGTTCACATTGCTGGAGGGCAGGTATCACATTAGCTCAGTGTAAAAGATGCTGGTTTGTTCCTTGATTTCAAACTTAGTCATTTTTTTATAAAATTTTTAACAGATAAGATGAAACTTTTATATAAGGATGAACAAGAAATGTGAATTGTCGGTATAAACCATGTTTTCAATAAATACGCAGAACAATTTTAAAAGTAATTTTCTCTTGGTGCACTGGAGAAACAATGAAGAGTATGAAATGTCAGGAACAGAACAGCTAAAAATCTGTCAGTGAATGTTTCATGTTGGTTTCAGCCCTGTGATTGTTTGTTTTTCTTTAGATGTACCATTTTAAGATATAAGAGGATGAGAGGAGAAAGTTTAACCTCTTTTAGCCAGTCAATTTTTTTTTTTCATGAATAAAGAATGAATCCAATCAGATGTTATACTTTCAATCATGATCCATATCTGGAATTATAATCCCTGTAATAATTCACTGTTTAAATGTTTGGGGTCAGTTCAGTGTATTAACTTATTTACAAATTCCTTTTTTTTATTCAGCGAAGATGCATTAAACTGATCAAAAGTGTCAGGTAAGACATTTACTGTAAAATGTTACAAAAGATTTCTATTTCAAATAAGTTCAGTTTTTTTTTTACTTCCTATTCATCAAATTATAATGAAATTAAAATGTTTCCACAGAACGTTCGGTAACGACTGTAACCTCGGTTCCCTGAAGAGGGAATGAACGTTGCATCAATTTAACCGCTATGGGGAACGCTTTGCGTGATAAGTCTTGAAGCACATATGAAATCAATCCAAGGTTTAAATGGGACGTCAGAGCGGGTGACGTCACGAACCAGGAAGCTATAAAGCCTGCCCAAACGAAGCTATCACTAGCTTAAAAGTCTGAGCAAGTCGCCTACAGGCACGAAGGAGATATGGCCGGGGACGAAATGTTGGTTCCCTCTTCAGGGAACCGAGGTTACAGTTGTAACCAAACGTTCACTTTCAAGTTTCTGTTCACCCAGAATACAGGAACACACATTTAAATTGGCATAAACGTGCACTCCACATAGCAACCATCCATCTCCATTTGGCCGGTCTGGTGTCTGTGAGAATGCCAGCAGTAATTAAAGTTCCAGGATCTGAGACATGTCCAATCATATAGGCCCATTGATCCCTCTGTTGCGTCAATTTGACTGCTATGGGGAACATTAATACAACCCCACCATAGCGACGAGTGCCTGTCCTGTGTGAAATCAAGCGAGCAGCACTAGGACGAGAGCACCTGAGAGTCCAGGTCCAAAGAATAAAATCTGACGAATGTGTGCGGCGAGGACCAGCCTGCCGCATCACAAACCTCTTGGAGAGCAACTCCTGACATCAGGGCCTTGGAGGCCACCATACTCCTGGTCGAGGGGGACCGCACAGCCATAGGAGAAGGTTATTTTCACCGGCCGCTCAGCGGTGGTACAGGAGCCGTGGCGATGTCACGTCGGAGGACCGACGAATTGGGATCCCTACCAAAAGGCCACGGATACTGCCCCTTCCAGTGTCCTGTGGAGGCCTCCTGTGCCGTTATTTTTTGGCGCAGGTTAGGGCCCCCATAGAAAGATCCGTTACTGTTGCTATGACACTACCCACTCAGTAGGACTGGATAACACTGGGAAAACGTACCCGTTCAGCTTAGAACAGGAACGCTGCGGAAGCCCTTACCTTCCCGAGGGAGGTTTAGAAGCAGTTACACATATGGACAATAGTCAGATGCATATGGAAGATTGGAGGTGATTGTAACCTCTTGGAAGTAGCAGGAAGTCTGCCGGGAAACACGGGCTCTAAGGCTAAACCGTGGAAATACACATATGGGATCCGAACGGTCTCTACATATGGAACCCAGCCCTCTACCGGTTCTCAGGGATTCATCGAGTGAGGGCCTGGCGCCGGACACTCCGCCACGTCCAGCTGCCGAGGGGATGGAGGAGCTCGACAGGGTCTACAGTTGGACTCTCTGGAGCAGTTTTTAGCGAGCCGACCTGAAACCGGGGCCCCTCAGTGCTTCTACCCGTTTGAGGTGAGAACACAGGAGGAAACCGGTTCCACACGAAGGCTATAGAATCTAGCGAATGTGTTAGGGGTCGCCCAGCCCGCAGCCCTACAAATATCTGTCAGCGAGGCGCCACGAGCCAGCGCCCAGGAGGACGCTACACTTCTCGTAGAGTGAGCTCTCAACCTGAACGGCCAAGGCACACCCTGTGCCTGATAATCCTCTGCTTGGAGACAGCATTCCCTTTCTGCCGGCCTCCGTGACAGACAAAGAGCTGGTCTGAGGTCCTGAAGCTTTGCGTCCTGTCAACGTAGTGTCTCAATGCTCGGACGGGACAAAGCAAAGCCAGGGCTGGGTCTGCCTCCTCCGGGGGCAGCGCTTGCAGGCTCACCACCTGGTCCCTGAATGGAGTAGTGGGAACCTTGGGCACATAGCCGGGCCGGGGCCTCAGGATTATCTGGGAATCCGCCGGTCCAAACTGTAGGCACGAATCGTCGACTGAAAATGTGTGCAGGTCCCCAACCCTCTTAATGGAGGCCAATGCAAGCAGGAGCAGAGTTTTCATTGAGAGAAACTTGGGCTCGACTGTCTGCAAGGGCTCAAACGGGCCCTGTTGCAGTGCTCTAAGCACTAAGGACAGGTCCCAAGAGGGTATAGAGGGCGTGCGTGGAGGATTCAGCCTTCTTGCCCCCCTAAGGAACCTGACGACCCAGTCATGCTTCCCCACCGACTTCCCTTCCACAGGGTCGTGGTTGGCAGCAATCGCGGCCACGTAGACCTTGAGGGTGGAGGGAGACAGCCTTCGCTCCAACCCTTGCTGCAAGAAGGACAGCACGACTCTGATCGGGCATCTCCGGGGGTCTTCTCTGTGAGAAGAGCACCATTCGACGAACAGGTTCCACTTCAAGGCATAAGCGTGTCTCGTAGACGGTGCTCTCGCCGAAGTGATGGTGTCGACTACCTCTTGGGGTAGGTCACCTAGAACCTCTGCGTCCGTCCAGGGACCAGACATGAAGTTTCCAGAGGTCTGGGCGCGGGTGCCATAAGGTGCCCGTCTCTGAGTCAGTAGATCCTTCCTCAGAGGAATCTGCCAGGAGGGGCTGTCACGAGGAGCATCAGCTCTGGGAACCAAGTCCTGGTGGGTCAGTATGGCGCCACAGCAGGATCTGCTCCTCTTCCTCTGACCTTGCACAGTGTCTGTGCGAGAAGGCTCACTGGGGAAATGCATACTGCGAAGGCCCTGCGGCCAGCTGTGTGCCAGTGCGTCCGTGCCGAGTGTTCCTTCGATCAGGGAGTAAAATAACTGGCAATACGACGTCTATAGGGACGCGAACAGGTCTACCTGTGCGAGTCCAAAACGTCGCCAAATCAGCTGGACCGTCTGGGGATGGAGTCTCCACTCTCCGGGGAGCGCAGCTCGTGACAGCTCGTCGGCTGTCCGGTTGAGCAAGCCCGGGATATGAATGGCGCGAAGCGACCTCAGATGCTTTCGACTCCAGAGGAGGAGGTGACGGGCGATTTGTGACATGCGACGGGAGCGTAGACCACCTTGTCGGTTGATGTATGCAACGGTCGCAGTGCTGTCCGTACGGACCAGTACATGCTCGCCTCGTAAGCGTCTCTTGAGACGGTTCAAGGCCAGGTGTACTGCCAGCAACTCTAGGCAGTTGATGTGCCTAGAGTTAATCGCTCTAGGCAGTTAATCGCTTTATGTACTCCCAATTGTAAGTCGCTTTGGATAAAAGCGTCTGCTAAATGACTAAATGTAAATGTAAATGTGCCAGTGCAGTTGGGGACCCGTCAAACCCCGACACTGCATGCCCATTGAACGTGGCCCACCAGCTCTTGACGGAGGCATCTGTGTAAACCACAGCGTGCCTGGAGACCTGTTCCAGGGGAACTCCTGCCCGAGGGAATGAAAGGTCTGACCACGGGGTGAAGGTTTGGCGGCAGGCTGGAGTGACTTGGACCCGCAGCGTGTCGCCCACCTCGGGACTCGGCCATGGAGCCAGTGTTGAAGCGGTCTCATATGGAGCAGCCCCAGCGGCGTGACCGCCGCCACAGCCGCCATATGCCCCAGGAGCCTCTGAAACTGTTTCAGTGGTGCCGCCGTCCTGTTCTTTAATGTATTCAAGCAGTTCAACACCGACTGAGCGCGTTTCTGCGTGAGGCACGCTGTCTGACTGACCGAGTCCAACTCCATACCGAGAAAAGAGATCCTCTGCACCGGGGAGAGTTTGCTCTTTTCCCAGTTGACCTGAAGGCCCAACTGGCTGAGGTGCGAGAGCACCAAGTCCCTGTGTTCGCATAACTGGTCCCGCGACTGAGCTAGTTTAAGCCAGTCATCGAGGTGGTTGAGAATGTGCACGCCCTGTTCTCTCAGAGGAACAAGGGCTGCCTCCGCTACTCGTGAAGACACGGGTGACAGGGACAGCCCGGACAGGGCAGGACTTTGTACTGATATGCTGATATGCCGTCCTTGAACGCAAACCGCAGGAATGGCCTGTGGCGCGGAAGGATCGACGCGTGAAACGCTGCGTCCTTTAGGTTGATCACTGCAAACCAATCTTGGGGACGGACAAACCCAAAGATGCGTTTCGGTGTGAGCATTTTGAACGGGAGCCTGTGAAGGGCCCGGTTCAAGACGCGCAGATCCAAGATTGGTCTTAACCCACCGCCTTTCGTGGGTACAATGAAGTAAGGGCTGTAAAACCCTGACCTCATATCGGCTGGAGGGACCGGCTCTATCGCGTCCTTCGCCAGTAGGACTGCGTTCTCTGCTCGCAAGATGGGGGCATCCACTGCCTTCACTAAGGTGAAGCGGACGCCGCAATACTTGGGAGGTCGCCGGGTGAACTGAATCGCATTGCCGAGTCTGATGGTATGGAGGAGCCAACGAGACGGGTTGGGAAGCGCTAGCCAGGCTCCCAAGAACCGTACTAGTGACACCAACGAACCCACCGACGTACCCGCGGTGGGGAAGCGAGGGGGAACGCAGGGACCCGGCTCGGGCATCTCATTGCCGGTCCGAAGCGGGGTCGGCGTGTGTGACGCACTTACCTGCGTTCCGGCAGAGGGTGCGTGAGTAGTGCGATTGACCGCCCTCTCGAACCGCCCACAGCTGCTCACTGGCGAGAGAGGAGGGTGAGTCTCCCGAAGAGCAATCATCTCCATCCCTGGGTCGTCCGTCTCAGGGCCGCTTGCTCCTACGCTTGCCCCTGGTTTGGCAGGGGCCTGACGGGGCGGCGGGTGGAGGCAGCAGCTGCTGCGCGCAAGCTGTGCCTGATTGCCTCAGTCTGCTTCTGTGCAGCAGAGAACTGCTGGGCGGTTCTCCACAGCGTCGCCGAGGGGCCGGTGGACAGCGGGCATTCAGAAGAATGTGCCTCTTGTCTCCCTTCATGTGCAGCACAGCCAGAAGGTGGCGTTCTGGACCACCATGATGGACCCAAAGACCGGCGTAACCCTCGCTTTTGGAGGGAATTCCTCACTGTCAGGAACCAGCCCGCTACTGCCGGTAGCGCTGGCACAGCCAGGGGGAACCCTAGATCTCGGCAGAAGCATGAGGTACCGTTTGCAGGCCAAAGACCTGCGTCAATGGGGGAATCAGCCGCCTCAATGCGTGCTCAATGCCCAGACACGAGAGGCAGCGATCGTGACCATCACCCGGCGCCAGGTAACGACCGCATCCAGAAACGCACGGGCGGAAGGACATCTTTGAAAATACGCGTCTTAAGAAAGACGTTCCACCCGTGAAGCTCTTTTAGAGAAGGTTTTGCTCTTTTAGCGTGCTGAAGCGCACAGGGGAGATGGCCGCTGCAACACAACAGGGGGTAGTGCAGCCTGATGTGTGCAACCCACTCGACAAAGAGAGACCACCACCGCTGAATCGCCGTACACCAACACTGGAGACTTGAAGGAACTGCGTTAGGATAGGTCTGGAGCAGAACGATAAGCACCGCTCGGCTCCGAAGCAAAAAGCTGAATATGCGCTGCACCTGCTGCCTACTTATACTCACGTTGTGATCAGCGGCAGCTGGATGCAATAATCGCATGCCAATGTGCATTGGCTCGTTTAGTTTACACTCGAAGTGGATAGGTCTCTCTAAGTGAGATCCCAATTCGTCGGTCCTCCGACGTGACGTTGAGAGTGACCGACTGATAGGGAACCATATACTGCAGCTATTACAACAGCATAGCTTCATAGTAGAAGAGTCTGGGTGTTGAATTGTCATCCATGCAGTCCAGATCTTTTACCTATAGAGAATATTTGGCGCATAATTAAATGAAAAATACGTCAAAGACGACCATAAACTCTTCAGCAGCTGGAAACATATATCAGACAAGAATGGGAGCAAATTCCAACACCAAAACTCTAGAAACTCTTAACCTCGATGCCTCGTCTTCAAACGTTTGGGCTCAAAAATGAGTGCATAAAATTGTACAATTTCTCAGTTTAAACATTTATTTTATCTATGTGATATTGTGAATAAAATATTGCCTCATGTGATTTGAAATTATTTTAGTTTTTATTTGATTCAAATTTAACAAATGTCCAAACATATCCAGAATTCAGGTTGGAGATTTTTAGTACCACTTATCTTGCATTTGTGAAATATTTTCATAGATTTTAGTGCTATTTAATTGCCATTGATCATTTGGTGTCCTTTAATTTATGAACCTGTTCCCAGTGATGGCTACAGTACCATTATTTGCAACAATAATAATACAAAAATCATATCCAGCATCAATGAGCAACAGAACATTTAGTTGTTATTTCTGGGGCTTTGCATTCGTTGCTCAAACCATGCTCCCCATACATTAAATGAATATATTATGTTGATAGTGTGTTGTCACTCAGTAGTTCTAATGTGGCCAGACAAACTGCTTGTTGTTAGAAAATAATTTGGACATGTTGTTAGATGGACATCCAAAACTTCCTAAATGTTTTTAAATTCCGTTCCAATCAAGATGTCTAAATCGAGGAAGCAAGATGCTACGAGAAAGAATGTAGGAATTAGTTGCACAAGGTTTAATATTAATTTGTGAGTATCCGTCTCCAATATCAATAAATGAACTCATCATTAAAAGCTAATTCATTTCAGCCCAAAGAATATCAGCTGCTACAAGGGATTGAGGAGGCTCAGAATGCAAAGGGCTAATAAGGCAGAGAGAGTCAGCTTGAAATAAAAATTTAACTTTTAACAGAATGCCACAAAATAATTAAGATGGCACAGCATCCACTCCATATATTGAATGTATTGAAATTGTAATGAAACACATTTCAGTCTGCCATATTTAATTGTGTTATTAATGTGTAATTATTCCTCTAGCTCTACAGATTGAGAGGAATATGAAGCCAGTCTTTAAGTTATGCATCGCAAGAGCAACATCTAATTGATTTCTGCTCTCTTGACTTATCCCCAGTCCTGAATGCTGTTGCAAGCCTGTTTTCACAATGCAGACAATTTTTTTGAGGAAACTGGTGGGAAATGTGTTAAAAACCTAAATTAATCTTTTTTAATCTGCGGTATGTGAAACGAAACAGAAAAGTCTCATTTGAATTTAAATTCTCAAACATTCATCTTATTGTAATTGCACATAATCTCATAATGAGCTTATCGATCATAGACCTGAAAGAAAGAAATACGTCAGAAAGCATTGCTGTGATATGAGGTTTCCCTCGCCTTTCAAGCAGAGTGCTGGAGTCATTCATTTCATCATCTGTGGGCACAGATACTGTAGAGCAGATTGTATGTCTGAGGTTCAAACCTAATGATGCAAGTCTGTCACAAGACCTTCAGTCACTGCCTGAATTCACTGATATGAAACCGAGAACTAGCCTTTGGTGCTCAGAGAGAATCATCAATGAAATCAGCTTTTAATCTGTAAAACACTGGCATGGCAGCTTTTCCAAAGAGCAGATATTGCTCAGTGAACAATGTGTATACAGTGGGGTCCAAATGTCTGAGATCACACTGAATATCTATGCTTCAGAATCGGTTTTAAATAAATAATCACAAAGTTGGACTGGAAAAATATGCATATCCAAAAAGAGGATATGCAAGTTATTAATAGAAGTGCATTCAGAAATTTGGGGTCTGAAAGATTATTATTTATTTAAAATATATATATATATATCTCATGCTCACAAACGCTGCTTCAATAATAATAATAAAATACTGTGAATTATTATTACAATTTAAAACAACTATTTGAATAAAAAAAAAATCGAATTTATTTCTGTACTGGGAAAGCATAATTGATTTTGCAGTCTTCAACACTATGATCCTTAAAAAATAATTGCAATATGCTGATTTGGTGCTCAAGAAACATGAACAGAAGTTCAAAAGGACATAATTTATTAGAAATAGATAATTTTTCTTATTCACCCCAAATGTTTGATTAGAAGTGTATATACATATTTGCTGTAAGCTCTATTTGCATAAGGTCTCCAGCTCTTTTGTATAACCTACTTATTTATTTAATTTTTTTGGATAAATCACATGTAATTAACATGTTAAACAGTAGTCAATTCAAGTCACCTTTATTTATATAGCGTTTTTAACAATACAAATTGTATCAAAGCAACTGCACAATATCAAAATAGGATTTTTTGAGTTAAAGGCATTTCATTATTGAATTCAGTGATGTCATCGTCCAGCTCAGTTCAGTTTAAATAGTATCTGTGCAATCAAGTCGGTGATATCGCTGGAAATGAAGTGTCCCTAACTGAGCAAGCCAGAGGCAACAACGGCAAGGAACCAAAACTCCATCGGTGACAGAATGGAGAAAAAAACCTTGGGAGAAACCAGGCTCAGTCGGGGGGCCAGTTCACCTCTGGCCAGACGAACCAGTAGTTTGTTCCAACTGCAGCAAAGTCAGATTGTAAGGGTTTCACTGGTTCCAGTGGTCTTTTCCCGATGGCTGTCTAGGTGACGAGGTCCTCACAGGAGATCTGTCTCTTGGGCTCATCTAGGTGCCCTGGTCTCCGCTGACATTCAGAGCTGTAGAGGTCGTCTCTAGGTGATGATCCACCATCTGATCTGGATACGGACTGTATCTGTTGACTGTAGTGATCATCTGGGCTGGATAAGGACCGAATCGAGTGGCTACGGTGACCTCGGAATAAGAAAGCAAAAGACTAATATTAGCATAGATGTCATTCTTCTTACGATGTAACAAGTACATCGTGTTTTATGGGAAGTGTTCCCGGTTCCGGTTGACCTAATTAATACAGCCTAACGATCCTTTAATGGATTTGAATATTAGAAGCATATTAGTGTGTTAAGTGTACGCCAGGTTAAAGAGATGGGTCTTTAATCTAGATTTAAACTGACAGAGTGTGTCTGCCTCCCAAAAAGTGTTAGGTAGATTGTTCCAGAGTTTGGACGCTAAATAGAAAAAGGATCTGCCGCCCGCAGTTGATTTTGATATTCTAGGTATTATCAAATGGCCAGAGTTTTGAGATCGTAGCAAAGGGAGGACTATAATGCGATAAGAGTTCGCTCAAGTACTGAGGACCTAAGCCATTCAGGGCTTTATAAGTAATTAACAAGATTTTAAAATCTATTCGATGTTTAATAGGGAGCCAGTGCAGTGTTGACATAACCGGACTAATGTGGCCATACTTCCTGGTTCTAGTAAAAACTCTAGCTGCTGCATTTTGGACCATCTATAGTTTGTTTATTAAGCGTGCAGAACAACCACCTAATAAAGCATTACAATAATCTAACCTTGAGGTCATAAACGCATGAATTAAGATTTCTGCATATGACATTGAGAGCATAGGTCTCAGTTTAGATATATTTTTAAGATGAAAAAATTCAGTTTTACAAATGCTAGAAACGTGGCTGTCAAAGGAGAGATTGCTATCAAATAGCACACCTAGGTTCCTGACTGATGATGAAGAATCGAGAGAGCAGCCATCAAGTGTTAGACAGTGTTCTAGGTTAATACTTGTGTGGTTTTTAGGTCAGATAATTAACACCTCTGTTCTTTCAGAATTTAGTAGTAAGAAATTATTTGTCATCCAGTTTTTATATCAACTATGCATTCCATAAGTTTCTCAATTTGGTGTGTTTCACCGGGCCGTGAAGAAATATAGAGCTGAGTATCATCAGCATAACAGTGAAAGCTAACCCCATGTTTCCTGATTATATTTCCCAAGGGTAACATGTAAAGCGTGAACAGTAACGGCCCTAGTACTCAGCCTTTAGGTACTCCATACTGCACTTGTGATCGATATGATACCTCTTCATTCACTGCTACGAATTGATGGTGGTAAGATAAGTACGATTTGAACCATGTTAATGCACTACCACTAATGCCAACAGAGTTTTCAAGTCTATTCAAAAGAATGTTGTGATCGATAGTGTCGAACGCAGCACTAAGATCCAGGAGCACTAATAGAGAGATACAACCACGATCAGATGATAAGAGCAGGTCATTTGTCACTCTAATGAGAGCAGTCTCAGTACTATGAGATTGTCTAAATCCTGCCTGGAAATCCTCACAGATATCATTTTTCTCTAAGAAGGAATATAATTGTGAGGATGCAACCTTTTCTAGTATCTTTGAGAGAGAAAGGAGGTTCGAGATCGCTCTGTAATTAACTAGATCTTTGGGGTTAAGTTGTGTTTTTTTTAATGAGAGGCTTAATAACAGCCAATTTAAAGGTTTTGGGGACATACCCTAATGACAATGATGAATTAATAATAGCCAAAAGAGGATCTATGATATCTGGAAGCACATCTTTTAGTAGTTTAGATGGAATAGGGTCTAACATATATGTTGCTGGTTTAGCTGATTTAACAAGCTTATACAATTCTTCCTCTCCTATAGTAGAGAATGAGTGGAATTGTTCCTCGGGGGATCTATAGTGCACAATTTTATGTAATACTGCAGCTGGCAGCTGCATGGTTACAGTTTGATCTCTAATAGTATTCATTTTGGAAGTAAAATAGTTCATAAGTCATTAATGCTGTGCTGTTGGGAAATGTCAACACCAGTTGATGTTTTATTTTTTTTTAATTTTGCCACTGTATTGAATAAATACCTGGGGTTATGTTTGTTTTCTTGTAAAAGAGACGAAAATTAATCAGATTTAGCAGTTTTTAATGCTTTTCTGTAGGATAGGGTACCTTCCCACCAAGCCATACGAAATACCTCTAGTTTTGTTTTCCTCCAGCTGTGTTCCATTTTCAGAGCTGCTCTCTTTAGGCGCCAGTGTACTCATTATATCACTGTGTTGGACTCTTTTCCTTAATATTCCTTAAGCGTAAAGGAGCAACTGCATCTAAAGTGCTAGACAAGAGAGAATCCATAGTTTCTGTTACATCATCAAGTTTTTCTGCGCTGTTGGATATGTTGAGGAATTGAGATAAGTCAGGAAGATTACTTATAAAGCAGTCTTTTGTTGTAGAAGTGATGGTTCTACCATATTTGTAAGAAGGAGTTGAATTTACAGCTTTAGCTATATGGAGTTTACACAAGACTAGATAGTGATCTGATATATCACTGCTTTGCTGCAGAACTTCAACCCCATTAACATCAATTCCATGTGACAGTATTAAATCTAAAGTAGGATTTCAACAATGAGTAGGTTCTGACATGTTGTCTAACCCCGGTAGAGTTCTGAATGTCTAAGAATGCTGATCCTAATGCATCTTTTTCATTATCAATGTGGATATTAAAATCACCAACAATTAAGACTTTATCTGCAGCCAGCACTAACTCTGATAGAAAATCACCAAATTCTTTAATAAAGTCTGTATGGTGCTCTGGTGGCCTGTATACATTAGACAGTACAAACATCACAGGGGATTTATCATTAATACTTTTTTCTCTAGATAATGTTATATGAAGCACCATTACTTCAAAGGAGTTATACTTAAAGCCTGTCTTCTGAGAAATACTGAGACTGTTGCTATAAATTGTAGCAACACCTCCCCCTTTGCCTTTTGGACACGGCTCCTTTTTGTAACAGTAATCTTGGGGGGCAGACTCATTTACAAATAATGTATTCATCTGGTTTTAGCCAGGTTTCTGTCAAACAGAGCACATCTAGTTTATGATCAGTGATAATATAATTTACAAAAAGTGCTTTCGTACAAAGGGACCTGATATTCAATAAGCCAAGCTTTATCATTTGTTTCTCTGTGTTATATACATTTTTCATTTGCTGAACATCGATTAAGTTGTTACTCATAGACTGGTTTAGACGTTTTTTTTTCTTTCTAGTTCGAGAACAGACACAGTCTCTATATGTGATATCTAGGTGAAAGGGTCTCTATGTTGAGAATTAACTGACTTCTGTGACATTGTGGCGGCTAGCAGATGATCGGTTTAGCCAGTCTGTCTGCTTCCTGACCTGGGCCCCAGTTAGTCAAGTGAACTCTAAGACTATGTGCCATGTTTCTAGAGAGAAGAGCGGCACCACCCAGGAGGATGAAGACCATCTTTTTCACACAGGTCAGGTCTGCCCCAAAACTAGTCAGTTGTCTATAAAACCTATGTTATTCTGCGGGCACCACTTAGACATCCAGCCATTGAGTGACAACAGTCTGCTATGAATCTCATCGCCCCGGTAAGCAGGGAGCGGACCAGAGCATATTACAGTGTCTGATATCGTATTTGCAAGTTCACACACCTCTTTAAAATTATTTTTAGAGATCTCAGACTGTTGAAGTCAAACATCATTAGTGCCGACGTGAAAAATAATCTTACTGAATTCACGTTTAGCATTAGCCAGTACTTTTAAATTTGCCAAGATATCAGGCACTCTGGATCCCGTTAAACAATAGACTATGGTGGCTGTGTCTCTATTTTCACATTCCGTACAATAGAATCGCCAATAATTAGAGCACTTTCATCAGGTTTCTCAGTGGGTGCATCACTGAGTGGGATAAACCTGTTTAATGTTTTAATCGGAACGGAAAAGCAGTGTTTTGACCCGCGACTATGCTGCCTCACAGTCACCCAGTTGACCTGCTGCACGGGTTCATCCGGAACCGAACAATGTACAGGACTCCCTGAGCTAGTCGCATCCAAAGCCTTATCTACAGCCCTCACATTCTTACTATCCTCAACTAAAGTTTGGATGCGTGTCTCTAGTTCTAAAATCTTCTCTGTCAGCCTAGCTATTTCCCTGCATTTATCACATGTGAATCCCTTGCTGCTGACAGAGATAAATAAACTATACATGTGGCAAACAGTGCAAAAAACAATAGCAAGAGAAGAAGCCATTACTCACCGTGATTGATGAATGATTCCAACTTAACTTACCACTTACCACTGTTTACTTACCACTGTTTACCCCTGTTGTTTGATGAACTTGTGAAAAATGGAGCGAGAAAGCGAAACGGAGAGAAAAATAAAAACAGTAATAACAACAGTAGAAACACGAATGATGAAGCTAACCACTAACAAATGCTAACTGCACATCGCCTGGGATTTAGATTAAAAGCAAACTATCAAATTAGTCAGTTTAGTTTGATCGATAAAATCCGAAATATGGTGGGAATTAAGTTTTTTTTATCACTTAAAAAACAGAGAGTGAAAGTAAGCTAGAGATTCAACAGAAAAGCGTCTACAATCGCCTGCGCCACGGCCAAACAGGAACTGAGACTGCGAGGGCCATCTGCTCCGCCCTGGTGACTAGTCTCATTTGATTCCCCTGAGTCAATGTGCTTGTCTGGATATTCCGCCTGGTGGAAGGTTGTAATAGTTTGATCTATCTTCATTTACGCTCCCTGAAATATGAATTAAGTTCAGGATTACCCTGGTGCTGTGATCTGCTCTGGTGGCGCCTGATGTCATCTAATGCCCTGGGCGCCTGTGTTGGCTGAGTGTATAATAGTACATGCAGTCGTGCTCCTGGCCCAGTGGGTGGGGGCCTGTTCACGCATCCGCCCTGGTGGCTGATGTGGAGGATACATCTGACCCTGGTGGGCGCCTGTCTGCTGCTCACTATGATCACTTGTGGCAATCAGGTTCTCTGTGCTCCGCCCTGGTGGCGCCTGAGAACCGATGTTGCGCTTGATGAGAGATAGAGCCAGAGTCAAGATTACATGGTCATGATAGGCCTGCCAGCACTCTGCTCAGCTGCCAGAAGAGTCACTTCTACTCTCTCTGAAGTTTCAACGTCAGTGCATGATATCATTACTCCATCAGTATTCACGCCTCCGCTGAAAGAGTCACCAGTTGGGGTCACGCTGACAGATGCCATCACCTCACGCCTTTGACCTGCCAGAGTCAACCTGAGATGGCCCGCTGACCTGCCAGAGTCACCTCACTGCCGCAGGTGCCTAGGTCACCCACGTCACAGTATCTGCTTTCACCCACGTTGCTGTCTTGAAGTTGTGGCTCCTGTGTTGGCTTGTATGGACCTGGCCCTCATTCAGGCAACACCTCAAATCACCGCCCTCCTGGTTGTGCAGTTTGCCCATGAGCGCAGGTTTTGTTTCAGAATGGCTCTGATTTTGCACAACTGCACATCACCCTGGGACTACATCTCCCATTCATGTTTGCACACACAATTGTGTCCACCATTACAATACACAGTATCTTCACTCATTCTCTCTTTGAAACTGCAGTGTTAGCACCTGATTTTCACACACAGACAGTTTCACATCCTTGCTAAGTCTTGTTTCCCAGGAAGACATTTAGAGAGCGTTTTCAGTTTGTTTTCCTAATCCCACTACCTGGACTGTTGTCCCTCTCCTGATGGTAAAATGCTGTTTGACCTCTACTGTTATATGGTAATCTCTCTGTCTGCCGCCTGCCCTGATCCATTGCTCTGCCAGAGGATCTCGAATCCTTTTCATTTACTCAATCCAGGTGTTGATATTTGCCTGTTTGACCTTGTACAAATAAAGCTGCTATATCTACTGTTGTCTGACCTGTCATTTGTTACAAGCTAGAAAACACGATTGACAAGCTAACGCTAACAAATGCTCTCATAGCGCTGCACTCACGGTTTTAGATTAAAAAGTGAACAATAAAATTTTATATCTTTATGAAATCTAATATCAAAAAATAAATTGGTATGTTATGTTTTACTACTTAAACAGATGGTGTTAAGAGGATTCAATAAAACAAACTACACACTGGGTGCTACAAACGCATAAACCTCTCAGACACATCCATTTCAACAGGAGTTTGGGTAAGATCTCTGTGGTAAAGTTGGGCCATCAATCATTGTTTGATTATGATGACATTACATGTGCTCAACAATATCACCACACTGAGACATTAGAAAGATGTTCTAGGTGACCACATATAAAGGTGGTTTGAAAGATATCAAAATTTTTAGGGATGTGTATGATTGATGTGTCAAACATAAATACTGTAATTTGAAGCATTCAATGAAACTCCTCTTTTAAGTAAATAAAGCACATATGAATGCGTCAGGACTGAAATAAGGTGAGAGTAGTGGAATGTGTCTGAGGTCACAGTATTGCCTTCAGCAGTCGACCTCTGGCAGTCGGGCCCCATGGAGAGAGCCACTCAGATACCTGTCACCATTCTGCTCTCAACATCTCAGCAGGGGAGTCCTAATGGGACCAAGGAGCAGAATACAAAGATCTGCTTTTGAAAAGCATGACATCTTGTGATTTCAGCTACATTGGAGCGAGAGGGACAGTTCTGTATTGTGTGTTTGCATACAGTAATATTTTGTTGCTGTTAAGCTATGCCTGTTGATCTTTAAAATTTAATGAGATTTGGTTTTGTGTTGATTCAAACTCACCTGTCTGCTGAAATGATATTCATCTCATGTATTACTGAACAATCGTTGTAAATACTCTTTTGTCAAATGTTTTGTTTTGTCTACTATCATTTTCTTGTGTAAATATATGCATTTTCTCCTGTTTTATTAATATAACTTTAGTTGTTGGATATTGCATTTGATTTGGTTTTATTAGTTTAGTAATTTTCTGTTAGATTGTTTGGTGATTTTTATAACAAAAACTAATGTAATAATAAAAAGAACAAACAACTTCATAATTATTAATTGAGCATAATTATAATGTATTTGTATATGTATATGATATATAAAATTTGACCAAATTTTGACATTAAAATGACTGTGCATTTATTTGTGTAAATGTTAGTTTTATTTGAGACTGAACATGTCATGAGTCTGTAACCCTGGGTCCAAAATAAGACATTAATGTAGATAAATCAGCAAATAAAAAGTGATATGTGATGGTCCTCGACAAACAGTGTTTGTATGTGGACTGGATCAATTAAAATCAAAGAGTTGTGGGATCAATGTCTTAATTACAAAATAAATAATGAAATTTGGTCCTCTTCTGAAATAGTCATATGGGATACACCCTGGGTCCTCTTCTGTTATCATAAATTGTATCTGGGTCCTCTTCTGAAAAGTGTTGTAACCATGGTCCTCTTCTGGAAAATTGTAATGCTTCTGAAAAAAGATCTACGAAAGAAATAATAAAAAACTACACATCTTGTGTATAAATCATGGTTTGAAAAAGTGTTGTGGGGATCCCCTGGTCTGATTTAAAGTGCTGTATTAGTCCGCTCTGTTTAGTTTGAAAAATGCAATAGCATATAGTATTTCAAATTAGTTCTTTTGACATTTCTTTTTCCAGTAACAGTTTTCAACTTTGAATATAAACAAAAGTGAATGAATCCCCCACACTATCAGTGAATTGAGTAAATTGTAAATTATATTTATTCACAATGTTTATGTCCCATGACCTTCATACAAATACAATCAGTGATGTAATATATCAATCTTTGTAAAAGCATTTCTATATTATCCCTTCCTGATAAACTGTCAGACACAGTTCCAGCAGAACATAACTAGACATGATTGAAGAAAAGCAATAAGGCACAGGACAATATCATCACTATCTGTCAGGTAAAATGTAAAACACTGATATAAAATAACAGTTTCCAATGTCAATATATAATAAAATAAATTAATAAACACAGTGCTTTTCTGGTACTCAAAATTATCTAATTCAAATCCAGATTACCTCAACCACCAATTTGCAGCAGATTAATGATCCGGACGGCAGCCATAATTATATTCTAATTTAGGCAACTCACCTGTAAGACAAAGTGATGACTTCCTGACCAGTGCGTTGTTAACATTTAGGGAGGACAGGTGTACAGAAGACAATGCAGAGATACGGATGCAGGGGAAGTTTTCCATCCTGGGATTTATGAAGAGAATAGGAATGCTTTGTAATGAATGATTGATCAAAATATCTAGCCTTTAATTATCGTGATATTCAACTGTAAAATATATTAAAACTTGGAAGGGTTCAAACCTGAGCTGTTAATGAAACTGAGAGTTCAGACACTGATACACACAGACACAGGTGGGCACCAATATATAGCCGTCCACAAATAATTGGTTTAGACCAGGCTGCTACTTGGGATTGAATTATGACTCTGCCATTTAAGCTAGGAATTAAATTTTGTACAGCCATAGGCCACATCATAATTTATTTTTTTATTACTCTTTTATTTATTTTAATTTTTTAATGAAATGTTATATTTAAAAAATCTGAATCATTAAAATCATACTGATCATACATAAAATTATAAAGCATGACAATTTCTATAAATGTAAACATGTTTTGTGATTGTGTTAATAGCTGCTGAGTAAAATTATAGTAATGTAGAAAATAACTTTAAACCAGTGCAGTTTTTCTTGCTTTTATTCTTTCTTACACAGGCAGAAAAATAATACAATTTTTAGAGTATCATGTTTCTTTAGTCTGACAAAAACAGAGGACAAAATAAAAGGTCAATATGATTGTTTTCATATTAGAATCATTAAGCTCTACTTTCAATTTCATAGAGGTGCATGCTTTGCTTCACTGTTACAATACACCTTACATATTTGGTGTTTTTTTAACCTTGGAGTAATTTATTAACAATATGAAGTGTACAATGTGCACATTTTAACTGCAGCACCTCCTTTGTTTCAGTTGAGCACTTTCTCAAAATAGATACAAGAATATTATGTAACTTTGAAATTATCCTGATATGTGATTCAACTGTCTTGTACTATTGGGGTGCCTTGCAGTGCGTCTGAATTGGAGAACTGGGAAAATAGCTCCTGTTTTCATATGCAATTCTTAGATTGTTATTTTATGTTGCATTTTTCAATAATTGGTAAATCATATATCATAATATATATATATATATTTTTTTTTGAGAACATACAGAGAAAGATCATTGAGTTTGAATCATTAAGACAGTCTTGAATTTGACCTGCAAAGGTTAGGAGATGTGAAGGCCACAGTAAAGTGTTGTTTTGAGGAGCACTTGTGGCTTAGGATTATTGAGCCACTTGCCAATTGCTGTAGTCACCACATGAGTGAGTTTTCACACTCGGTAGAGCAGCAACTCTCCTCCAACGAATCAAGACCCATTCAGCTGGAAACAGCATCACCTACTGTCTGCTAAAAGTGCAAAGTTTACAAGAACATCAACATGCAAAATGACTTCATCCACTTGATGAACCTTTGAACTTACAACCTTAAACTTTATAGAGCAAAATGCTTAGAGAACAGTTGAAAGAGATTTGTAAAAAATGATGATGTGAACAACGTATACACTACCAATCAAAAGTTTGGGGTTGGTAAGATTTTTAACTGTTTTTGACAGAGGTCTCGTATGCTCACCAAGGCTGCATTTATTTGAAACAAACAAACAAATGAACAAACGGACAACAAACAAACAAAAAAACTATAAGAACAGTAACATTGTGATACATATAATAAATGTTGAAAACAGTTTTGCTGCTTAATATTTTTGTGGACACCATATTTTCAAAAGAAAAATGGTGCAGATGGCGCAGGCTGATAGGTTCCAACTCAGTCTGATATAATCACATTGTTTCTCACATGGCACAGCTCATTGGTTTCTTTCGCATCCGCAGCCAATGAGTTTGATGCACAAAATTATAATACTTGGCTAATGCTTGCTGTAGCAGTTGCAGCATGCTCCAGAAACCCTCCACCTTCCTCAGCTCCATCTGTATAGATCTGCTACAGGGTGATTTCATGTATGTTTTATATGGCGGTTATTTCATACATGTAATTTTTTCTTAATAAGTATTTATTAAAATGCTTATCACTGGACATTTTAATGGTAGTGTAGGAATTTACAGATAATCTACAGATTAATTATTTACCCTATTGCAGTGGGTTCCAAATTCCTGAATGATATACTGCATCTGATTAGATGTACGACGCAGTCCGCTCCGATCCGGGAGCCCACGCAGTCCGCTCCGTTCCGGGAGCCCACGCAGTCCGCTCCGTTCCGGGAGCCGAGCCCACGCAGTGCGCTCCGTTCCATGAGCCGACAGAGTCCGCTCTAGAGCCCGCTCCGCCCCGTGAGCCGACAGAGTCCGCTCCAGAGCCCGCTCCGCCCCGTGAGCCGACAGAGTCCGCTCCAGAGCCCGCTCCGCCCCGTGAGCCGACAGAGTCCGCTCCAGGGCCCACTCCGTTCCTGGAGCCCATGGAATCCGCTCCAGAGCCTGCTCCGCCCCGTGAGCCCGCAGTCGCTCTGGTCCGTGAGCCCACGCAGTCCGCTCCGGTCCGGGAGCCCACGCATTCCTCTCCGTTCCGGGAGCCCACGCAGTCCGCTCCAGGGCCCGCTCCGTTCCGGGAGCCCATGCAGTCCGCTCCGTTCCGGGAGCCCACGCAGTCCGCTCCGTTCCATGAGCCAACAGAGTCCGCTTTAGAGCCCGCTCTGCACCGTGAGCCGACAGAGTCTGCTCCAGAGCCTGCTCCGCCCCGTGAGCCGACAGAGTCCACTCCAGAGCCCGCTCCGCCCCGTGAGCCGACAGAGTCCGCTCCAGGGCCCATTCCGTTCCTGGAGCCCATGGAATCCGCTCCAGAGCCCGCTCCGGTCCGGGAGACCACGGAGTCCGCTCCAGAGCCCGCTCCGTTCCGGGAGCCATCAGAGTCCGCTCTAGAGCCCGCTCCATTCCGGGAGCCGACAGAGTCCGCTCCAGGGCCCGCTCTGTTCCGGGAGCCCACGCAGTCTGCTCCAGAGCCCGCTCCAGTCCGGGAGCACACAGACTCCGCTCCAGAGTCCACTCCAGTCCGGGAGCCGACAGAGTCCGCTCCAGGGTCCGCTCCGTTCCGGGAGCCACGCAGCCTGCTCCGTTCAGGAGCCGCAGTCCGCTCCGTTCCGGGGAGCCGCAGTCCGCTCCAGAGCCCGCTCTGGTCCAGGAGCACACAGACTCCGCTCCAGAGCCCGCTCCAGTCCGGGAGCCCATGCAGTCCACTCCAGTCCTGGACCCCGCTCCGGTCTGGGAACCCAGAGAGCCCGCTCCAGGGCCAGCCCACCTTAGCACCCCTGTGCACCTCCCTCCTAGACATTTTATGTTTAGTGTGTGTGGGCGTCTGGGATCCGTTCCTTAAAGGGGGTTATGTCACGGTCCTGCTGGTGTGCCCAGGCTGGCCACCAGATGTCTCTGTGTGTTGAGCACATGGCTTGTTGTTTGTTGGTGCCATGTGCTCCCATGTCGATGTCTGTCCCTCCCAACTTGTTACTTAATCATTGTTTCAGTGGCTCCAGCTGTGTCTCCCTCGTTACCCTCGTTTGTCTCCCTACATAGTCTCCTTGTGTCTGCAGTCCTGTGCTGATCCGTTGTCTTACGTCATGTGAGTTTCCTGTGTTTGACTGTTTGATGTTTGACTGTGCTCCAGTCTTCTGCCTTCCTGCCTGCTTGTTTTTCCCCTTCGGGGTAGTTTTTGTTGTTCATTTGTTTAACTTTATTATTAAAAACCCTAAATCTCTGCATTTGAGTCCTCGACCCCATCTCTCATCTGACATGATCATGTGGTAGGCATGGGAACGGGAACCCTATCAGAAGACATTTTCAACCAGTCATTTGTGAAGCAATCAATAGCCTAAGACATTATTTTCCAAATTACCCTTTCTTATATCTTGTAATATAACATTTCTGTATAAAATCAGGATATGAGGACATTGCCCCAGAGGCAGACCCTTTCCAATTAGACAAAGAAGATAAAAAAGGAAGGATGGGAGAGGAAGATAAGGAAGGAATCCATGAAAGGGGAAAAATCATCTTGTGTGTTAGCGAACTGCGTTTTATATAACAAGTATAAAACAAGTATTTATATGCGAGTATAAAACAAAATCCTTCCACACACAGTAATATTCAGAGGATGTACAATGAATATGACCGAAAAGCCAAAGTATTTATTGAGTGGTCAGTTATGCTATTTATAAAAATAGAACATGAAAACATGGCCTGTAACCCTTTTTCTGAAAGTGTCTTATGGCTGGTTGGCAATTGAACACAGCGCTGTTTGGGGAAGCAATAAACAGATCCAACAGAAACAAAAAAATAAACAGAAGATCCAACAGGAAACAAAAGGTATTGGTAATAATATATATACAGAGGTTACTGTAATAATATGAAATATAGTATGATGGGTAAAATGAGATGCTTCAGCTGAATCTACAAATAAGCCACAACCTGCCACATTGGAAATTAAAAGAGTAAAATGCATACAATACATACAGCAATAAACATAAATGTGGAGAGTTAATTTTTCAAAATGTAACTTACCATCAATATGTAATATCTTTGTTACCACATTAAAAGTTTCATGATGAAATGTTATCATACTGCTATACAGCAAGATTAACATAACCTCTGAAATTGGGAGCTTCAACTTATGGTTTTGTTGGTCCATGGCAAGAAGAAAGTTGAGACGAGGATATTATTCACAAGTGCTATGGATTTAGAAGTGTAAACACATAAAACACATTAATGAGGGAATGAAGTGCTCATTGATAAGTAGTTCAGTAACAGCAGTCAAAAGCGAGGCACACTCTTAGTGAAGGGAACAGTGACAGTTGGGTAAAACAGACAGGGAAAACTCTGGAAAGTGTCCAGTCCATCTGTCATCTTTAGATGGCTGAGCTGTTTTGGGGGCCAAGGACCCTCCTCTCAAACCCCACTACAGTTGAGAGCTTGGCATATGGACAGAGATAGTAGGGACAGTGCATTGGTTCCTCCATAATGCCCTTATTAAGGGCATTATATGTGTGTTAAAAAAACACACAAAAAAAATTTTGACCACAGAGCTTGAAATCAAACTTACCTTTGTAAAAATAGGACACTTTACCTGTAGCATTGGGTGCAAATAAATTTTTTTAAACACGTAAGTAGGAATTTAGTTACTTTAGTTAAGTAGGATATATCTTTATATATCAAAAGCGAGTCAAAAGCAAGGCACACTCTTAGTGAAGGGAACAGTGACAGTTTGATAAAACAGGTAAAATCCCACTTAACTGTAGAGATGATACTGGACTTCAGGAGAAACCACCATCTCTCAGGACCTGAAGTGGGACAATCACATTGACTCCATCGTGAAAAATGCTCAGCAGAAGTTGTTCTTCTTCGTCAACTGAAACAGTTCAACCTGCCACCGGCGCATACCTGCCACCGGCGCTTTACTCTGCTGTTATTGAGTCGGTTCTGTGCTCCTTTATAAATGCCTGGATTGGGTCAGCCAGCAAATCAGATATAAGAAGACTACAGCGGACTGTTAGGACAGCAGAAAGGATCATTGTTGTCCACCTGCCCAGCCTTCAGGACTTGTACAACTCCAGAGTGAAGAAACGGGCAGGTAACATCATCACATACCCCTCTCACCCGGACACAACCTGTTTGCACTTCTCCCCTCAGGCAGACACTACAGATCTCTGTGCACTAGAACATCTAGGCATAAAAAACGTTTTTTTCCCCATGCCATCTCCAGCCTAAACTAGCTAACACAGGAATTATTACCTGTGTTCTGTAATTCATTACATATTACCTCTCTCTTAAGTACTATGTAAATACATATGAATATTTTCTATACAGCTGTCTATATAGAGTAAATTATGCACAAATCTGTACATAAATCTTCTGTTCCAGTTTCATACACATTATTATTATTATTTATTGCTAAGCCTCTTTAAATGTTTCTGTTTTCATGCCAGATAGGTGTGTATGTATGTATGTATGTATATATGTATGTATGCATGTGTATATGTACCAAGAGCTTCTTAAAACCACAACAAATTCCTTGTGTGTTTGCGCACACTTGGCGAATAAATCTGATTCTGATTCTGATTCTGATATGTAACTTTGTAATTACTTCAATTATTTTCTTAAAAAGTGTTCTGTTTAACGTGCTGACTAGCATTCATGTACAACTAAAAATATATATTTAATGTCATTTCTATTTACTTGCATAACTTGCATATTGCATATTGAAATATGTTTGTAGTTACATATTTGTAACGAGGTTGCAATTGAGTACATTTAACATATTTTAACTCTAAATATGATATAAAATAACACACTGGCTGGCGTTAAAATCATAAGTATTTTAGATGTGTTTTAGTACAGTATGTTTCTCAACACATCAAAATAAGCATACATTTGTACAAGCATGACAAAATATTAAATGGGCCCCATTATGCCCCTTCCAAGATATAAATCTCAGGGTGTTCCCAGAATGTGCCTGTAAAGATTCAGCTCCAAATACCTCATTAATAATTTATTATTCCATGCTGTAAATGCCCCTTCTTGGGTGGAAGCAAAAACATATTGTGTGTGATTCTTTAAATGCAAACGAGCTGCTGCTCCCCATTCCCTTTTCAGAAGAGGGCTGCATCTTTACAGTTTGTGTCTTGGATATTGCAGCACAGAGTTAGCAACTTAGCAACCTTTAGTGCATTTTCAGACCCCTGTCAAAAAAGCAGCTAGTGACAATATAGCAACCTTTTGGACAAACCTTAGCTACTTTCAAAGAGTCACCAGTACTGAGCTGTGAGGGCATGGTTTTGTTTTCCCGGTGCAGGGAATAATAAAAGGAGTAGAGTGAAGACAGGAAAGAGAGGACCAAGCCTGGGATATTTTAGTTGTGCTTTTGTTCATGTTTATGGCTACGAGGGGCTGCCACTTACAATCATTTTATTGTTTGTTTTCAATTAAAGTTTTGTAAAACATCTGCAGATTCCCACCTCCTTCTTTCCTGAACTATGAAGTGTGTTACATACAGTATGTGAGCACATAGAGAAGAAGAGAAGCAAATAGACGAAAAGAGCTGACAGTAGGTTGAATGCAAATACAACACAATGACTCCATAAATATGTAAATTAGTGTATTATGTCGTCTAGTGGCATTTAGAGACTTTTTGACAGGGTTCTGTCATTTCGGTCCAGTTTTCTTGTGGTTTTGTGACTGAGCCCTGACACTCCCGCCATGTCTTGTTGTCATGTTGTCTGCATGCCTTGTTCCTTGTTGGAGTGTGGTGTTCTGATCCCGGCACTCATGTCTTGTTGAGTTTCGTGTTGGGGTTTGGACACTCGTGCTCAATATCCTGTCTTGTTGTGTGAGCGTGCGGTCTCGAATTCACTTGGGCCATGCGCTCTCCTGTCCACGTGTGTTGTTGTGTTAGGTGTAACACACGGTTCCTGTTCAGCCACGTACTTTATTGTTGTTTTGTGCTGTGTGGCACGCAACTTGTGTTCTTGGTCGGCTGTATGGTTTCATGTTGTCATGTTTTGTGTGAACATGCAACTTATGTTCTTATTAGCTGCTGCGTGTTGGTGTCTTGTTTTGCACATGGCTGGTGATTTTGTATTGCGGGCCAAGTGCTTGTGTTTTTGTTTTGTGTGAGCCCATGGCTTTTGTCTTTGTTTCCTGTGTGCCATGTGCACTCATGTCAATTGTCTTGACCCCAACCACCAGCGCTCACTCGATAACTTCCTCATTTGCTTCCTATTTATTCTCCTTGTGTTTGCAGTCCTGTGCCAGTTTGTCCTTGTTTCAACCCTGAGGCCCGTTTCAGAAAGGAGGTTAAGTGAAAACTCTGAGTATGTAAACCCTGAAATGAGGGAAACTCTGTGTTTTCCGTTTCAAAATGGGAGGTTTGTCAAACCCGGGAAAGCAGGGTAAGTCAAGCCCGTTTCTGAAAGAGAGGTAATTTATACTCAGAGTCAGTTACCGTGGTAACTTACTCTGTGAACCTAACCTGGTCTGGATCAGGTTTTATTCATAACCCAGAGTTTCTTTCAGTCTCCTCCCTGGTTAAGGGATATTTAAATAGCTTATTCCATCATTCATGCTGCAAAAATTTTTTCTTACTGAGTTTTTTTGTCTTATTTCAAGTACAAATATAAAACTATTCTTAATATGCATTTTATAGATGAAAAATATTCTAAGATATTTAGTCTTATTTCTTGGGGGATTTTCATTTTAAGTGCATTTTATGTAATGCAAGTAAAATTGTATGCCATAGGGTAAATTTGTTTTTTTTATCTTAATGTAAACTGAAAGAAGAATATTTTTAATGTCTTACCCCATTGACAGATAAATTGCACAATGAGAACAAATCACTTTAAAACATCGGAGATGCAGAACACATTATAAGTACACTGTATGCATATTTTATGGAAATTGTGCATCGCTCATGCTCTCTCTGAGAATATTCCCCTGGGCACAAATCCGTCAAAGAGGAGTATCACAGGACTGTAAGTCAGTGGTGTAAAAATCGGTTTAAATGAGGCTAATCTGATAAATGCTTTTCACTTGATAACATCTTTCTGTGACCTCTGGAAGTAACCCAATAACCAGAATTACCTTTAGGATTTCCAGTGTGGTTGGATGCATTGATGACAAGCATATCTCCACCATTGCACCTTCTGAAAATTAATCTAATTACTGTATGGAACGGAAAGATGTCAGATGAAGGAGTAGTAGCTACAAGATACCGTAACCACAGCTGTTAAATCAGCATATTCTTAATTTTTTTGGTCATATTTATTTCCTACAAATACAAAAGCAAAATGTATTCTTTTTACTTTTGGATTTTAGAATTAATACGGTACTTGACCATCTCCTCTTCATCGGTCAGGGTGCTGGTGCAGGTTATCCCTCTGCCTTCTTGCTGTCGACAAGTCAGTAGTTTATTCTATTACTCCAATTAAGAAATGTTACGGGTTGGATTTGAGATTATTTAATTATGTGAAAAGAGTGTTAGACTGTGGAAAAAGCTGCAGCGCATTGAAATGATATTTAATGTAAAATCAATTGACATTGAATGATATTTAATGTAAAATGTTTGTAAATTGTGCCAAGGGATACCATTAAAATGAACATTAGTTCAATAATTAACAGTTATTAAGTTAATGACAGTTATTCTCCTGGTACTTGGACTCTAAACTTAGAGTCAACCTACTCAGAGTTGAATAAACTAACACAAATCAGCCGTTCTGAAACGAGAACTCTGAATTTACCATCTTAGGGTAATTCAACTAAGAGTTCAAGTTTAAACTCAGAGTTGGTTGAAGCTCCTCATTGAAATGGGCCACTGGTTGTTTCCTGCTGGAATTTCCTGGTAGATGGCTGCGTTGACCGTTGACTTCAGAAAACACAGTGGACCAACACCAGCAGATGGTTGATGGACTTCAAGCAACATGGATTCTGTGCCTCTCCATTCTTCCTTCAGACTCTGGGACTTTGATTACCAAATTAAATGCAAAATGTACTTTCATCTGGAAAGAGAACTTTGGACCACTGAGCAACAGTCCAGTTATCTTTCTCAAAACAACCCAACTGCAGTTGCAACTGAGTTATCTTTCTTAACTCTTCTATTGGTTGTTTTCTACAGTGAAGGACTGTCTTGGCCTGAATCCAATCAAACAAAATGTGAGACTGCCAGCCAGATGCTTTGTGTGGTCAGGTGCTCTCAGTTGAACTCTCTCTGGTGCAAAGAAAGTGACTACCAAATTACAGCTTTCAGATCAACTGAAGCAATAATCAAACACTCACTACTAGAATCTCTTTCAAATAACACTGGGAAGTCTTATATTTTCCCCAAAATGATTTACTGTTCATTTGAATCATGGCTCAGTTGTGTTCCTGTAACCTCCTATGACACTTTTTCTGAATAGTTTTTTTTAGCTTCATTTGAATGTAACTTGATAGTGCCCACTATTCATATTATTTCCATGATCATATTATTTAAATCCATGGTCATTAATTACACACACATTTTGGATATTGCCATCTTTGTGGGGACATTTTGTCCCGATAATGTAGGGTTTACCACAGGGGATGGGGAATGTTGATCAACCATAATCAAACACACACCTGAACAAGCTAATCAAGTTCTTCATCAAGGTCTTCAGGATGCAGTTTTTTCAGGGTTGGAGCTAAATTTTGCAGGGATACCGGCCCGCCACCCTTGGTTTACCAGGACCACACACACACAAATTCAGTATATGCAAAGGTTCCTCAAATCTTTCCCTGGAGGTCCGATCTGTTGCAGAGTTTAGCTCCAACTCTGATCAAACCCAATTACCTGTGATTTTCTAATGATTTTGAAGATTCTGATAAGCATGCTCAAGTGTGTTTGATTAGGGTTAGAGCTAAACTCTGCAGGAATGGTCCAGATTTGAGGATACCTGGTATATGCTCTAGAGCAGGGTTTCTCAAATCTTGTCCTGCGGGGCCAATGTGCTGAAGAGTTTAGCTCCAACCCTGATTAAACTCACCTATCTGTGATTTTCTAATGATCCTGAAGACATTGATTGGCATGCTCAGGTGTGTTTGATTAGGGTTAGAGTTGAACTCTGCAAGAAAGTTGATCTTGTGGGCCAGATTTGAGGATCCCTGCTTTAGAGAAAATTAGAGATTTTTTTGTTTTTATTAAATCAGAACCAGCATCCCAACACAGGCAGACCTCATTCTGCTTAATAAAGTACTGATTAGGTGATCATACCTGAACCATATAATTTAACAATGAAATGTATAAAAAATATCCTCTTGGAATATAGGACCAACTGGATGTCAAAAACAGTGCTAGTAGTTAGGGATATGCCAGTATCAATTTTTCATGTTGCGATTAATTTATAATGTTAATCAAACGATTGATAACAATAATATTGGGTTAGGGTAATATTACATATTATGTTATTAAATATTGGAATTACCTAAGATTAATGAAAGTTTAGAAGAATTTTTAATTGGCAGTTTGTTAACTAATGAAGCCCTAATGTAAATTTGGACCGAACAATAAAGAATCAAAACACTTTCAAACAATATCTTGGGCATGCTGTGGTCCAGATTAAATTTTTAAAAGTTTGAATATAAACAAATAAAACAAGCTAAATGGTTATTTAAATAATTTAAAAACGTTTCAGAAACAGAAAGTAGTGCAGCTGTTTTGTTTACCGGGTTCCTGGGGTAACTGCTGCATTTCTGCTGTTCAGCGCCATCTGCTGTCAGAAAGTGACTCACGTGAGACAGCATACAGCGGTGTTGCATATTGTAACCAGTTGATTGGAAAAGCATTCTTAAAATGCATTCAAAATTCGGAATAATTTGTAATAATTTCTGTATTTTGAAGTGTCAATGATAACAATATCGCGCATAATCATTATAGTTACATATGTTTATTAGAAGTACTTCAAAAGTTATTTGGGGATAAAATAATAATAATAATAATAGTAACTAGTTACATTTATATAGCGCTATTCTGGGTACTCAAATCGCTTTAAATAGAAGGGAGAATAACTATTAACCATGCAAAAAATTTGAAAATAAAACTTTTGCTTGAGAAAAAGAAGGGTTCCACTCTGGCTTTACTGGGAGAGGGATACAGTGAGAATCAGGTTGCTTTAATCCTTAAAATTTAAAACACATCGATTCATAAGAACAAGGTCAAGCTGCATATATTTGGGACAACAAAGCTACAGATAACGATTCTCCACCTGTGTCTCTCCTTCCATTCATAGCGAAAACGCTTGAACGAGTTGTTTTCAACCAGTTATCCTCATTTCTGTCAAAGCATAACCTTCTGGATGCCAACCAATCAGGGTTCAGATGTGGGCATTCAAATGAGACTACGCTAAATAGTCACTGAAGCCCTGCGAATTGCAAAAGCTGATTCCAAATCATCAGTTCTCATTCTGATGGATCTATATGCTGCTTTTGACACTGTTAACCATCAGATCCTCCTGTCCACCCTCTCATCACTGGGCATCTCAGGGATTCCACTTCTCTGGTTTGAATACTATCTCAATGGTAGGTCTTTCAAGGTGGCCTAGGGAGGGGAGGTATCCACAGAACATCAACTGGTCACTGGTGTTCCTCAGGGATTAGTTATTAGACCCCTCCTCTTCTGCACATACACTACATCACTGGGCCCCATCATACAAGCACATAGTTTCTCATACCATTGTTATGCTGATGACGCACAGCTCTATCTCTCATTTCGTCCAGATGATCCAATGGTAGCTGTGTGGACCTCAGGCTGCCTGGTAGACATCTCGGCATGGATGAAGGAACATCACCTACAGCTCAACCTGGCAAAGACTGAGCTTCTTGTCTTCCCTGCCACTCCAACTCTACAGCATGATTTCTTACTCCATCAATTTCAGTCAGAAATCTTGGTGTAATTTTAGATGACCAGCTGACTTTCAAAGACCCTATTGCAAATACTGCTCGATCTTTCAGGTTTGCATTGCACAACATCAGAAAGATCAGGCCCTTCCTTACACAGCATGCAGCACAACTTCTTTTCCAGGCCCTTGTCATTTCTAGACTGGACTACTGCAATGCTCTTCTAGCTAGACTTCCATCATGAACAATAAAACTTTTACAGATGATTCAGACTGCAGCGGCACGACTGGTCTTCAGCGAACCCAAAAGTGCCCATGTCACACCTCTCTTTATCTCCCTGCACTGGCTCCCAGTTGTACTGATGCTTGCATAATAGAATAGCCACAGGCTCAGCACCCTCCTACTCCCACTCACTTATGACAATCTACATCCCCTCAAGAAGTCTGAGATCTGCGATTGGCGCCTCATAGTGCCATCACAGAGAGTCACAAAATCACTCTCCAGAACGTTTTCATTCACCGTTCCTTGCTGGTGGAATGAACTTCCCACCACCATCCGGAATGCTGAATCCCTGACAATTTTCAAGCGACATCTGAAAATGAATTTCTTCTGTCATCACTTGACTTCATCTAAAAAACAAACACTAAACAAAACTTTGCCCTCTTTCCTTAACTTTGCTCTCTTTCCCTTAACCTCTCACTGTCTGATTAGAATTTGCTTTGAACATTGAATAGAAATTTGTATGACAAGCAATTCCTGTGTCTGTTTACCTCGTTATAATGTATCTCTTATTGTATTCCTCAATTGTAAGTCGCTTTGGATAAACGCGTCTGCTAAATTAATACATGTAAATGACTCCTAGTGGCAGGGCTGAAGTCGTGCAAAGCTAGATGATCGGTGATGATCTGGGGGTGCTTCAGCAAGGTTGGAATCAGGCACATTCGTCTTTGTGAAGGTAACACGAATCAAGCCACGTAAAAGTTTGTCCTGGAAGAAAGCTTGCTTCCTTCTGCTCTGACAGTGTCCCCTAACTCTGAGGGTTGTTGTTTTTTTTTCCAGCAGGACAATGCTCCATGCCACATAGCCGGTCAATCAAGGTGTGGATGGAGGACTACCAGATTAAGACCCCCTGAAAACCTCTGGAATGTGATCAAGAGGAAGATGGATGGTCACAAGCCATCAAACAAACCCAAGTTGCTTAAATTTGTTGTGCCAGGAGTGGCATAAAGTCACTCAACGGAATGTGAAAGACTGGCGGTGAGTATGCCAACTATGCCAAGTAGTACAACTAAGATTGAAAATAAGGGTTGTTACACCAAATATTGGAGTGAAAACATCAGTAATGATGTTAAAAAAATCTCTGCATTTTTTTTGACCAGTTGTAATTTTTTGCAAATGAGTGCTCTGAAAAACAATGTGTTTGTTTGGAATTTCAGAGAAATATTTTCAGTTGCTCATAGAAACAAACAACAAAAAGTGTTCATTTTTACTTTAAAGCCAGAAAAACAACCTAGGATATATAAAAGACAATCATCCTTTATATATAAAGGATGAATGTCCTTTTATGTATCCTTGGCTGTTAATAGTTTGAGGTGTTGTCACAGATAGTATGCTAGATTGAGGTGTTGTACAGTAGTGTAGAGAGAGGATCTCGATGAAGATGCATAAAAAGTACAGGTACTTTATTTAAAGGTGCCATATGTGATTGTCTTCAAAAAAATGTTGTTATTCTGGTTGAAAGTCTCTTCACATCCTGATAGCAATCATTAAGTTAAGTGGTCTAAATGTATTTATCTGTATTTATACAGGTGCTGGTCATATAATTAGAATATCATCAAAAAGTTGATTTACTTAACTAATTCCATTCAAAAAGTAAAACTTGTATAATAATGTATACATTCATTCCACACAGACTGATATATTTCAAGCAGAGGTGGAAAGAGTACAAAAATATTCTACTCAAGTAAAAGTACCATTACATTACTGAAGTAGCTCATTTAAAATTAGTTACATTTTAACAATGAGAGGGAGGAAAAATGGGATAGACCAAAGGTGTCAAACTCAGTACCTGGAGGGCCACAGCCCTACAAAGTGTAGATATTACCCTAATTAAACACATCTGATCCAGCTACACTAATCACTTAGGCTTATTTGAAAACTACATGGTGTGTGTGTTGGAGCAGGGTTGGAACTAAACTCTTTAGGTCTGTGGCCCTCCAGTAACACCCTCCAGAGTTTGACACACCTGGGATATGGGCCTATAAATCTCAAACTAGGTGTTTTTAATTAAAGGAATCAGTTATTTAGAATAATAACACATTTAGGCTGTTACCAGGGAAATTAAATCAGTATCAACAAAATTAATCTTTGCAATGCAGAGGAAACGCAGAAGCTTCATCTGAAGTGGCATATATGTATTTACACACTGACATGAATGCATTTAGCCTGCAGTTACAAATGCAGAAATAATGTTTTGATAAATAAGACATAAAATGTGACCCTGAACCACAAAACCATAAGGGTCCATTTTCCTAAATTGCGATTTATACATCATCTGAAAGCTGAATAAATAATATTTCCATTGATGTATGGTTTGTTATGATCGGACAATATTTTAAAATCTGGAATCTGAAGGTGCAAAAAATCAAAATATTGAGAAAATCTCCTTTAAAGTTGTTCAAATTAAGCTCTTAGTTTTGATATATTTACAGTAGGAAATTTACAAAATATATTAATGGAACATGATCTTTACTTAATATGCTAATGATTTTTGGCATAAAAGAAAACTGTATAATTTTGACCCATACAATGTATTGTTGGCTATTGCTACAAATATACTCCAGCGACTTAAGACTGGTTTTGTGCTCCAGGCCAGGGTCACAAATGTTAAATAGTCATTTGAAATACAAAAATCAAAAGATACTTTAAATGTTAAATTAGAACCACCAGTAGGTGTCAGCAAGTCACTCATAAGTGAGTCATTGTGATTGAACAGAATCATTTAAACGGTTAATTCAAGGAATGAAACACCGTCATTGCTCAGAGTCAGAGACGCAAAACTGTGTATGGTGGCTGTGTTTGGAATTATTTTAGTTGTCGAAATAGAGCAAAAACAGGCAATATGGTGTCTAAAATGCAAGTCTCTTAATTAACTTCTTGTTTTTTGAACTGTTGTAAAAAGCAAAACTACAGGCCTATGTAAACATGGTGATTTTTTTTTGAAAAACGGCATTCTTCATGTGATGTTGACTTACTATATTAAATTATATAAATATATACATTTTCTGCTTCTATATCTTCAATTTAGTGATCATTCTAAGCATTTTAACAGACTGAATCACGGTGAAAGAAAGCAGTCCAGATGCACGCGGATTAGTCTAATCTAACGTTACTAGATTTCACGGCACACTGTTTAGAGTGATTTGTTTGGTTTTGGCAAAATACTGATAATGTCAAATCGCACATCGTTAAAACAACAATTACTATATTATCTCAGATGATATTGCACACCCTGCACCACTGTCTTTTTGGCTCATTTGTGCAAAACCTTTGCTAAACCGTCAAAGCTTCATTTTAACCACCAATGCAACGATGTAAGTATTTACCTTACGTTACCTCTACATGCTTGCGAAGGGCGATGTCGAGATGTTATAAGCTGCTAGTTCGGTCTCCTGAGGCAAACACAGCTAACACTGCATAATAGAGCATGAATATATGGCCAGGGGTTCACTTCATTTAATTCGAGTTCAACTTCAGCAGAATACGACGGGGTCTGGTTTTCAGCTGGGTCTGCACCATTAACGCCTGTCTTGTTCGTCTGCATCTTTCTTGTGATTTTTAGCGCCAGTTTCTTCTTCTGCCCATTATTTGCTGCAGTTGTTTCCACGGAGCGATTTTTTTTTACTCAGTAACGAATGTGTTTTAAAATGTAGCGAAGTACAAGACTTCACACAAAATATACTTAAGTAAAAGTAAAATTACAGATTAAAAAAATTACTTAAAGTACAAGTACACAAAAAAGCTACTCAATTACAGTAACGCGAGTAAATGTAATTCGTTACTTTCCACCTCTGATTTCAAGTGTTTATTTCTTTTAATTTTGATGATTATAACTGACAACTAATGAAAACCCCAAATTCAGTATCTCCGAAAATTAGAATATTACTTAAGACCAATACAAAGAAAGGATTTTTAGAAATCTTGGCCAACTGAAAAGTATGAATATGAAAAGTATGAGCATGTACAGCACTCAATACTTAGTTGGGGCTCCTTTTGCCTGAATTACTGCAGCAAGATCGATCAGTCTGATAAGGCACTGCTCAGGTGTTATGAGAGCCCAGGTTGCTCTGATAGTGGCCTTCAGCTCTTCTGCATTGTTGGGTCTGGCATATCGCATCTTCCTCTTCACAATACCCCATAGATTTTCTATGGGGTTAAGGTCAGGCAAGTTTGCTGGCCAATTAAGAACAGGGATACCATGGTCCTTAAACCAGGTACTGGTAGCTTTGGCACTGTGTGCAGGTGCCAAGTCCTGTTGGAAAATTAAATCTGCATCTCCATAAAGTTGGTCAGCAGCAGGAAGCATGAAGTGCTCTAAAACTTCCTGGTATACGGCTGTGTTGACCTTGGACCTCAGAAAACACAGTGGACCAACACCAGCAGATGACATGGCACCCCAAACCATCACTGACTGTGGAAACTTTACACTGGACCTCAAGCAACGTGGATTCTGTGCCTCCTCTCTTCCTCCAGACTCTGGGACCCTGATTTCCAAAGGAAATGCAAAATTTACTTTCATCAGAGAACATAACTTTGGACCACTCAGCAGCAGTCCAGTCCTTTTGTCTTTAGCTCAGGCGAGATGCTTCTGACGCTGTCTGTTGTTCAAGAGTGGCTTGACACAAGGAATGCGACAGCTGAAACCCATGTCTTGCATACGTCTGTGCGTAGTGGTTCTTGAAGCATTGACTCCAGCTGCAGTCCACTCTTTGTGAATCTCCCCCACATTTTTGAATGGGTTTTGTTTCACAATCCTCTCCAGGGTGCGGTTATCCCTATTGCTTGTTCACTTTTTCTACCACATCTTTTCCTTCCCTTCGCCTCTCTATTAATGTGCTTGGACACAGAGCTCTGTGAACAGCCAGCTTCTTTTGCAATGACCTTTTGTGTCTTGCCCTCCTTGTGCAAGGTGTCAATGGTCGTCTTTTGGACAACTGTCAAGTCAGCAGTCTTCTCCATGATTGTGTAGCCTACAGAACTAGACTGAGAGACCATTTAAAGGCCTTTGCAGGTGTTTTGAGTTAATTAGCTGATTAGAGTGTGGCACCAGGTGTCTTAAATATTGAACCTTTTCACAATATTCTAATTTTCTGAGATACTGAATTTGGGGTTTTCATTAGTTGTCAGTTATAATCATCAAAGTTAAAAGAAATAAACACTTGAAATATATCAGTCTGTGTGGAATGAATGTATACATTATACAAGTTTCACTTTTTGAATGGAATTAGTGAAATAAATCTACTTTTTGATGATATTCTAATTATATGACCAGCACCTGTATATTCTGTGGAAGGCATAGGGTCAAGAAATTTCCGTCCAATTAAAACGTCGATCTGAGCATTTTAATTGTCGTTTCCACCTGCCTATCAATGTATGTATTAACATACCTCTGCGCACCCAGTTCGCGCAGACATGATACGTCATCAGCGCGTTCATGCACGCTGTGGAGACAGAGTAAGAATGGCAGGCAAACATCAATAACCTGATATTCCTTCCTGGTATTGTAGTACTTTTTCTGCCTATTTTGCTTGTTTCGCTTAGTTAACACACCTGAATCAGATAACCAACTCGTTAGAAGAGAGCTCCGTGCATGAATTAGTGTTCTGTGTTCTCCCTACAAAGTGTTCATTGCTCCCTACTCCCTGAGCAGGGAAAATCCATTGATGTTTATATGACTTCGGAACATTCACTCGCGGATTTGCGTGGATTTCTCGTGGACAGGGCGTCTTCATACGCAGATGAAACTTACTAGAGAAGTGTGAAGTGTGACATAATATACATCTGTAAATAAATACAATTTAAATTCACGTCTCGCACACTTTAATGCCCTTTGTATGGAACATATACGCTTGCTTTAAATTGGAATCATGGCAGAATATCTGGTGTTGTCCACTTCGCGGGGTGGGCACGAGGACTGTAATTGGAAACTTTTGATGTAGTCTATTGTAGTGATTTAATGTTGTCTCTGGTATTCTGCTCTTTGAGCGAATGTGCTTTCAGGGGGCGTGTCTTTGGATGGCGATTACAGGGAGGGTGGGGTGTTCACTTTCAGTGCTATCAGGCTAAAGTTAGCGTTTTCCGAGATCTCCAACTGTACCTTTAAATCCACTAACACAGGAGAAATACTTGGACACTACAATCTAATTAAGACCCTCAATAAGAGACAAAAGCTCTTATTGATTGAATATTGTAATAACATGATTTAAAGTGGTTAAATCACTCTCTAAAATATAACTTAATTCCCACAATTTCTGATATCTATCAAACTAATCTGACTAATTTGATTGTTCGCTTTTCATCTAAAACTGTGAGTTCATCACGTTAGCATTTGTTATCTTGTCATTTGTGTTTCTATTCGCATCTATTATTGTTTTCTTTGCTGTCTTTTGTTTTCTTTTTCTTTTCTCGCTCTGTTTCATTTCCAGTGGCGGCTGGTGACATTTTTTTGAGGTGGGGCTGTGGCACACTGGCACAGCAAACAATTTCACAAACAATTCTTCACAATAAATCAAACCGTCACGCTGATCTGGACCCAGCTCCTTTACCTTCAGTTTTTCTGCCAAAGTTCTCCTCTCAAACGGACATCAGAATAAAGATTGTACAGAGTTAGGTTCGTGTCCGGAATTAATAACACCTGAGTCCGCCATTGTCATGTAATTGAAAATTGTGCCACTACAGACCATGAGACCAGCCTTGATTTTAGCAGCTTGGGGCGACAGAAAAATCGCCCATTTCAGTTAAGATTTGAGGACGCCGATTGGCTAAATTTGATGTCACATCTTGAATATATTTATATCTTGAATCAGGATTTGACTAAATTCTACAAAGACCCGCCTCCTGTGGGCGATTCATCGATCGCCCCTCAGCTGAAATTGAGACGTGCTGACAGGCAGAGAGGTCATATTGTGATGGTGAAAACATATTTTTCACAGAAGATTTTCTAATATTTCACATCATACATATACATTTAAATAATTTATATAATTATTATTTTGTGTGTGTTGTTCAGGGAGGGCGGCGCCCTAGCGCCCTCTATTGGCCAGCCACCACTGTTCATTTCTCTCTCTCTCCATTCATCAAACAACAGTGGTAAGTAGTAAGTTAAGTCGGTATCATTCATCAATCACAGTGAATATTGGCTTCTTCTCCAATTGTTGTATGCACTGTCTGCCACATGTACAGTTTATCTGTTTCTGTCAGCAGCGAGGGATTCACATGTGATAAATGCAAAACTGTGGTTCCTAATTATTGTGATCCAATATTTGCCTCGCATTTCAGGATGAAAAGACAAACATTATTAATGGTTTCAGAGTCATTATTCAATTATAGCCTTCACTCATTATAGCAACCATAAAATTGCTTTCAGAGCAGCTAAAACAACTGCGCTCTGTCTCTAATGCAGAGTAAAGATAAACAATGGTGTGCAATAGGCAGAGGGGCTTTTTGTATACTACAAATTACACTGCGTTTTGGCTGAAAGATGGCTTAATAGTAGCATCAGTTGCAAATCGAAACCTTTTAGAGAGTGGGGCATCACACTTTAACATATGTCAAATATCGGTTCAGTTTATTGTGATATATTCTGAAAATCAGAGACATGACCTCTCTCTCATTATGAAACCCAAAGACCCCCATAAGAGTTTTAGCACTTAATCCCAGATTTCAACTTTATGCCTGAAAAGAACTTTGAAAATGTAATAAGAATCAAACCAAGGAGCCATTTAACCTTTAGATTAATTATCACCTACTATGAAGCACCATGGTGGAGAAAATGCTTGCACATCTCATGTTCCTATGCATATGGGGTCACACAGCACATGTGAGATTTTAGAGGAGCAATAGCAATATTTTACCTTTGGGTCTTAGCTGCACAATCTTGAGACTCAAGCAATTATCTTCAATACCTGCAGTACATACTTCTTCTGAAGAGCTATACTGATTGATTTATAAGATCATAATGTTCTCTATTTTGTACGTACATTACATTCTTTGTATTATATATATGAACAATAAAGTGAAAATGGTCTTATGCATAACTCTTAAGTCATTAGCTTAGGCAATAATGGCTGAATTTACTGTATGTATGTCACTTATATAATTAAGTTCCATTTGTATGGCTTTTCTGTTGTAGTAAAGTTGCTTGGTTGCTTACCTAGTACAGAGTTACACTTGCAATGCAGAGTGTTTGGTTTGGTAAAAGAGTTCAAAGACAAGCTAAAATAGCACAGTTAACTCTGCAAATGTCAGGTGTACTTCCTACATTTAAACACAATTATATGGTTATTAAACCTTTTACATTAACAGTAATTTATAAGAGGAGCCTATGACCATAATGACAGATGGCAATTTATGCTTTCTGATTTTTAATTATTGCAAATTATATAAATTATTTTTTTACTGCTTTCATAACACCTGCTTGATATTAATCCTTTAAATATCTATATTTAAATTATGTCTAAATGAGGATAGCCATCACACACTGAAGCATGATAGCATCACTGTTGATATACATATTTGTCCTCCATGGCATGGAGGAGTCTTCACCTGGAGCACTGCTGGTGCCAATGGCCCAACCAAAGGGCATGCACTCTGTTGTGGGTTCATTTCACTGCCACTGCAATCCATCAGAAAACAGAAGAGCAATGGCTACAACAGGTTTCATCACATCAAATCGGGTCCCAGTGCTCCACACCCAACTGTAACCTCTTTAATATTCAGAAAATGAGCAGTCTCCGCTATCACACACTGACAGACACATGCTGCAAGCAGTCACAAAAGTTTAATCTCAATATAGACTATAGAGCATGGATGAGTCAAACTGCCAGATGCCCAAAGAGGCCCTTCAGATATGAGTGCATCTGCTTTATGAATCTTGGATGCTGTGAAGTGCAGCTGCTCAGATCTGGCTATACCTTCAGCCTCAAGCCATCCTCTAGAGTTCATGGGAAATGTCAAAGACGAGAACGTGATGTATTTGTCAGAGCATCTGAAGTTAACGGGAAGTCCCAATTATTTTCCCATGCTCAAAGTACACAGAAGGTCAAACATTTCTGATGTAACTAATATATCTATTTGGTTGTGATATTTAGTTTGTAGACTGATATATTAATAAAACCGAATCAAACGGTTGGGTGTACAACAGTGTTTTAGTGACACATGAAAATATATGTGTTCTTATAATGTACTTATACTTATATGTATTATGTTGTTGTTTTAATATATAGTACATCTATCCACATTCCCTTGCATAATATGTAAATATCACATCTGTACATACAATATATTGTCTTTTTATCTATTGTGTATTGCTTTAACAAAATATGTCTTGGCAGTGTGTGTACATAAGCACCCTATAATAATAAAAATCCACCTGTTTTTTTGTTTTTTATTCCTCAAAATTATAACCATTTTCTCAGATTCTTGGTTGCGTGACGTCACAAATACCCAGTGTTGATTGACACTGGTGTTTTACCTTAGACCTGCCTCGTGTGTAAACTGTCCGCCATTGTTTCGACAGTGGAGCAGGTGTAAACAAGAATTGCTCCTAAGAAACTGAGGTGTTCTGTTGTTAGATGTATTAATGAACAAAGCAGTCATAATTTACTCCCGACAGCTGAGCTGCTGAAGACGCAGTGGATTACTTAAGTTTTTGAAGGGAATTTAGGATCTACCTTAACGTGTATTTGTTCACGCAAATCATTCATGATCCAGTTTCAAATACAAGAAGTATGTATATGGTTTTTTATGAATCTTTGCAAATCACCTTTCCTAATAATGTGCTAGTTAGCAAGTTCCGTGGCTAACTGCGGCTAAATGTAGCTAAAGTTAACAGACTTAGAGAAATGCTAGCCATAGAAGAGAGGGGCGGGGTGAGCAGACATAATTAGCATTTAAAGGAACAGGCACCGAAACGTGTCCCTGTGAACAGAGCTGTTTTTGACAAGGTAAAAAGACTGTTGTTTTACACAACCATTGATACATTTTAATCAAAGTATGTTATAGACTTTTTATTAAGACCCCAAAGAGTCATATCGACTTGTGGAAAACGGGCATCCGATGATCCCTTTAAATAAATTCCAATTAAGTGCCTGTATACAAAGACCATTTCTATGTCACAACTTTGTATTCAAGCATGGTGTTTTGCATATAGAACTGGATTGGTTGTTGATGCAAAAACTATTAAAGATTCTTATAAAACTAATATATTGCATATGAACTAGTCTATGTACATGTCATTTCAGATCATCAAAATATGAATTTGTATATGCCAAACATGGTATAAGTGAGGTTACATTAATTAGTGGTTCTAACGCAAAGAATGCATAAAACAGTGTACAATACAAAACACAACATACAAGAAGAGTAATAATACACACAACAACGTACGGGTCATTGTTATTAAATCTCAAATTAGAATGTTGTGGAAAAGTTTATTTATTTCAGTAATTCAACTCAAATTGTGAAACTTGTGTATTAAATAAAGTACAAAAATGTAGGTATAAGCAGATGCTTATATTTACTACTCATTTTCTTTACTACAGGTTGAACAGACTTAATAAGAGCCCTGATGCTCTATGTGCTTACTGGAACAATAAGTGCAAATCAGGCACATGCCCTGTAATTGACACATAGCAATTGGCAATGCTTCACATGATCCCGAATGAGTGAATCACGACTGCAGACAGATTATTGAGTCATCACAACCTTAATACATTAGACCTCATTTTCAGCTGAGTAGCAGCTGCCATAAGAGTAACAAAGTTACTAGACTTAATCTATCAAGACATCATGACAATCCTTAAACTAGCTGCCCCAGGCACACCTTCCTGATCAAATAAAGACAATTACAAAGGAAAACAATAACTGAATAAATATATTTACAGGTTGAAAACACATTAGATCCATTCTCTTTTGATATTTCACTCATACTGCATCGAGATATCAATGTAAGTATGGGAAAATCCCTTTTTTCCTCTTCACTGAAGCCTTTTTCAATCACGCAGTTATAACTGCACGTGATTGGTCGTGTGAGGTGAAAGAAACGAACCAATCCACGGTGGTGGCGAGCGAGCCAATGGCTATGCACCCCGCCATAGCCCGCCAAAATGGGAGGGGGGCTGGCTATATAATCCACTGCTTGCCACCGCATCTCAGATTTCTTCTCTTCAGCGACGAAGACCCTTCTTTGCTGACGCCGAGATCTGCCGTTGAAGCGCCTTGGGAGCAGGATTAGGACCGGCTTTCAGACTCGGTCATCTCTGTGGATATCCGGTAAGATCTAAGAAAGCCTTACTAGAAGAGCAAATTTCAGTGCAGCGTTGTTACAAATGCTGTGCCTTCATTGTAAGACGTGCAGGAATCCCCTGCACGCTGATGACAATCACACCGAGTATGTTTCACGCTTGGGGAAATCCCAAGCTGATGCTGCGGTCAGCAGGGCTGATTGCTCGCACTACGAGCGTTTCAGTCTTTCCTCTCTGCGCTCGCAGTTAGCTTCTTTCAGAGAGCAACTCCACCCCTCACGCCCTTCCATTTTCTTTCTTCCAGGGATCTGTTTTCTTCTTTTTTATCGCTCCGTTTCATTTCGCTCTCACTCTTTTTTTCACGAGTTCATCGAATAACAGTGGTAAGTGGTAAGTTAAGTTGGAATCATTCATCAATCACGGTGAGTAATGGCTTCTTCTCCTGCTATTATTTTTTGCCACATGTATAGTTTATCTATCTCTGTCAGCAGCGAGAGATTCACATGTGATAAATGCAGGGAAATAGTTAGGCTGACAGAGAAGATTTTAGAACTAGAGACAAAAACATCCAAACTTTAGTTGAGGATAGTAAGAATGTGAGGGCTGTAGATACGGAATTGGATGCGACTAGCTCAGGGAGTCCTGTACATTGCTTGTTGCAGATGAACCCGTGCAGCAGGGCAATTGGGTGACTGTGAGGTGGCCTAGTCGCGGGTCAAAACACCGCTCTTCCGTTCCGATTAAAACATTAAACAGGTTCTCCCCACTCAGTGATGCACCCACTGAGAAACCTGATGAAAGTGCTCTAGTTATTGGCGATTCTATTGTACGGAATGTGAAAATAGAAACACCAGCCACCATAGTCCATTGTTTACCGGGAGCCAGAGTGCCTGACATCTTCGCAAATTTAAAAGTGCTGGCTAATGCTAAATATAAATTCAGTAAGATTGTTATCCACGTCGACGCTAATGATGTTCGACTTCGCCAGAAGGAGATCTCTAAAAATAATTTTAAAGAGGTGTGTGAACTCGCAAATATGATGTCAGACATTGTAATATGCTCTGGCCCGTTCCCTGCTTAATGGGGCGATGAGATTCATAGCAGACTGTTGTCACTCAAAGGCTGGATGTCTAAGTGGTGCCCGTAGAATAACATAGGTTTTGTAGACAATTGGACTAGATTTTGGGGCAGACCTTACCTGTTGAAAAGAGATGGCCTCCATCCCTCCTGGGGTGGTGCCGCTCTTCTCTCTAGAAATATGGCTCATAGTCTTAGAGTTCATACTTAACTAACTGGGGCCCAGGTCAAGAAGCAGACAGACTGGCTAAACCGACCGTCTGCTAACAGCCTCACATCACAGAAGTCTGTTAATTCTCAGCACATAGAGACCCTTTCACGTAGATATCACACTATAGAGACTGTGTCTGTTCCCCTAACTAGAAAATACAAAAAACGTCCAAACCAGTTTATGAGTAACAACTTAATTGATGTTCAACTAATTAAAAATGTATATAACACAGATAAATAAATGATAAAGCTTGGCTTATTGAATATCAGGTCAATTTCTACGAAAGCACTTTTTGTAAATGATATGATCACTGATCATAAACTAGATGTGCTCTGTTTGACAGAAACCTGGCTAAAACCGGATGAATACATTATTTTAAATGAGTCTGCCCTCCAAGATTACTATACAAAAATAGCCTTATAGTGTTGGAGCGCCACCTCTGGCCCACAATGATGGAGATGAAAGAGGCAGACAAAGTTCCCTTCTTCCACGCTCCGGTTTCATCAGGCAGCCTGTTTGGACCAGCTGTGGAGGGCTTTGCTGAACGCGGTTGCGACACTTCCTCCCTAAGCGCACCAGCTCTTCCTCTGCTTCCAGTCACCCCAGACCTGTGCCGACTCAGCAGACAGCTAAACCAACGCCAGCCACCCTGGAGCCCCGACCTCCTGCGGATCGGCGAGATAGAGGTTGCTCACGCTCGGCACGACGCTACCCCTTCCCAAAGCGCCAAGGACCCCGGCCCAAGATCGCCTTGTATCCGGCGCCTCAGAAATCCTCCTGAACAGCCAGGCAGAAAGAGGAGGGGCCCGAGTCTCACTACCGCTGGACCACCCCACAAGCAGCCTCTATTGTGTTCACCACCACAGTGCGCAGTGAGAATACTCAAGTCCTCCGCGCAGAGGTGATGAATCTGCCATAGAAATCGTTCCTCCAGCCCAGAGCGACTGAGATTCGCATTCGAAGGGATGGCATATCAATACAAGGTCCTGCCATTTGGGCTATCCCTAGCTCCCCATACTTTTACACGATGCATAGATGTGGCTCTCTCCCCTATGCGACAGATGGATATCCGCATACTCAACTACCTCGATGACTGGCTCATTCTGGCCCAGTCGCAGGCAATTTAACATCGCACAAGACCCTCCTCCTCAGCCACTTAGATTGCCTGGGGCTCAGGGTCAACTTTGCCAAGAGCATACTGTCACCCAGCCAATGAGTTTCGTTCCTGGGTACAGTTATTGACTATAGTGCAGATGACAGCAAATGTCTCAATGGAGCGAGCCATGACAATTCAGCGCCTGGCTGAAGCTGAGGTTTCCATCCGCGGCATGGCGTCACGGACGCCACCCCGTAACGGTGACTCGGGTCTGTGTATCAGCCCTGCCCATAGGAGGGACCCCTTCTGGCCAAAGCGAGGCGGGATCCTAGACACGGCGCACAGAAGCAAGGTTGTCACGACAGACGCTTCCAAGAAGGGTTAGGGAGCGCTGTGCGAGGGCAAACCGACCTTCGGCCTGTGGAGTCGGTCCTGCACATCAACTGCCTAGAAATGCTAGCAGTGTGTCAGGCCTGTCAATTCTTCCATTCGGGGACACCATGTGCTAATACGCTCAGACAGCAGGTCCGTGGTGTCATACATAAATCACCAGGGCGGCCTCATCTCGAAGCGACTCTGAATGTTGGCTAACGACCTTCTTGTGTGGGCTCAGAATAATCTGCGCCACAGAAGGCGACGCATGTGCCGGGCAAAATGAACCAAGGAGCAGATATGTTGTCAAGGAACAATGTCTCTTCAGAGGAATGGACGCTCCACCCGCTTGCGGTTCAGAGAATTTGGGAAATCTTTGGCAGAGCTCGAGTAGACCTCTTCGCCTCCAAAGACAACTCTCACTGCCCAATCTTGTTTACAAGGAGCACAGTTGCCTGGCCCACGAATGCCCCAGCCTTCTGCTCTATGCTTTCCCGCCAGTCGCTCTGCTACCGCAGGTATTCAGGCGAGTCAGGGAACAATGGCACAAGCTGATTCTAATAGCCCCCCTCTGGAGAAACCAACCGTGGGTGTTGGAGTTATTCCAGCTGCTGAAAGCAGCCCCATGGTCGATCCCCTTGAGACGGGACCTCCTCTCTCAAGCGAATGGCACGATATGGCATCCACGGCCCGAGTTATGGGCCCTGCATGTGTGGCCACTCGACGGGAGCCTTTCGTCTTCCTGGAGTATGTCCTTAACACTATGGCAGAAGCTAGAGCCCCGTCTACAAGACGCCGCTGTGCTCTGAAATGGGCCATTTTCTCGACTTGGTGTCAAGACCGCAACTTAGACCCGGTCACCTCCGATGTGTCAGTGGTTCTTTAATTTCTGCAGGAGCTGCTGGATAAACAGCGTTCCTCATCCACCATCAAAGTTTACACGGCAGCCATTGTGGCTTTCCAATGCTGGCCGATCAGTGGGCAGAGATATAGCGGTAACTCAATTTTTAACGAGGCGCCAGGAGAATGATTCCCCCGGGTCCTCGTACAGTTCCACCTTGGGACTTACCAACCGTACTAAGAGCCCTAGAAGGGAAGTTTGAACCATTGCAATCCTCGAGCCTAAGAGTACTCTCGCTGAAAACCGCCCTGCTGTTAGCACTGGAGTAGGACAAGAGAGTAGGAGACCTGCAGGCCCTTTCCGTCAACCCTGTTTGCCTGGAATTCGGGCCTAACGACTCCAAGGTCATCCTGAAATACAGGCTGGGTCATGTACCTAAGGTGCTCTCCACTCCGTTCAGAGTCCAGGTCATGACGCTTTCCGCATTTTCCCCCCGACGGGCAGCCAGGAGTCCCTGATCTGCCCTGTCAGGGCCCTGATAATATACATTGAGCGTTCTGCCTCGTAGAGAAAGTCAGAACAGCTTTTTGTTGGCTGACCACGCTTCGGAGTCAGAGCCCATTCCACCAGAGGCATCGCCTCGTCTTGGAATGATTCCCATACTTACATCGATATCTCGACGCAGTACGAAATAAATATCGAAAAGGAACTTAAAAGGAAAGACTATTTCTGCAGGTTATATTTCTTGCCGATTTTAAATCAGCATCATTCTCCCACATGAAATAGTATAAGCTAGTTGGGATGACATATAACGTACTCGGTTACTATCGTAACCTCAGTTCCCTGAGATATGAGAATGAGTACTGCGTTCCTGGCCGTGCTATGAGCTGCACGCTCGGTTGCTTCCTTAAAAGAAATCTGAGATGCGGTGGCAAGCAGTGGATTATATAGCCAGATCCCATAATTACATCGATATCTCGAGGCAGTACTCATTCCCATATCTTAGGGAACCGAGATTACGATAGTAACCGAGTGCATTATATGTCATCCCAACTAGCTTATACTATTTCATGTGGGAGGATGATGCTGATTTAAAATCGGCAAGAAATAGAACCTGCAGAAATTGTCTTTTCTTCCATATTATTGCATATATATAAAAGCAATGATTTTTATTCAAAGTGACTTACAAAAGAGGAACAAAGCAGGGTGAGTGTGTGTGTGTGTGTGTGTGTGTGTGTGTGTGTGTGTGTAAGTGCATCAGTTTAATAGTGTGGGGAGGGTGCTATAGTTTAAACACCTGTAATATTGAGTCAAAGGTCATGAACTGCCTTTGTTTATTATTTTCTACTGTTCTCTGAGGTCCACTTATGATGTTTTTAAGATGTTAATAATGTTATTTTACATTTACCTGGTGACAGGGTAAATGTGACGGGCAGCTTCTTGTGCGACTGAGCAGCCCTTTTCAGGGTCCGCACTGCTCAACTTCTGCCCGGGAGGAGGGTCTAGAAAAGGTGACCCAAACATTGCCTGTTCCCTATAATCCTGGGCGGCCAACCGCTGTCGCCAAGGCATCCCATTACACAGTCGAAAATATAAGTTTAAACTATTAATCTTGGCTACATGGAATGTACACACACTTCTTGATGTGCAAAATAGAACTGACAGATCCCGCAGACGCACTGCCCTGGTTGCGAGCAAGCTTAAGAAATACAAAATTTGCAGCTTTGAGTGAGACCTGGCTCGCAGGAGAGGACTCGCTAATCGAAGTCGGGCAAGGATATATCCTCTTTTGGAAGGGCCTTTCCACCATCTTCATGGAGTAGGTTTTGTCATTCACTTCCAAACGTCACCAGGACTGGTTTGACGAAAGTTTCCCGAAATACCCAACCTTCTGGAGGAGAAGCGTAAAGCCTTCACTGCCCACCTCTCCAATCCACATTCTCCCTCTCTGCACTCACACTGGAGTAATATTGGTGCTGAGGTGCAACGGCGGCTTCGCATTATGGAGAATGACTGATGGCTTAGGAAAGCCCATGAAATCCAAGGTTATGCGGACACCAACAATTCACAAGCTTCCTACAATGCAATTAAATCACTATATGGACCCCAAAAACGCAGAATCACCCCATCAGATCTACATATGGTACAATAATGCACAAGGAAAAACAAGGAATACTTGAGCGTTGGGCTGACCATTTTAACACTCTCCTCAATCAAAATAACCCGACTGACCCCACTGTCCTGCAGCCACTGACCACCCAAAGCTCCCATCTGCGTCACGAGCTTGATGACCCACCCAGGTTCTGAGAAGTCCTTGAGTCTTGGCGCAGTACAAAGCCTCAAGGACAATAAGTCTGCTGGTCCTGATTGAATCCCTGCAGAGGCTCTAATGAATGGTGGGTACCTGCTCACCAAAAACCTCCTCCAACTCATCCAGATAATATGGGCACAAAAAACTGTTCCACACTGGAAAGACTCACACATTGTTACCATTCATAAGAAAAAGGGTGACAAGTGCATCTGTTGAAACAGTCGTGGTCCCTCTCGGTGGCAGGGAAAGTATTAGCAAGGGTCATGCTGGTCCATCTAACTAAGAACGTCATAGAAAGGATCCTTCCTGAGTCATAGTGTGGCTTCAGGAAGGATCGGACTGCATTCCTATGCAGTCCATTCAAAATCGATGGACTGCATAGGAATAAGAAGAATGTTATTTTACATTTTAAAAAGTAATTTAGAATAGGCTATTTTTTTTGTTGTTGTCCTGTTTTGACCCCCCCTCATTGGAACGCTCTGTTTGAATAGGCGTGGCTTATTGTAGACTTGGAATTAAATGCCCACTTATATGATTAGCTAGTAGATGTGTATGATTAATAGCCTACATCCTACATAGAATAATGCTGCTGTGATTTTGGGTTAAAATAGCATAAATACTCAAATCAAACAATATGATTAACAGACAAAGCAATAGTAACCACATAATAAAAACAGTTACTCAGACTTGTGTGCTACGACATTACTGTTGGATTCAGGTACAGCATAATTTTTTAGTTTCAATCTTTTGAAAAATCCGGCGTAGACGTTTGCCTTGTTTGTAAATGAATCCCCAGTAAAATTAAGTGAACAAAGGACCAAGGTCTTACTGACATAAACGGGATCTTCATTAAGATTCAAGATTCAAGAAACTTTATTGTCATACCAGCTCACATTTCCATGTTATGGTACGAAATTAGGACTCAGGTCCCGGTTTAAAAGCAAAAGAAGTAGTACAAAAGAAGTGATCCATAATAATATTACGCCTGTAATAAGTAAAAAGTATTGCACTTAGTAAAGAGTATTGCACTTGGGTGGATAAATGTTTTTTTGTAGTGCAGGTCAGTGTGTATGTGTGTGTGTGTGCATGCGCGTGTTTGGAAGGGAAGAGGGAGTGCCTACAGAGGATGGCTAGAGTTCAACAGTCTAACAGCTTCAGGAAAGAAGCTGTTTGTGAGCCTGGTGGTCTTACTCCGGATACTCCTCAGCCGCCTACCTGAGGGGAGGAGTTGGAAGAGTCCATGTGCGGGGTGAGTGGAGTCCTTCATGATCTGGAGGGCCCTCCCCCTACATCGTGCTGTATAAAGGTCTGTGATGGTGGGAAGCCTGCTCCCCATGGTCCTCTGTGCTGCCCCTACCACCCTCTGCAGAGCCTTCCTCTCAGCAGCAGTACAGCTGCCGTGCCACACAGTGATACAGGTGCAGAGGACACTCTCCACCGCGCAATGATAGAAGCTCCTCAAGACTGAGCTCCCAAGTCCAGCTCGCCGTAACTTCCTGAGGAAGTAGAGACGCTGGTGGGCCTTCCTAACCAGCCGAGTGGTGTTGGTTCTCCAGGTAAGGTCCTCTGTTATATACACACCCAGATACCTGAAGCTAGAAACCACTTCCACAGCTACTCCTCCGATGTACAAGGGAGGAGGAGGGCGCCTGTCTCTTCTGAAGTCCACCACCATCTCCTTGGTGTTCCACCTCCTCTCTGTATTCCGACTCATCATTGTCAGTGATGCGTCCCATTACTGCTGTGTCATCCGCAAACTTCACAATATGGCAGCTAGGGTGTCTCGCCGAGCAGTCATACGTCAGCAGAGTGAACAGGAGGGGGCTCAGCACACAGCCCTGTGGCGAACCAGTGCTGAGGGTGATGGAGGAGGAGATGGTGTTGTGGATCCTGACAGTCTGAGGTTTATTGGTCAGGAAATCCAAAACCCAGTTCCCCAGTGTAGGTCTCAGGCCAAGGGAGGAGAGCTTCTATACCAGGGTCTGTGGGATGATGGTATTAAAAGCCGAGGAGAAGTCCAGGAAGAGCAGACGAACATTGGAGTTTCTGCTCTCCAAGTGGGTGAGGGCTGTGTGAACCACTGATGAAATGGCGTCATCCGTGGAGCATTTTTTCTTGTAGGCATACTGGTGGGAGTCCACAGTGACATCGATGGAATCTTTGATGTGGGCCATGACCAACCTCTCGAAGCACTTCATGACTATCGGGGTTAGGGCTATGGGTCGATAGTCATTCAGGCCTGTCACTGTGGAGCACTTTGGGATGGGGACAATGGTAGCAGTCTTTAAACAGGTGGGGACGGATGCCAGTGACAGTGAAGTGTTAAAGATGTCTGTAAACACCTCAGACAGCTGGTGTGCACAGTCCTTCAGTACCCGCCCCGGGATGTTATCGGGGCCTGCAGCCTTGCAGGGGTTAATTCCTTTAAGGGTCCTCCTCACATCAGCTGTGGACACACTGAAGGGTGTGTCATCAAATGGTGGTATAAGTCTAATGCAGGAAGGGGGTGTGTCAGGATCCTCAAAGCGGCGTAGAACCTATTGAGTGCATCTGGTAAAGAGGGTCCCTTGGGCATTGTGCATCCCTGGTGTTATAGTCCATGATGCATTTAATGCCCTTCCACATGCTCGGGGTCGTTGGAGGTAAAGTGCCCTGAATCTTCCGGCGTATGTGGCTTTAGCCTTCCGATGCCTGCCATCAGTTCTTTCCTCGCCACTTTCAGCGCTGATGCCTCACCTGCCCTGAACGCAGCATCCCTAGATTTCAGCAGAGCTCTCAGCTCAGCATTCAGCCAGGGCTTCTGGTTCGGAAAGCATGTAACTGTCCTGGTGATGACAACATCATCAGCACACTTGAAAATGAAGCCGAGGACGGAGGAAGTGTATTCCTCCAGGTCCACCTCTCCCTCACACGTAGCTGTGTCTCTAAAGACCTGCCAGTCTGTGCACTGAAAGCAGTCCTGGAGCACATAGGCTGCATCACTAGGCCACACAGTGTAACTGTTTGCTATTATATTGTATATATTATGTATGTTGTTTACTTTTATTATTTTCGTTATGAAGAGAATAAGTTATTTATTTGTGAATTATATTTTTTGTTATTTGATCTGGGACTTTTATTATGAAATATCGATGGTTGTATGTAATGGCTGACAGGCAGCTAGTTTCTCAGTTCCTGTAAGCAAGCCAGCGGCAAGCACAAACGTTATGCATGTGCGTGCTTGTGGATGTCTCTGGTAAAGGATTGGAACGTGAGATTAAGGAGTATTCAAGAAAACTTATTTCACGTAGCATGCAGCCAACAAGGTATTTCGCTTTATATTTGTTTTGTTTGCATTTTGTATGAAGTATGTTTGTTTGCTTACACATGTTTTGGTTTGTATTAAGTTAATATGGTTTTGTATGAATTATTTAGTTTTCACGGTGGATTTGGGAGGAAAAAGCCAAATAAACCAGTAGTACGGAAACCACTTGTGCCAGCGTATGCTTGAGAGGAGTTACAGTGAAAACTTGCTCTGTTCAACGACATGAGTGGGTGATGCGACGCGATGCAGCAAGTTTGCCGAATTGGATTGGCACTTGTTTGCAACGTCTGGAGTGCATTGTCGAAGGACTAACAGATGAGCAAATACTGCATACACATACACGCATACAGATTTAAGAAGATGCACACAAGTACAAAGAACAAAACAATGGACTAAGTTATTAAGAGTTTAAGTATTTAAGAATCGCCTAAGAAGAGAGGTTTGTAAAGGTTCCCAAAGAATTTGTATTGTAACTGAAGGTTGTGCATTTGCAATGTGTGTGAGAAGCGTTTAATTTGTTTTCTCACATTAAATTCAAGATTGCAGTTTATATACATATTTAAAGATTTTTTCAGAATTAAGATTTCAAATTTAAAAGGGTTTTTGTAAATGCTATTTGATATTAACCTTTTCAAGTGTTTGAGGTGATTTATATTGAGTATTTGAAAATCTTTGAGTGTTCAAGGCTTAAATTGATTGCATTTTAGTGACATGTGACTTTGATTAAGGGCCAATATTGGTTTAGATGTAATTTATGCATTTTTTCTACCTATAAAGTTGGGTTAATCTAGTTGCTCAAATGTCAGAGACAAATGAGCCCACAGTTCATGCAAGGGACAGCATTAAGGATAGTGCAGATTCACAGGCACAACCTGAAATAAGTCAAGAGGGTATTGAAGTACAGCAAGAAGAGGAACAACAGTTAAGACAAAGCAAAAGAAAAATAACTCTAACAGATAAGGGTAGAGAAATGCAAGCTGCAAAAATTAAATCCCTTCAACAAAGGTTTATTTATATTTATAACAAATGGAAAACATATGTCAAATCTTCTAAGCGAACATTATCACAACCAACAGAGACTCTATCTGATGATCTGCTCAATGATGTCATTGTTGATACCAGAGGTCTTTCTGTGGATTTGGGAGGAAAAAGCCAAATAAACCAGTAGTACGGAAACCACTTGTGTCAGCGTATGCTTGAGAGGAGTTACACACAGTGACAGTCTTTTTTGTTGGCCTGATCCGTCCCAGCAGAGGGCGGTAAGCTGGTGCTAACAGGATGGAGATATGGTCGGAGAGGCCAAGAGGGGGGCGAGGAAGAGCCCTGTATGCACCGTGGATATTAGTGTACACAGTCCAGAGTATTATCTCCCCGTGTGGGAAAGGTGACATGCTGGTAAAAACTGGACAGAGTGTCCGTTAGTTTCACGTGATTAAAATCTCCCGCAACCACGTAAAACGCCTCCGGTGCTTAATCTGCAGCGAGCTGATGGTTTCATGTAACTCCTGTAGCGCTTCGTTAGCATTAGCATTGGCACCCGGCGCGATGTAAACAATAGTAATAAACACCGCAGTAAACTCCCGTGGCAGGTAGTATGGCCGACATTTCACTGTCATAAGTTCTATCGCCTCAGAGCAATAACTATTTACCAGTCCACAGTTTGTACACCAACCTTCATTCACGTACACAGAGAGTCCTCCTCCCCGTGTTTTCCCGACCGATGGTCACGGTCCGCCTGGAAAAGCTGTAGTCCGTCAATCTGGAAGGCTGGTTGTAATTTAGCCAGGTCTCCGTGAGGCAGAGAACAGCACAGTTCCTCATCTCTATGGAAACACTCAGCCTCAGACGTAACAGGTCCACTTTGTTATCCAAAGAGTGGACATTGGCCAAAAAGAGAGTTGGAATCGGCGGCCTGCGAGCCTTTAACTGAGCCAATGCGCCAATGCAGAAGTTCGTCGGGCCCATCAAGATAGCGAGGAGAGTAAACCCTGTCACCTATCGTTTAACTTTACCCTGTTCAATTAAGGTTAATCCCACTTTTCATGTATCTCTACTAAAGCCTGTTTTGTGTTCTCCTTTTGTTGCTCCAGGTAAAGCCCCTCCTCCTCCTCGGGTCATTGGGGGTCGACCCGCATTTACAGTCCACAGGATACTGGGCGTTCATCAAGTTCGGGGGTCCCGGCAGTATCTTGTGGACTGGGAGGGCTATGGTCCTGAGGAGCGCTCCTGGGTTCCCGCCAGGAACATCCTGGATCCTGGAACCTTGAACCTTGAGAACCTTGATCCCGAGTTGATTCGGGAGTTTAGAGCACAAGAAGGGGGCCGAACTGCAGGGAACGTTAGGAGACGTTCCTAGGAGGGGGGGTCCTGGCAGGTTCTGTGCTCTGTTATGCCTTAGATTCGCCACTTGATGGCGCTACTATTATTCTTTTTTGGAACTGTTATTTTTTCCAAGACCTGATTTTTTTGGGATCTGTATGCTAAGCCCTTTTGTTTTTGCTCTTGGAAATAAAGGACTATTTATTGTGCGACCTTTGTGATGCCTCGCATTTGGGTCCAACACCCCTCTGTGGAACAGTGATAGAGCATCACACTATGGCACCGGAGACCTGGGTTCGATTCCCAAGCCTGACACTTATATTGGTGTTATATTCCATCCAGGAGGCTGGATTTGTAGACTCTCATTAAAAAAGCACAACTTGACTCCAAATATGCAATCACTGCTACAGACCAATCTAGAATCTCCCTTTTCTGTCAAGGATACTAGAAAAGGTAGTATCCTCACAATCATATTCCTTCTTAGATAAAAATAATATCTATGATGATTTCCAGTCAGGATTTAGACCATCTCATAGTACTGAGACTGTTATAATTAGAGTGACAAATGACCTGCTCCTATCAGCCGATCGTGGTTGTATCTCTCTATTAGTGCTACTGGATCTTAGCGATCCTAATGCACTACTTTGTTGGCATTAGTGGAAGTGCACGAGCATGGTTTAAATTGTATTTATCTGACCGCCATCAATTCATAGCAGTGAATGAAGAGGTATCATATCGATCACAAGTGCAGTATGGAGTACCTCAAGGCTCAGTACTAGGGCTGTTACTGTTCACGCTTTACATGTTACCCTTGGGAAATATCATCAGGAAACACGGGGTTAGCTTTTACTGTTATGCTGATGATACTCAGCTCTGTATTTCTCCCTGGCCTGGTGAAACACACCAAATTGAAAAACTTATGGAATGCATAATTGATATAAAAAGTGGATGACAAGTAATTTCTTACTGCTAAATTCTGAAAAAAAGAGGTGTTATTTATCGGACCTAAACTCCCCACAAGTAATAACTTAGAATACTGTGTAACACTTGATGGCTGCTCTGTCGATTCTTCGTCATCAGTCAGGAACCTGTGTGTGCTATTTGAAATAAATATCTCATTTGACAGCCATGTTTCTAGCATTTGTAAAACTGGCTCCCTATTAAACTTTAACATTTTAAAATCTTGTTAATTACTTATAAAGCCCTGAATGGTTTTGCTCCTCAGTACTTGAGCAAGCTCTTATCCCATTATAGTCCTCCACATCCACTGTGTTCTCAAAACTCTGGCCATTTGATAATACCTAGAATATCAAAATCACCTGAGGGCGGCAGATCCTTTTTCTAAATAGCGCCCAAACTCTGGAACAATCTACCTAACAATGTTCTGTAGGCAGACACACTCTGTCAGTTTAAATCTAGATTAAAGACCCTTCTCTTTAACCTGGTGTACACATAACACACTAATACACTTCTAATAATAAAATCTGTTAAAGAATTGTTAGGCTGCATGAATTAGGTCAACCTGAACCGGGAACACTTCCCATAAAACATGATGTACTTGTTACATCGTAAGAAGATTGACATCTACGCTAATATTAGTCTGTTTCTTTCTTATTTCGAGGTCAACGCAGCCACCCGATCCGGTCCTTATCCAGCCCAGATGGTCACTGCAGTCACCAGATCCAGTCCGTATCCAGATCAGATGGTGGATCAGCACCTAAAGACAGCCTCTACGGCGCCTACAGCCCTGAACGTCAGCGGAGTCTAGGACACGTACACACAGAAAAATAAGGGTTTAAAATTTTAATTTTTGGGTACAAGAGCTTGTCCCTGGATCAGTACCATTAAAAGAACATATTTGTACCTTTTTTACCCCTAATAGGTACATATTAGTACCTTAGAGTAGTTATATGTACCCCTTAATGTACTCATATGTACCTATTAGGGGTCAAAATGTACAAATGTGTCCTTTTAAGGGTACTGCTCCAGGGACAAGCTGTTGTACCAAAAAGGCAAAAAATTGTAAACCCTTATTTTTCTGTGTAGATGAGCCCCAGAGACAGATCCCCAGTGAGGACCCCGTCACCTAGACAACCATCGGGAAAAGACCACTGGAACCAGTGGAGCCCTTACAATTGGAATGTGCTGCAGTTGGAACAAACTGCTGGTTCGTCTGGCCAAAGGGAACTGTCCGCCCGACTGAGTCTGGTTTCTCCCAAGTTTTTTTTTTAACCATTCTATCACTGATGGAGTTTTGTTTCCTTGCCGCTATCGCCTCTGGCTTGCTTAGGGGACACTTCATTTCCAGCAATATCATTGACTTGATTGCACAGATACTATTTAAACTGAACTGAGCTGGCTGAACTGAGCTGGATGATGCCATCACTAAATTCAATAATGAAATGCCTTCAACTGAAAATTTAGTGTTAAATCTTTTCATTTTACATTATTGACACACTATCTAACTATTTTGATATTGTGCAGTTGCATTGTTACAATTTGTATTGTTAAAAGCACAATATAAATAAAGGTGACTTGACTTTCGTTGTGAAAGTGAAAGTACTTTGTTTATGCTTCTAAAAGAGGACTCAACTAGAAATCAGTGGTTAAGTTGTATTTATCAAATCAAATCACTTTTATTGTCACATCACCACAGCACGTGTGCTTTGGTGAGTGAAATTCTTGAGAGCGTGCTCCAGACAGTGAAGAAACAATTTACATAAAGACAGTACATACTTACAGACTTATCTAGAAAGACAATGTGCAGAATACACATACATATACTCAGTACACACAGTGTACTATTTAAGACATACTTACAATTATCAATACATGTTATGCACTGTAAGTACACATTTTACATTATGCACACATATACACACAATAGTATGCCAGACATCTCAACCTGCAAAAAGCATTTCAGGGAGGTATCCCGGCACAACCCCTGCCGATCCGCCCCAACAAAAAGGAGGCCAAGGATATGATATTTCACCACAGAACATGACTTTACTTTTATAACGAAATACAGTTGAAACTATTTATACTTTTATCCCAAGGGCCATCAAAGAACTGAACAATCATACACCCCTACCACCCAGTCAGGACAGTTGCACTTTATAGATAGGGACTTTATGCAATGGGACTTCAGTGTAATATTGGATGCCCTGTTATTGTTTTATAATTTTATACTTTATTTATTGTGTGAGTGTGTATATGAAAGCGAGTATTTTAGATGATGCACAAGCAAATTTCGTTGTATGGTACTACTGCACAATGACAAATAAAATTCTCTCTTTCTCTCTATCTATTATGTAAACTGCTTTTATTTATATTCCATTGCAATTTTAAATATGTCTAAGGTGTTTTCATGTAGCTAGTTGTTAGCCGACCTGAATAATATGCACATGAAATCAAATGAAACTTGATGAACTCACCTCAACATGTCTTCTACAATCATTTAACCCACCATGGGCAATGCTGAAGTCGCTATTGCAAACTGTACAGCGTGCAAGACTGTCATTATTTTTCACTTTTATAAGACAGGGGTACACTTTCGTGTAGTCTTGGGTAAAATGTGTCTTATATTTTCGTTTTTTGGGGCCCTCTCCCTCTGCCATGGCGCTCTTGTTTCTAGATATACTGAACTGAATATTCAGTTCGGGACTCGGGATAAGAGATAAAAGCCCGCCCACACTGACAATTGATTGGTTGACTTACGAAACAGGCCAATCAGGACGCTCTCTGTATTACATGCGCTTCATGAGGCACACACGCAGACTAGCACACGCATGCGCACGCAAGGTCCCTCGCTCCTCTCCCTTTCTGCCGTGAAGCACAGTCTCTGTCTCGCATGCGCTCTTGATCACTCGCTCTAGATTCCGGGATATTTTAACTCATTTTGCGGGCATCAGGGAGTCGCTATCAATATGCGGGAGACTCCCAGAACTTCCGGGAGACTTGGGATGTCTGGTATGCAAAAAGAAAAAGTTGCAGCAGATTTTACATAGGCCGAATACACAATGTCATGGCTGTGCATGGTATCCAGAGGTAGCAGATAGATTGTTGTGTTTGTGTAGTGTGTGCGTGTAGTCCAGTGAACTGTGTTAAAGTGCATGGCATATTGTAGAGTGGGAGTGTGCTGTGGGGTGTATTCGTTTTTACTGTTCATTAGCCTGATAGCCTGAGGGAAAAAGCTATCCCTCAGTCGGCTAGTGCGGGATCGGACGCTGCAGAGACATCTTCCTGAGGGCAGCAGAGAGAGCAGACTGTGGGACGGGTGGCTGGAGTCCTTGGTGATCCTCCTGGCTTTCCTTATACACCGGCTGCTGTAGATGTCCTGGAGGGAGGGAAGCTCACCTCCAACAATGTGACGGGCAGTTCGCACAACCCTTTGCAGAGCTTCGCAGTTGCCAGCGGTGCTGTTTCCAAACCAGGCGGTGATGCAGCCGGTCAGGATGCTCTCCACAGTGCAGGTGTAGAAGGATCTGAGGATGCTGGGGCTTGTTCCAAACTTTCTCAGCCATCTCAGGAAGAAGAGGCGCTGATGTGCCTTCTTCAGCACTGCATCTGTGTGAGCAGACTATGTGAGATCCTCGGTGATGTGAATGCCGAGGAACTTAAAGCTGTTTACCCGCTCCACAGGTGTCTTGTCGATGGGCCGTGTTGGGGGTAACGCATTACATGTAATGCGAGTTACGTAATAATATTACTTTTTTCAAGTAACTAGTAAAGTAACGCATTACTTTTTAATTTACTAGAAAATATCTGAGTTACTTTTTCAAAAAAGTAACACCAGTTACTTGTTTTCCATTTATTGACTGCTAGTTACATTAGCCACATTTAAATCCAGTCTCAAAACTCATCTATTTAGCTGTGCATTTGTTGAATGAGCACTGTGCTACGTCCGAACTGACTGCATTATTTTATGTATAATCCTTTTCTATTTAACTGTTTTAAATTTCATTTTAAATCAATTTCTATATCATTTTAAATTTCCTTATTTTATTATTTTTAACTCCTTGTTTTTATTGCTGTGAATGATTATTTCACTTTCTTTTATGTAAAGCACTTTGAATTACCACTGTGTATGAAATGTGCTATACAAATAAACTTGCCTTGCCTTGCCTCACAACATTTCAAAACTAAACATTTAAATGAAAACAAAAAATAAAACAAAAAACATTTCAAAATATTAAAACAACAAAAGGTATGAGTATACAAATTATTCTAACCTGACACTAAGCCAAACACCCATATATATATATATATATATATATATATATATATATATATCAGACTTTGTCTTCCTCTGCCTTTGTTTCCGTGCCCATATATGGTCCTTCCTGTTTCCCAGTCATTATTAGTTCAGTCAGTGTCAGCCGTGTGTCTTGATTATGTTCCAGGTGTGTCTAGTTAGTTCAATCTATTTATAGTCTGTTAAACCCATGTTTCCTGTCGGTTGTTAAATGTCTAGGTATCTGCAGATGGTCACGTCTTTCCATGTGTTCCTGTATCTCCTCCGTTCGTTATTCATTAAAACCCTGTTTGTTATAATCCTCGTCTCCTCGTTCCTGGCTCCCAGAGGAGTGTGACAGAACAACCGACCCGGAAAGATGAACGGATTCTCCTTCACGGCGATGGAGTTCGCAGCCAGTGCCTTCGTCCTTAGCCGGCGGAATCTCCCCTTCGTGGAGTTCGCCGGAGAATTCTGCGGGCTCGCCGCGGTGTCGGAGCTCCACGACGCAGCAATCCTCCATCTGTTTCGGCTCGGGGAAAATTACAGCGCCCTCCAGTGCCTGCTCCGAGACTGCGCCCTCCAGTGCCTGCTCCGAGACTGCGCCCTCCAGTGCCTGCTCCGAGACTGCGCCCTCCAGTGCCTGCTCCGAGACTGCGCCCTCCAGTGCCTGCTCCGAGACTGCGCCCTCCAGTGCCTGCTCCGAGACAGCGCCCTCCAGTGCCTGCTCCGAGACAGCGCCCTCCAGTGCCCGCTCCCCGACAGCGCCCTCCTGTGACCGCTCCTCGCAAGCTCTCTCCGTCGTTCCTGCTGGTCCTGCTGTCCAGCTCCGCGCTGCCAGAGCGCCCCCGAGACGCTGCGCTGCCAGAGCGCCCCCGAGACGCTGCGCTGCCAGAGCGCCCCCGAGACGCTGCGCTGCCAGAGCGCCCCCGAGACGCTGCGCTGCCAGAGCGCCCCCGAGACGCTGCGCTGCCAGATCGCCCCCCAGTGCTCACCAGAGCCCCTGCCGGCCCCGTCCGGCTCACCAGAGCCCCTGCCGGCCCCGTCCGGCTCACCAGAGCCCCTGCCGGCCCCGTCCGGCTCACCAGAGCCCCTGCCGGTTACGTCCGGCTCCCCAGAACCCCGAGCGACGGCGCCTCCTGAGCACCCCCCTGAGAAGAGTTTCCCCAAGAAAATTTGGGGGGGGGGGGCTACCCACCATGGAGGCCTCCCAAGCTCCCCGATCCGCCATGGCCTCCCAAGCTTCCTGCTCCGCCATGGAGGCATCCCAAGCTCCCTGCTCCGCCATGGCCGCCCGAGCACCCTGCTCCGCCATGGATGCATCCCAAGCTCCCTGCTCCGCCATGGCCGCCCGAGCACCCTGCTCCGCCATGGCCTCCCAAGCTTCCTGCTCCACCATAGAGGCATCCCAAGCTCCCTGCTCCGCCATGGCCGCCCGAGCACCCTGCTCCGCCATGGAGGCATCCCAAGCTCCCTGCTCCGCCATGGAGGCATCCCAAGCTCCCTGCTCCGCCATGGCCGCCCGAGCACCCTGCTCCGCCATGGCCGCCGGAGTCCCCGGATCCGCCATGGGTCCCGGGCAGGCACCGCCCTGGAGGCCACCTGTCCGTCTCCAAGTCTTTGAGGCCTCCAGAGCGCTCACCCCCTTTCGATGTCATACGGCGCGGGGCGCCTATTGGAAGGGGGTCGACTTTGTCTTCCTCTGCCTTTGTTTCCGTGCCCATATATGGTCCTTCCTGTTTCCCAGTCATTATTAGTTCAGTCAGTGTCAGCCGTGTGTCTTGATTATGTTCCAGGTGTGTCTAGTTAGTTCAATCTATTTATAGTCTGTTAAACCCATGTTTCCTGTCGGTTGTTAAATGTCTAGGTATCTGCAGATGGTCACGTCTTTCCATGTGTTCCTGTATCTCCTCCGTTCGTTATTCATTAAAACCCTGTTTGTTATAATCCTCGTCTCCTCGTTCCTGGCTCCCAGAGGAGTGTGACAATATATATATACAGTGGGTACGGAAAGTATTCAGACCCCCTTAAATTGTTCACTCTTTGTTATATTGCAGCCATTTGCTAAAATCATTTAAGTTCTTTTTTTTTCCTCAATGTACACACAGCACCCCATATTGACAGAAAAACACAAAATTGTTGACATTTTTGCAGATTTATTAAAAAAGAAAAACTGAAATATCACATGGTCCTAAGTATTCAGACCCTTTGCTGTGACACTCATGTATTTAACTCAGGTGCTGTCCATTTCTTCTGATCATCCTTGAGATGGTTCTACACCTTCATTTGAGTCCAGCTGTGTTTGATTATACTGATTGGACTTGATTAGGAAAGCCACACACCTGTCTATATAAGACCTTAGCTCACAGTGCATGTCAGAGCAAATGAGAATCATGAGGTCAAAGGAACTGCCTGAAGAGCTCAGAGACAGAATTGTGGCAAGGCACAGATCTGGCCAAGGTTACAAAAAAAATTCTGCTGCACTTAAGGTTCCTAAGAGCACAGTGGCCTCCATAATCCTTAAACGGAAGACGTTTGGGATAACCAGAACCCTTCCTAGAGCTGGCCGTCCGGCCAAACTGAGCTATCGGGGGAGAAGAGCCTTGGTGAGAGAGGTAAAGAAGAACCCAAAGATCACTGTGGCTGAGCTCCAGAGATGCATTCGGGAGATGGGAGAAAGTTGTAGAAAGTCAACCATCACTGCAGCTCTCCACCAGTCGGGGCTTTATGGCAGAGTGGCCCGACGGAAGCCTCTCCTCAGTGCAAGACACCTGAAAAAACACCTGAAGGACTCCAAGATGGTGACAAATAAGATTCTCTGGTCTGATGAGACCAAGATATAATTTTTTGGCCTTAATTCTAAGCGGTATGTGTGGAGAAAACCAGGCACTGCTCATCACCTGTCCAATACAGTCCCAACAGTGAAGCATGGTGGTGGCAGCATTATGCTGTGGGGGTGTTTTTCAGCTGCAGGTACAGGACGACCGGCTGCAATCGAGGGAAAGATGAATGCGGCTAAGTACAGGGATATCCTGGACGAAAACCTTCTCCAGAGTGCTCGGGACCTCAGACTGGGCCGAAGGTTTACCTTCCAACAAGACAATGACCCTAAGCACACAGCTAAAATAACGAAGGAGTGGCTTCACAACAACTCCGTGACTGTTCTTGAATGGCCCAGCAAGAGCCCTGACTTAAACCCAATTGAGCATCTCTGGAGAGACCTAAAAATGGCTGTCCACCAACGTTTACCATCCAACCTGACAGAACTGGAGAGGATCTGCAAGGAGGAATGGCAGAGGATCCCCAAATCCAGGTGTGAAAAACGTGTTGCATCTTTCCCCAAAAGACTCATGGCTGTATTAAATCAAAAGGGTGCTTCTACTAAATACTGAGCAAAGGGTCTGAATACTTAGGACCATGTGATATTTCAGTTTTTCTTTTTTAATAAATCTGCAAAAATGTCAACAATTCTGTGTTTTTCTGTCAATATGGGGTGCTGTGTGTACATTAATGAGGAAAAAAATGAACTTAAATGATTTTAGCAAATGGCTGCAATATAACAAAGAGTGAACAATTTAAGGGGGTCTGAATACTTTCCGTACCCACTGTATATAAGTTATTTCATTTCTGACACTGAATAATATGAAAAAGCTTATTGCAACTTTTAATCTCACAATTCTGACTTTTTTTCTCAGAATTGTGAGATATAAACTCACAATTGCTAGTTATAAAGTCAGAATTACGATTTATAAAGTCAGAATTGCGAGATATAAACTATATCGCAGAGAGACTAGATGTTCTCAGAATTACGAGTGTATCTCACAATTATTAGGCGAGTTTATATCGCACAATTCTGAAAAAAAGGCATAATTGCAAGATATAAACTAGTAATTCGGAGAAAAAAAGGCATACTTGCGAGATATAAACTAGTAATTCGGAGAACAAAAGGCATAATAGTTTATATCCACTTTATATCTCGCAATTGCGAGTTTATATCACGCAATTATGAGAAAAAAAAGATCAGAATTGTGAGATAAAAAGTCGCAATAACCTTTTTTATTTTTTAATCAGTGGCGGAAACGAGCTTCCATACTATTACCTAATGCACGGATTAAATATAATATTACACATCAGACTTAACCCCCAACCATTAACTAAACGTTCATATAAGACAACATTATGCATGTGTGAATCTTGCCAAGCCATATTTTGCAATAATATACTTTATAGGGAGATTGCGCGGCTCTCGGAAAGGCACGTCTTATGCACGCGCTTTGCGAATGTCAGTCAGCGGTGCGGTCCTTTTGTTTTCATCAGCATGGGTTTAACAATCACATTTAACTGGTTTGGACTCGTGTCATGGAGAATTCGATATAAATATTCACACAGCTGGAATACTGTGCTTTGCAACAATATACGTACTCGTAGTGAGCAGCAGCAGTCATCCAGAAGTGAGCAGAAAAAACGGTTCTCCTCAGAAAATGTATAAACAAAGTTAATTTTTGATGTTGAATTACTATTTGGAGGATTGGGATCGCTAGAAGAGGGTTTAAATAACAACATTTTGTGAAAACCTCAAATTCGACCAAAACTGACATGTTTTTTTTTTGTCTGTAGCTAACTAAATAGCCTAATGCAGTGGTTCTCAAAGTGTGGTACGCGTACCACTAGTGGTACGTGAGATTCCTCTAGTGGTACGCAGAGGAATCTCAGAATTAAATATAAATCAGGCCGCATGTCCACGAAAGCGATTTTTTTTTTTTTTTTTTAAATGGGAGCGTCTCTTTCATGCTGAGCACTCGGGCGTTTTTTTCTTGGCACCGTGAATTTAAGAATGTTAGCACTCATCACTGTCACTTTTTAGTCAGCTAACCAATCACAGTGGAGGAGGGGTGGGACTAATACCGTCACACCCTGCTTGTACTACGACTGAAAAGCAATGGAGAAGTTAATATTGCTTGTCGAGGATTGTTTAGCTAAACGGCCCTAAACCGTTTCCCATTCATTCTCAATGGTAGTGCTAAACCACCACGGATGTAATATTCTTTCGGCCGCTAGCGCTCTCGTGGCGCACTTCCGGGTTTCGGCGTCGCGGGAAGTTTGAATTCACAGAAGAAGAAAACACTGCGGCGATCGCTAGTGTTGTTTAATTCAACACATTCTCCTCTTATTTATCAAAGGTAAGATGCTTTATGCGACATTAGTTTATGTTTTGTTACCAAACTTTACCCCGTTGGGCTTTGTTTACTGTTGATCATCGTGGAACATGGCTGTAGTTTACCTTTCTGTGTATTGTTTGTCATCATTAATACATCATATGTTGATTACAAGCTAAATTATGAATGCACATAGCTGTAGTTTACCTTTCTGTGTATTGTTTGTCATCATTAATACATCATATGTTGATTACAAGCTAAATTATGAATGCACATAGCTGTAGTTTACCTTTCTGTGTATTGTTTGTCATCATTAATACATCATATGTTGATTACAAGCTAAATTATGAATGCACATAGCTGTAGTTTACCTTTCTGTGTATTGTTTGTCATCATTAATACATCATATGTTGATTACAAGCTAAATTATGAATTAACATAGCTGTAGTTTACCTTTCTGTGTATTGTTTGTCATCATTAATACATCATATGTTGATTACAAGCTAAATTATGAATGCACATAGCTGTAGTTTACCTTTCTGTGTATTGTTTGTCATCATTAATACATATGTTGATTACAAGCTAAATTATGAATGCACATAGCTGTAGTTTACCTTTCTGTGTATTGTTTGTCATCATTAACACTCATTTGTTGATTACAAGCTAAATTATGAATGGACATAAGCATTATTTTCATTGTTGTAATGAGATTACATGTATTCAGCTGTTCAAAAATGTTTTCTGACCATGGTTTTACTGTAGTAACCATAATTTTGCCATAGTATTTTAGTTGTAGAGTCACAATAATAAATGTACCATGTCCTGACTGTATTGGGCTTTATATTTGCATGAAACTGTAAATGAATATCAGTGTGCCAAGAACAGCAGGGTTACTGCAGTATTATAGTGTGTTTGTGTCTGTAATATAATTATATTTTTTGTAATATTTCTATTGTGTTTTCTTGTAGAGACCACTACTCGTGCCCTTGCTGTCATCTTTTCCTGAGACACGTCCAGATCCAGGTAAATATTGGACACATTAACATCATACACAAAAGGGTTTTTAAGGCTTAAAATGTCTTTATTTACCGTTACACAAATCAATGCCTTGAGAAAGTTTTAAATCAGAGCAGAAAGTCTTAAATTCAAAAAATGATGGATGCAAAGCAAAAAGTGAATTAATCTCTTCCTCTGTGTTTTGTCTTGTTTTCTAGTACAAATATCAAACATCTTTCAATCAAGATATGTTTAATTCAGATGTAAATATAGACTAAGTTTGAAAAATGTAATAAATTAAAGGAGTTTATTCTTAAAACAATAACAACATCTGTCAATGAGTAATCGAAACGTCCCTTTAAATTAAGGTTACTATTTTGCCAATTATGGCAGATATTAGTTCTTGTTTTAATCACTTCAAACAAGACTTTGTATTTGATGTCATTTTGTATCTCCAGTAAATGTATCTTTATTTAAGAATCTTTAGGCATTTGCGCTGGAAAACAAGACAAAAATACTGAGGAAGAAGCATTTTTTTGCAGCATGATCTGAAGCTACAGTAAAATATATTTCCATATTATAGTGTCAGGAGTTTTTCAGTGAGCTTTTGTAAAAATGAATTAAAATTATGAATGCCTGTTGAAAATTGTATTTTCATACTCGGAAGTTAATACAACTCATCGTGTTTCTCTCCAGACATTTGCATTATAAAGAACATATTTGTGTTTTCCCTCATTTGTTCCTCAAATTTTATTTACTTGGTCTTAAAAAGGTCTTTTCTTAAACATTCAACTAGTTGCAGACACCACTGCTACACTGCCTGTGCCCTCACTGTTTTAATATCATGGTTCCCACGTTAAGCCTCAATCAGGATTTTCAGAATGCAGAAATTAATTACTTTTTCCCCTCTGTGTAGGAACTACATACATACACCTCTGCCTGTGCTGGCCTCGGCTGTGACCCGTACTGGACCTGTGAAGACTGATGGTACTGGACCACAAACACAGAGCCCATTGATAACTTGCTTAATAAACACCATGGGAAGAAGGACATCCTCGGGAGTGTGCAGCAATGGTCCACAAGTCCTCGACTGATCCAAACAGCATGCTCCATTCGGCCACAAACCTGCACATTTCACAGTATGTCATGCACCTGGCCAAACTGCTCAACACCAGTTTATGTTAAACAACTCCAAAGAAGAAAACAAAGACTTGTCTTGCTTATGGACAGCCAAAGATGGTTCCTCTATCCCCTTTTTTCCTTAATCAGCGAGGCCCGAGGCCCATGCCCTACATACACATGTGTAGTCCTCACACAGGCTTTCCTGGCATAGCAGGAAATATGTTCATTGCCCTGATAAAGTCTTTTTCATTTACCAACCTCAGAGCATGCAGAAAGAAGACCTGGAGAGAGTTTAAAGAGTCTGCATTTTACAAGATGGAAAGACAGAAATGGCTGGCAGAATAAAAGACAGAATAAAAATATATTTTTTAAATATTTTACCCCTTAGAAATATTTAACTGATGTATATACTGTATAGTTTGATTTGTTTATTTTTCAGTGTGAGATTGTAATATGTATATATTGTCAGAAATGTATTTTTCCATCTACTTCATTATTTTGGATCAATATTTACTAATCTTGTTTGTAAATATCAACATTTTCTATTTACTAAAAAGAGCATTTAATAAAAGCAACTGAAATGTACAAATTGCTTCATGAGTGGCGTGTTCTACTTTACAGGGCTTATATTTGTCAGTTTCTTTGGTTTCGGAAGCACTACTTAATTGGTCATATAACTTAAGTGCCTTCTATTATTCCAGCACTCTATCAATTGTTTATATAATTGTTATTTATTACTAAGTTGAGTCCAATTTAAATGCCTCTCATTTACATTTCAAAAGACATGTAATATAACCATTCATGCTTTTAATATAACCATGGAATGTTATATTAATATTATTTTACTGTTTATTTTATTATTAATAATATATTCATAATAATTTGGAGTATAAGTCATGTGTATATACTGTACATTTTGATTGATTTATTTTTCAGTGTGATATTGTACTATATATAGTCACAATTATTTTTTATTTCTATTGTTTTAATTTGGATCTTAAAAAGTGCTTATAGCATTTAATAAAAACAACAGAAAATGACAAATTGATTAATGAATTATTATTTGTGTTATTTGGTATTTTTCATAGGACAAATACTTGATAATATCTATGGTTTTGGAAACACTTAATTAAACATTTAACTTATGTGTGACTTAAATTATCCATAACTCAATCAATGTTCATGTAGTACTTTAATATTACTTAGTTTAACTTCAATTTAAATGCCTTTTTTTTCATTTCAAAAGCCATTTAATAGAGACCATTCATGTTTAATGAAATCATTATTATAATATTCATGTTTTCATATAACCATTTCATGTATATTATTATTTTACTTTATTTACTTGAATAATAATAATTTATTCATAATACTTTGCCTTGTAATAATACTAATCATAATACTATATACATAATATGCATACCGCAGTAACCGTTCCACAGACGATGCTATTGTCTTCACCCTGCACACTGCTCTCTCCCACCTGGAAAATAAAAACACCTATGTGAGGATGCTGTTCAGTGGATTATAGTTCAGCATTTAACACTATAGTGCCTGCCACACTGGTTGCGAAGCTCCAGACTCTAGGACTGAACAGATCTCTGTGCAGCTGGATCCTGGACTTCCTGACAGGCAGAAGTCAGGTGGTCAGAATGGGCAACAACACATCATCCCCCTGATCCTCAACACTGGTGCACCGCAGGGCGCCTCAGCCCACTCCTGTACTCCCTGTACACACACAACTGTACAGCTACACACAGCCCAATGTCATCGTCAAATTTGCTGATGACACAACGGTGATAGGCCTGATCACCGACAACGATGAGACGGCCTACAGAGAGGAGGTGAGTACCCTGACTAAATGGTGTCAGGAGAACCACCTCTCACTCAACATCGACAAGACCAAGGAGCTGGTGGTGGATTACAGGAGACAGAGCAGAGAACACACACCCATCACCATCGACAAGACACCTGTGGAGCGGGTGACCAGCTTTAAGTTCCTCGGCGTTCACATCACCGAGGATCTCACATGGTCTGCTCACACAGATGCAGTGCTGAAGAAGGCACATCAGCGTCTCTTCTTCCTGAGACGGCTGAGGAAGTTTGGAACGAGCCCCAGAATCCTCAGGTCCTTCTACACCTGCACTGTGGAGAGCATCCTGACCGGCTGTATCACCGCCTGGTTTGGAAACAGCACCGCTGGCAACCGCAGGGCTCTGCAAAGGGTCGTGTGAACTGCCCGCCACATTGTTGGAGGTGAGCTTCCTCCCTCCAGGATATCTACACCAGGCGGTGTACAAGGAAAGCCCGGAGGATTATCAAAGACTCCAGCCACCCATCCCACAGACTGCATCTGATGACTGAGGGACAGCTTTTTCCCTCAGGCTATCAGGCTAATGAACAGTCACAAATAACCTACATCACACTCCCACTCACACAACATGCCATGCACTGCACTTTAACACCGTTCAACTGGACTACATTCTATTTCCGGCTTTGCTACCGTTCGGACGCTCTTGCTATTGCTCTGCGCTTTGCTCCCTATTTTTGTTCTTTTCTCAGATCTTTCTAAGAGCTGATCAGCACAGTGCTCAAACAACACATTTTTGGAAAAAGGACTCTTTGCCTCCACTGCCAGCAGTTTACATTCCGGAGACCGATAAATACAGCTGTCTACATTCAAACAGATGAGAGAAAATGCCTACTTGCTGCACGAACTGCCACAAACTTCTACAAAGGATTGTGGTTCTTGAAACAAAGTTATTTGCTGGACTTCCAAAACAGACGGAACATACAGCAGACGGTCACCACGGACCCCTCAGCATACAGCCGGTGAGTCCTGTGAATCTAGTGAATCTCAACAGTTTATACCAAGTGTAGAGGAACAAGCGAAACTGATCGACGGACTAATCGATGGCACAAACAGGAGCGAGACCCAAAGGCTCTCGAGACACCAGATTGTCACGAGTATCTCGTATTGCTGCTGTAGCATCCTCTACCCCAGATAACGGCTATGACAAGACTTGTAAGCACTGGTATTCTACAACCCCTATACTTCTTGAGAACAGATTTGAAGCATTGATGAATGTGGATGAGGAATCCCAGAATATGACAAAACTCGGATCGAATCAGCCAGTAGCTAACATTGCTACTAACAGGCGCTCAAGGTCGAGCAGACAGCGCATTCAGCTCAAAGCGCAGCCGAGCCCAGGACTCTGATAGTGGGCGACTCTATTATTAGAAACGTCAGTAGCAGGACTGCTACTACCTGCTGCTTTCCTCAAGCAACCGTTTCTGATGTGAACAAGGAACTTCGGAGCATTGTGATGAAGCACAAGACTGCAAATCGAGTCATCATCCATGTGGGGAAGAATGATATTCGGAAAAGGCAGTCAGAAATGCTAAAGCAAGATTTCAGTGAACTCTTTGAAACACTTCAAAGACTTGAAGTTCAGTCGTTCATCAGTGGACCACTCCCAGCAAGGGGAACTAACATGTTTTCACAGTTGCTTGGGCTGAATACATGGCTACAAAGAACCTGCAGTACAAAAGGAGTCAACTTCATCGACAACTTCAATATTTTCTGGGGACACAGACAACTGTATAAACTGGATGGCCTCCACCCAAACAAACTTGGTGCAAGAGTGCTAAAGGACAATTTCTATTTCTCCCTCCGTCATCCTTCAGTGGTGTGTGTCAATCCACTCACACAGTCACCTGGACAGAATATGAGTGACCACAGGACTTCATATCAGCTTCCAAGTCATTATGTGGTTGAAGAATCCCACAAGGATACTGATAACGCCACACAGCCAAAACAACCACTGCTCATGGACATCCCGGCTGAGCCCTGCCCACAGAGCTCATCACATGCAGACTGTGACGTATCACAACAGCTCCAAGACTCAGCACCCAAGGACAACTTTCTGGAAAACAGCCTGGGATGCCATGACAACACATTACAGTCACCGGAAACATCAGAGCTAGAGCCCCGCTCACCAGACACACTATCCCTCTCTCCAGCACCTGGACAGAATATGCCCCGCTCACCAGACACTCTATCCCTCTCTCCAGCATCTCCACTTCTAAGCTTTTCACAGAAAATGGAGGAATTGGTGTATGCTGGGACCAAACTCTCTGCAAGCCCGCAGATATCAACTAAAAAACGGCGGGCCCCCCAACCACCAAAGACTGCAGGCTCAGCTCTCCCGCCTCCTCCTGTGAGAGCTCTCCGACCGCTGCCACAACGCAAGGGCCCAAACCCTCCTCCATCTGCTGTAGGTGAACCAAAAACAACTGATAACAGCTCTCAGTGATATGTGTCGGGTCCCCGCTATATTAGCAACAACATTCACAAACGTTTACAAAACAAGCGGGAACCCAGTGTGCCTGTAGCCTTCTCTATTTCTGTTTTATCACGTGATAGAAGGTCTAAGGCCTTCAAAAGGCGTACGGCTGACCCATCTAATCTGAGGCCTGTTATGCATCAGTCTAAGATTGCTGTAGAGACAAAATGTAATTCCATCAAGTTAGCATTTTTAAACACTCGCTCACTAAAAAATAAATCATTTGTGATCAATGATTTAATAACCACAAACAACCTGGATTTTATGTTTCTAATTGAAACATGGCTAGAAGACAACTGCAGTGCAACAGTCCTCACTGAAACAGCCCTCCTAACTTTAATTTTATAAGTGTCTGCAGGACTGTTAGGAGAGGTGGAGGTGTAGCTGCTCTGTTTAAAGATGTTTATCAATGCAAGCAAGTGTCATTTGGTCAGTACTTGTCTTTTGAATATCTAGGTATTGTGCTGAAAGGTGCCCCACGCATTCTGTTTATCATAATCTACAGGCCACCAAAATATTCTCCAGCCTTTGTTGAAGAGTTCACAGAACTGTTATCAATGATTTCCACAGAGTTTGACTATTTTGCTATTGCAGGGGATTTTAATATTCACATAGATAATGCTGAAATCAAAACTACAAAAGAAATTATAACTGTTTTAAGCACTTTTGACCTGATTCAGCATGTGCACGGACCCACACACAATCGTGGACACACTTTAGATTTACTCATCAGTAGAGGTCTAAACATTTCATCCATTGTCATTAAGGATGTAGCTCTGTCTGATCACTTCTGTATTTTCTTTGATATATTGATCTCTGTCACCACTGAATCTAGATCTGTCTCTGTCAGAAAGAGATGCATTAATGAGAACACTAGTGTGCTATTTATGAAGGCAATATCTTTAACACCAAGCATTTCTGCAGACTCTGTTGATATTCTCCTGGATTCATTTGACTCAAAAGTTAAGAATGTTATTGATGATATTGCCGATAAAGGTCAGCAAGAAGAATGGCAGACAAAAATCATTTTGGAGAAAATCAACAGCAGTTCAGAATATGAAAAGACAATGCAGAAAAGCTGAGCGGATGTGGCGGAAGACGAAACTTGAAATACACTATAGCATCTATAAAGACAGCCTTCATGCTTTCAATTTGGAACTAGCCACAGCTAGACAGACCTTCTTCTCAAACCTTATAAACAGTAATTTAAACAACACTCGCACTCTTTTGCTACTGTTGAGAGACTGACAAACCCCCAAGTCAGATTCCCAGTGAAATGCTCTCTGACAGCAAATGCAATGAGTTTGCTTCCTTCTTTTCAGAGAAGATCAGTAATATCAGGAGGAGATTGGCACATCTTCCTGTAATACAGAGGTCACACAGATTCGACAGCAATCTCAAAAAGAAGTGACTATGTCTGTCTTTGAAGAAATTGATAGCAACATTTTGGAAGAATTAGTGCACCTTAAATCGTCAACCTGCTCTCTTGACACACTTGCCACATCTTTTTTTTAAGTGTGCTTAACTGTTTAGAAGCAGATCTCTTAGAAGCAGATCTCTTAGAACGCCTCACTTCTTTCTGGGACTTTTACAAACTCCCTGAAAACTGCAGTTGTTGAGCCCCTTGTTAAGCAATCTTGATAACACCATGTTGAGAAACTATAGACCAATATCAAATCTTCCTTTCATAGGTAAGATTATTGAAAAGTTAGTTTTTAAATCAGCTGAACAAATACTTAAATTCAAATGGATACCTGGAAAATGTTCAATCTGGTTTTCCAAGCACATCACAGCACAGAGACAGTGCTTATTAAGATAATAAATGATATTCGCCTTAATTATGATTCTGGCAAAATATCAGTGCTGGTACTACTAGATCTTAGTGCTGCGTTTGACACTGTCGATCATAACATACTTCTAGAGAGACTGGAAAACTGGGTCGGGCTTTCTGGGATGGCACTCAAATGGTTCAGGTCATACTTAGAAGGAGAGGTTATTATGTGAGTATAGGAGAGCATAAGTCTAAGTGGACGCCCATGACATGTGGAGTCCCACAAGGCTCAATTCTTGCACCGCTGTTGTTTAGCCTGTATATGCTCCCACTAAGTCAGATAATGAGGAAGAACCAAATTGCCTATCACAGCTATGCTGATGATACCCAGATCTACCTAGCCTTATCTCCAAATGATTATAGCCCCATTGACTCCCTCTGCCAATGCATTGATGAAATTAACAGTTGGATGTGCCAAAACTTTCTTCAGTTAAACAAGGAGAAAACTGAAGTCATTGCATTTGGAAACAAAGATGAAGTTCTCAAGGTGAATGCATACCTTGACTCTAGGGGTCAAACAACTAAAAATCAAGTCAGAAATCTTGGGGTGATTCTGGAGACAGACCTTAGTTTTAGTAGTCATGTCAAAGCAGTAACTAAATCAGCATACTATCGTCTCAAAAACATTGCAAGAATTAGATGTTTTGTTTCCAGACATGACTTGGAGAAACTTGTTCATGCCTTTATCACCAGCAGGGTGGATTATTGTAATGGTCTCCTCACCGGCCTTCCAAAGAAGACCATTAGACAGCTGCAGCTCATCCAGAACGCTGCTGCCAGGATTCTGACTAGAACCAGAAAATCTGAGCATATCACACCAGTCCTCAGGTCCTTACACTGGCTTCCAGTTACATTTAGGATCGATTTTAAAGTGCTTTTACTCGTTTATAAGTCACTCAATGGTCTAGGACCTAAATATATGGCAGATATGCTCACTGAATATAAACCTAACAGACCACTCAGATCATTAGGATCGAGTCAGTAAGAAATACCAAGGGTTCACACAAAACAAGGGGAGTCGGCTTTTAGCTATTATGCCGCCCGCAGCTGGAACCAGCTTCCAGAAGAGATCAGATGTGCTAAAACATTAGCAACATTTAAATCCAGTCTCAAAACTCATCTATTTAGCTGTGCATTTGTTGAATGAGCACTGTGCTACGTCCGAACTGACTGCATTGTTTTATGTATAATCATTTTCTATTTAACTGTTTTAAATCTCATTTTAAATCAATTTCTATATCATTTTAAAACTCCTTGTTTTATTATTTTTTACTTCTTGTTTTTATTGCTGTGAATGATTATTTCACATTCTTTTATGTAAAGCACTTTGAATTACCAATGTGTATGAAATGTGCTATACAAATAAACTTGCCTTGCCTTGCCTTACACGCACACACTGCACTAATCACAACCTATCTGCTATCACTGGACACCATACAATACACATCCATGACACTGCATATGCATAATCTGTTGCACCTTTGCACATCTATCTGCTGCTCAACCAACCAATCTGCTGTTAATTTATAATCTGTTGCACCTCACATTATTACTATGCATAGACTACATTATGTATAGATACTGTACATAATGTAGATGTGTACATACGGTGTATAATGTGTCGTTGATAATTAAGTATGTCTTTATAGTACACTATGTGTACTGAGTATATGTATGTGTATTTTGCACATTGTCTTCTGTACAGTCTGTAAATATGTACTGTCCATATGTAAATTGCTGTTGCTTTTTTGCACTGTCTGTCCATATGTAAATTGCTGTTTTTTTGTTTGTTTGTTTTTTGCAATGTCTGGAGCACTGTAAATGCTCCAGTGCAGTTTTTTGCACTGTCTGTCCATATGTAAATTGTCTGTTGTTCTTTTTGCACTGTCTGTCCATAGGTAAATTGTCTGTTGTTTTTCTGCACTGTCTGGAGCACGCTCATAAGAATTTCACTCACCAAGGCACTTGTGCTGTGGTGATGTGACAATAAAAGTGATTTGATTTGATTTGATAATATATAATACAATACATAATACTATTCATTTATTCATAATACTTTGCCTTTTTGAAATCCAAAAAGGCAAGACACACATTTCAAATACTTTGCAGCTGTAATGTATTGTTATATTTTACAATTTTGTTTTATAAAAATTTTCAGTCCTGCTTGAGCTGGATTCGAACCCACGATCCAAATAAATACATGAAAAAATCGGATTGGCTGTGACATCATTTCCGCTCTTTGGTCAGCTGTTTGAAATGCTTCAATCTGATTGGCTGTCACTGAGTTCCAACTATCCACGGCTGGCCCCCGCGCGCCCGCCTCCCGCACCGGAATCCCGGGTTCGAGACCCGCTCGGTGTGATGGTGTGGACCCGGAGGGGTTACATAAGTTTGATACATTTTCATTTAATCTTTATTTAAGTACAGTTTTTTAACATTTAAGTACAGTACAGTTTTTATTTCACTTTTAGGTACAATATATTTTAATTTAATAATTACGTTTTTTATTTACGTGGAAGTAAGCACGGTGCAGTGTTCATGTTCAAACTGTGTATTTACTATAGTTTAAGAGGCTGACAATAATAAATATCCTTATAAGGATTAAAACTGACTCGTTTTTTTTATTTTATTTTACTGTGTATGGTGCTACTGAAAGTGACGTGACATACTCGGAATTTGTGCTCTGTATTTAACCCATCCAAAGCACACACACACACACACACACACACACACACACCGTGAACACACACCCGGAGCAGTGGGCAGCCATTTATAATGCATTTTAAATGTTGGTCATAATGGTGGTACTTGGAAAGCCAAATATTTTCTGAGGTGGTACTTGGTGTAAAAAGTTTGAGAACCAATGTTTTGTTGAATAACTTTAATATATTAATTTACACTGTATTCAATTTATTTAGCCTATTTAGAAAATGTAGTTAATATTTGCATCATTAATGATTTCTTATACACCCGCGACCCACCCGCAAATAATCCCACATTTTTTTATTACCCGACCTGCCCGACCCGCGGATATAACCGCCATCCGCGCATCGCAAGCGCTGTGTGATGATGATCTTACTATAGTTCTAATCTAGACTAAATGTGAATGTGTATTAATTCATCCCACTCGCAAATAAAAACAGATTCAGTATTCATAAAAATGAATTAAAACAGTGAAATGCAAACTCAGAATATGACACAAACCAGCAATAATTAAATGTGTTAAACAACACAAATATATCTAATCTCATTTTATTAACCAATGTGTTTGCTGCTGACCTTTGATGATCCAGTTCAACCATACTAATAAGCAAAAATTACTTTAGATAAACTAACAATTGTGCTTTTTTTTTTTTTTTTTAATTGCTGAAGATTGTTGAACTTCTTCTCCTGTGTTGTACAGTACAGACGTGATTTACTCTTCCTTCAGCCTGAGGTTTATTCATTGAAATTTTTGGTGTGAAAGGCTTTTACATTTGCTATAAATAGAACTTATTGTATTAAAAACAAACAATCAAGTCCTGCTCATATTTAAAAAGTAACACGAAAGTAACGCAAAAGTAATGAAACGCATTACTTTCCATAAAAAGTAACTAAGTAACGTAATTAGTTACTTTTTTAGAGAGTAACACAATATTATAATGCATTACTTTTAAAAGTAACTTTCCCCAACACTGGTGATGGGTGTGTGTTCTCTGCTCTGTCTCCTGAAATCCACCACCAGCTCCTTGGTCTTGTTGATGTTGAGTGGTTGGGTGGTTCTCCTGACACCATTTAGTCAGGGTACTCGCCTCCTCTCTGTAGGCCGTCTCATCGTTGTCGGTGATCAGGCCTATCACCGTTGTGTCATCGGAAAATTTGACGATGACGTTAGAGCTGTGTGTGGCTGTACAGTCGTGTGTGTACAGGGAGTACAGGAGTGGGCTGAGGACGCAGCCCTGCGGAGCACCAGTGTTGAGGATCAGAGGAGATGAGGTGTTGTTGTCCATTCTGACCACCTGACTTCTGCCTGTCAGGAAGTTCAGGATCCAGCTGCACAGAGATCTGTTCAGTCCCAGACTCTGGAGCTTCGCAACCAGTGTGGCAAGCACTATGGTGTTAAATGCTGAACTAAAATCCACGAACAGCAAACTCACATAGGTGTTCTTATTTTCCAGGTGGGAGAGAGCAGTGTGCAGGGTGAAGGCAATAGCATTGTCTATGGAACGGTTACTGCGGTATGCAAATTGTAGTGGGTCCAGTGAAGCAGGCAGCACAGAGCAGGTGTGGTCTCTGATGAGTCTCTCAAAACACTTGCTGAAGATGGGTGTCAGAGCAACGGGCCTCCGCATGTGATTTTATTTTTCTTCAGTATGGGCACAATGGTGGATTTTTTGAAGCATGAGGGAACCACAGACAGAGAGAGGGTCAGATTGAAAATGTCTGTGAAAACCCCAGCTAGCTGGAATGCGCATGCTCGGAGCACACGGCCTGGAATGCCATCCGGACCCACTACTTTTCGGATGTTTACCCATTCGGGTTACATCAGCGACAAAAAGGGAGAGTGGACTGACCTCTTCTGCAGCAGCCGCGGGAGCACTCTCTGTATTGGCGGTGTTGTCAGCCTCGAAACGAGCATAAAAAGTATTTAGCTCGTCCGGTAGAGAGGCGGCAATGTTCACAGTAGCTGGTTTGTTCCTTCTAAAACCTGTGATGTTGTTGATGCCCTACCACATGCTTCTTGTGTTGTTGTTGTTGAATTGTTCTTCAACTTTGTTTTTCTATTTATAACACTGTTCCAGAACAGTTCAACAGAAATATTAGAGTGTGTGCAGTGCATTTTACGGAGGACTTTTTCCTGGAAGAGTAGCCTACAATGCTGGTTTGTGTTACCGGCTCCAGGCCTAGGGGAATCTGTGCCGCACAAGCCAAATCACACACCAAGCTGTGAATGATAAGGAGACGAAGACATTATTGCCTTGCTCGAGTGCAGTTTTAATATGATCCGGAACTCGAGCTGTCGGTCTCCAAGATAACCCACTACAGCGCCACACTACCACACTTGAGGTATTTGGCCAATAACAACGCACTGGATAGCTGGCCAATCAGAGCACGCCTCGCTTCTCAGAGTGATGAGCTTTGTAAAATCGGCACGTTTCAGAAAGACGGGGCATAGAGGAGCAACAATTATGTACAGTAGGGCTGTCAAATTGGCTGAAAAACTAAATTCAAATTTTTTATTAAAATATTATATTAGAATTTGAAAGGCATAAATTCAGTTAGAAAAATAAGCTTTTGGCTTCTCTCCTGAGGCCACAAGAGGGCGCATCGAGCTAAATATCACCAAATGCACGTTTCTTCAAAGTAGGGCTGGGCAATATGAGCAAAAACTCATATCTCTTAATTTTTTTGGCTGATTTGCGGTATACGGTACATATATCTGTATTTTGTATTTGGATTAAACAAATAAATAAAGTGAATGTAACCATATAGGCATATATATATAAAAAGGGTTAAAATCACATTACATTATAACATTGCGATCTAAAAACAAAAATAATGCTTTTAAAGCAAAGTTAAATTTACTAAACTAAAAATGAAAAAAATAAAACAGCACAGACTAGGCTAATTGAATAAAAAGGCTATTTTGATTACCCCATTACAGTCATTTTTACAGTTAGTGCTATCATACAAAAACACTTACTTTTAGGTTTAAAATGTCCAACTACAAACATTTCAGCAAAATGTGTATTTTAGTAAGAGTTATTGCGCTCCTATTTCATTGCGCTCTGTCTGTTTAATGCGCATGCGTGCAAATTGAGTTGAATTACTGAATTACTGCGCTCTGTCTGTTTGACGTGCATGCGTGCAATTGAGTTGAATTACTGAAATAAATGAACTTTTCCACGACATTCTAATTTTTTGAGATGCACCTGCATGTGAAAAATTATGTTTTTTTTAACCTTAACCTTTCATAAACACATTGCATTACACCAAATACACAAACTAATCGTATTATTAGCAACGCCATATGACCCCATTAAAATAAAGTTTATCCACTCTTTCCCAATGTTGAGATCAGAAGGAAGGCAATGCAAAGACTGTGTTTTACACAACTTGGCACTGCACAGAATCCTGTTGTCTTCTTTATCTTCTAGACATCTTTATCATTTGGCTTCTGCTTAGACCTGCATTTCCCTCTTGTTATTTACAGTACATGCACGAATTGGTGGGCAGGATTAAACAGGTAGTGATGTAGAAGCAGGCATCAATATTCTTCTGTGGAGGGGGTGTTTATCCACATTCTTACGTCATTAAGTGGTGTAACATTCCACAAGCTGTCATTTTGGCAAACTAACGCATTCTTACCCGTGAAAGTTTATTACATTTTTCAGGAATATTAATTTTGCTGTTTTTACAACTACTGTTGAGGATGGAGATGAAGATCGCTGAATACATTTTTTTATTTGGGTCTGTTCTTCACAGTCGAATGGTTTCTGAAAATTACAGCGCACTAATAAAATTGATTCCTTTTGTAATTCTGTTGGATTTTTGGGGTGTATAAGAATACATTTGAATACAATAGAATATAATCTTAATGCAGCGATTGCAGTATTCACAAGGATAAGTATTCTTAATTGTATGTGTTGTCAGTATATCAGTATTGTACGTCTAGACACTGTAAATACATAAGTATTGGACGTTTCGCTGTTTATACAAACATAAGTAAATGTAAGTTTTGTAGAACCACATTTTACATAAAATACATACACATTCATGTTGGATGGTCTAAGTAGTTTGGGTGGAGGTTGGCAGCTTTTTAATCAGACAGGAAAAGAGGAGGTGAACAGTGAAATTTGGCTTCATTATGATGGAACAACACCGCATCATTCATTAAGTGTCCTGAGCTGATAGGAAAGAGCATACAGTAGTAAATGTGTAGTCCTGAAAGCCAGCTTCAAAAACTGGGTTCCAGTGGCGTGAGATGGAGGGTTGACTGAAGACCAGACATACTGGACTGCCGTTTCACTGTTATTAAGATTCATATGTTTTGAGGTCTATGTGTCTCTATATAAAAAATATTGCTTGTCATTTTATTTTCCTCAGAGACTATGATTACAATCATGGGCGACATTGGGGGGGGTATTGTCAGTCATGGAATCTCTGATGTCAGCCCAGGCCCGGTTGTACAGGGGTACTTGACCATGCTTAATACCCTCAAACGAAAGCAAACAAACAAACTATCCAAAGTGTTTTTGCAGTGTTGAGCATTGTATCCAATAAAATTCACATCTGTTGATTTCTTCAACGCAATGGCCAATCTGAAACGCTGTAGTTATTCAAAATTCACTCACAACACACTCACAGCAAATTCACTCACACTCAAAGCGCCCGAGTTTTGTATGCTCATGAATCATCTCATGATGACTAAGTGCAGATGCCATGTTAATTCATTGTAGATTAATTTTGTAGTTTAGAGAGCTTGATTATAACAGAACTTTGTGAGATCGCGATGAACTTTGATGAGTGATGCTTTTAGTGATAAAAATAGGAGCATGCTTTGTGTGTTTTCTAGGCTATAATCTGTTCAGAATTTGAATGAAACTTTCATTTTTCGGACATATACATTCTGCAAAGTTTCGGGAACGATGCTGAATTCATTCTCGAAATATCAGTGATAAACAATGGAAGGGACAAAAATGCCTCAGTGATTTAATCCTGGAAGCAGTCCTGCACTGCAAAAAATGCTTTTCTTACTTAGTTTTTTTGTATTGTTTCCAGCCAAAATATAAAAAATCTTAAATTGAGAAGGATTTTCTAGACAAGTAAAAATAGTTATCTTGTTTTCAGAAAGAAAATAGTCAAAATTGAAACAAGCAAAATAATCTGTCAATGGGGCAAGAAAAATAATTGTGTCAAACAGAAAACAAGATTATTTTTCTTACCCCATTGGCAGATTAAAAATGAAAAGCCATCGACTGAGACTTTAAACAGGAAGCATCACAATTCCTATCAGCAGTAGTCAAAGTTCCATAGTTTAGTAAATGCAGGCAACCTCTTTAAGTTATTCTTCACTATGCTGTATTGACACAATGCATTGCAATATGGTAGTGCATTATTTTGATGAATACATTTGGAAAAGTTTTTATTTTATTTTATTTTTTGCTTTTATTTGCACCCCCTGACTCGAGAGTCAAATTTCACCTATGATTGCAATATTAATAGTAAAAAAAAAAAGGTAATTGGCAAAAAGGGGCATTTAAATTAAATCCAGAAAGGCTAAAAGTAGTGTTAATAGGCACAACCATTAAGTCAATAAGAGAATAAAAATATGTAAATTGCCTTGGTTTTGCAACTTTTCCCCCACTGTTCTAGGCTTTAGTCTTCAGATGAGAAAGAAAGATAAAACATTGCATAATATATTCAATCAAAGACACATCTGGAGCGGAAAAGCCTGTTTTGAATCTATCCCATGCATTTTCCCTTCTCCCTCCCTGTCTGGTTTTGATAAGCTCATAAGTGCATTTCAGAGAATGCAGGCATCCTCTGCTGGATTCCAGTAACAGGTCTCAATGAGGTCAATTAGCCATAATGGTCAAATAATATAGTTTACTTGAATTGTAATTGAATTTGGATAAGCCAGTGGTCTCTATAATGTCCTGTATGCAGGAGTAAAAATGTATATCAATTACTACAGTTACTCTTATTACAGATGACACCGCCATGAGATGCCATTGGGAAACATCTGGGTTTCACATGATGCAGCACACATAAAGCTTCATGTCATAAAACATCTAAAAAAGTATGCAGAGTTTGATTAAGAAAACAGTGGTAAAACATCACAGCAATGAAAAACTTAACAAGAAATTTAATTAATTCCCTGTAACATGAGCAGTGCCCATTTTTAACACATAACTTTGTCTTTATTGTTGGAGCTGATACTGGGAACACATTCAACTACCATTGTTCTGCGGCAGACGATTAAAACAGTTTTGTGAAATATTTTCTTCTCCCCAGCTGTGGAATAAACATGCTGGCATTAAAGGAAACGGCATTCCCTTTGAGATTAGATTGACTTTAAACGCTCTTGGACTATCCACTCGCTATGATGCAGCCTATTTTTTGTGTATAGTTTCAACTGTTTCAGTATGCTAATGAAAATACCCATCAGAGGCTCAGAAACACAACACAAAAATGTAACTGCCAGTATTATTCAGAATGGAGCACAAAAACATTTGTTAAAATTCATATCCAAATACTTTCCCAATTTGTCCATATATTCATGTGTGTACAGTATTTATGTTTAAAGGAAATAATTATTAATAACTTACCTGGTTTTATGTTCTAAAAAATCCCACCGTTTTGCTGGTGAGTGTGATATTTTTTTTCAACGGTAAACACTTTCCTATCTCATAATTGTCTCTGTGCTGGAAAGTTAAGTAAGCCATTCGGTGGTGAATTTCCCTGAAGAGTGTGATACTGTGGCTTTGTGGAGCTTTCATCTTCACCCTGTTCATTTGAGCCACCAAGCATGTCAACTTCTGGCAATGCCTTACTTTGAGGCAGGACTACTAGTTTCTTCAAATAATGAATGATTTGGGGAGTGTTCAAAACCCGTTAAACTTTTTTTTCTTCTTCTTTACAATTCAGTTTTGTACCGCTAATGGCAAAGAAATTAAACACTTTAGTTTAAGCAATGTGCCACTGGTTCTCACCAGATGAGCTTCCCATGGCACCCTGACACTTGGAAACAAGCCACTGCAGATTAACAGTACTTGAATGTGTGCCAGTTACTACTGCAACAATGTGAAATAAGGTAAGCAATGGGTTATAGCATTTGTTTCTGGCTTTTCAGTATCTTTGAAAAACTTGATGCTGTATACTGGTCATAGTGTTGCTGACTTTGAAATCTTACACGCAAATGGCGCATTCATTTTCGTTATTGCGTGATGTAATATTTGTGATGTAACTTATTATTGTTTGGACAATATTGCATTATTGCAACAAGAAGCTGGTGCCCTGGGGCTCGCAAAACTATCTGTCTTTACTTCTTAATAGTGTCATCAAAGCTTCCTCTACAACCAGCAGTCTTTTTTTATTGTTGGTAATTTACAAAATATCTGAAAGCCTGTTTCTCTCGCTCTTCCAAAGGGACAATTCTCTCAGCAGAAGTGTTACTCCTAAAACAAAACAAAAAATAGCTAGAGTTAGCATTTAAATTTAACTTTCACAAAATATATTACTTTCTGAGACCCAAGGCCTTTGCATTGTACAAATCCTTCACTCCCTTCATCACACATATCAGGGATAAACCGCTCTTGTACCTTTCAACAATATCTACAAGTTACGCATCAGCGGTGAAAAAGTGTACCAGATTCTTCATCTGCTTTTCCCCGGCTAGTAATGTACAGTGTATATCTGAGCAGAAATTATTCTTTCAAAGTGACAGATTTATCTCTTTCTGTTACAACTTGTCAGAAATGTCAAGCTTCAATTTTCCAAGGCCTGGTTTTTATTGTGCACCCAAGTTTCCTCTTTCTTTCCTATCTGGCTGATCGAAACAAATAAAAAATCACATCTTCCACGAAGTTGTGAGAGCAGCATGATTCAAGTGGCTGCCATTTTTGTATGACATTAAAATCTGTTGTTTGCAGTGTTCAACACTTGCACATTCCAAACAGATCCAGTGATGAGAAGTGACGCCATTTCTTTGGAATACAAAATTAACTGTGGAAAGCAGAAGCATGCTGAGATAATGATCTTACTTCTGCAGCTGCTTAATGAATGCATCTCATAAGCTGTTGTCGTGGAGCATTTTCTAAGAAAATTTCATATGGTCATAATTAATGTGCAAATTGATTAGGGGCAAGATGTTTGTTAAAAAAACTGATGCCAGCAAGTACCAAAAACAAATTAGTATTTGGAGCATTCAGAACATTTTGCACTTTAACTAATTATAGCCTTGTACTCTGTGCAAATTTTGGGAACGACAGCCATGCCATGATTTGTGCTTGATTAAAAATTATTTTATGAAAATCGTGTGATGGTGTATTTGTTCTTGATCATTAAAATATGTAATTAAAACTGAATCTTTTAAATGCATATCACATTAGAATCTACTGTAGTTTCAAAGGTAATGTGGTCAAAATAAATCTCTCCCTTTTTTGTGTTCAGTAAGCTACCATAAAAGTGTAGCCTATCAGTTTAGCAGTGCTATGTTTATGTTCCTGTTGAGTTTCCTGTTTGCCCTTTTTTGGTCATGTTCCTGTATTCCCTGATTTAGTTTATTAGTTTCCACCTGTGTTAGTTAAACATCTCGTTTGCTCCTTTGTTACCAGGGCCCGTATTTAATTTAAAGATGCACTGATTGCAATTTTCTTGGCCAATTTCGATGTCCGATTTTTTGGAAGTGTGACCTGCCGACACCGATTTTTGCAGATTCCGATTTTCTTTCTAAGAACTATAATTGAAAGCATATACAAACAAAAATCTATGCAAATATCCACAAAAACATTTACATAAAATATAAATTATTAAAAATGACAATTCCCCCAATCTGGACTAATTTACAGATTTTCTGTCACTTAAACAGATCTCAAAATAAAGTGCTCTGTGACTGGAAAGAGGAAGAAATAGTTAATTTAAAATGAGTTGCTTTATGTAACAAAAACAGATGTAATTTACCACTATCTATAAATGGTCATTTCTTTCCCCTAACCTTATTAAATGTATCATCTTTCACATCAAATTTTTACTTTGTTTCAATTAATTCAGTTAGAATAATAAGAAAGTGTAGAGTTGTTACCATTGAAATGAAGTTAGTATTAACAAACTATCTTCCCACTGCTGAGGAAACAGAAGCTGCATCTGAAGTGGTATTAGATGCATTTGCACACAGTTTGATGAAGCTGAGGTGCCATAAATGCATTTACACTGCAAAATTTTAAATTTTAAATGCATAAATAATTTTATAAGATTGATGTTTTACATATTTTTTTAAACATACAAATAAATGTTGAAAAAAATGCAAGGATACTTTTAAATATGAATAAACCACCAGCAGGCAGCAGCAAATGTCTGTTTTAATGAGCGAGTCATTTATTCATTCAGTCAACCGATTGATTTAAATGGCAGATTCATTCAGAAACGAGTCAATTGGCAGTCCTTATGAATGGGCCACTGAATCAATTGACTCTGATCAAATGGCTTTGATCGCAACTATTTTCGTCAGCGAAATTGAGAAAAAAACAGTAAATATTTTTGTTTAAAATATAAGTCACTTAAATCCAACCTCTTGTTTATTGAAATACTACTGTATAAAATCAGTGTCACATTGCAATCGTGCTGATATTGATATTCGGGGAAACATCATGGCTGTCTAATGTTGCTTACCTAAATCATATTTTGTAAATTTCTTTTATTTATTTTTTGTACCACAGTATGCATTTATACATTTCTGTGAGTTACTTTGTGTGTGCTAATATATGCTAATATGATTTTTTTTTTGGTAAAAGTCTATTTTATAAAGTACATAAAAGTACATAAATAAAAGAAGAACATAAAAATTGCAAGAACAAGAGAACTTAACTCAGAAGATGTAAATAATCTTTTAGTTGACCTCTGAACTTAAATTACTCTTTGCCCGTGATTGCTGTTCAATTGCTGTGCCGCGTGTCCCCTGACAAGTACTCAAACAAAGAGCATAATTCATAAGTGCCTCGCTTTCACTAATGATTGACTCCACTTCCTCACGGATGCTTGTCACATGAACTCAAAGAGAATACTGTGTGAAATCAAGACTTATTTTCTGCCCATAAAAGTGAGCAGTTATTTTTTATTATTTTTATTTTAAAATAGATTGTATAAGTTTAAGATTTAAATCAAACAGAATGGTCTGTCTTTAGCTTTGTGAAGTATGATAAAAATGCAAATTCACTATCTGCTAGTGGGTGGCGCTTATTTTACTGCTGTAAACAATGCAGAGGTACTTTTATTAATGCTACATTTATATGTATTATAAAGAGGTAAGATGAAAAGAAAATGCCATCAAAACTTCAGTTCCCTTCAGCGATACATTCATATCCTCCAGTCCCTATTCAATATTTAGGATTTTCTTTCAATACTTCAAGCATTGCAAACAGTGAGCTTGCTCTGTCTGGAACAGTATTTTCTCTGCTAGTCTCTACCCTCTGTGACTTTGTAGTATTTCCACACATTTCCAGGGGATGTCCAGAAAATGCCCAGTATGCCAAATTACCAATCCAGCCCTACCTGTGAGGGATTTCTGAGAGCAATGATGAAGAAAAGATGAGAGCAGGTGGAACGGACAGACCCGCAAAGTACTGTCTCGCTCTATAAGCAGCATCTCGGGACGTTTCTACATTGCCTCACACAAGAGGATGATCCTCGCTTTGCTTTGCATGGCCGATTCTCATTTATTTGTCTAATATGCCATAAATTAATGATAAGCCATCCCCCATGCTGTAGGTCCGAGGGCATGTTGAAGGAGCGGGAGGCAGATAATTTTTCCATTTCACACTTGAATTATTAATAGCCCTGTTTAATCCAGAAATACCAGACAGAGGCCTGGAGCATCCCTCAGACGATGGACTACTGAAACTAGCTGTATGATCAGCATGGACTAAACACCCTGGCTAAACAGATGTAGTTTATAGATTAAATTACTGTTTACAAACAAATTCTTGGTGGCGACGCTTACAGCTTCCTTGGTAAAAAGCATTTGTACCATTCAAATTGAGCTGAAAATTGACAAAATGGGCTGATCCGCTACTTTTCCAAACTATTTTTGGGCTGATATTAATTTCCACAGCACAACTGCTCAGATATAAAGACAAATGTGATGAACAACCCACCATATGAATGTCACGTAAAACTTGTAAAACAGCCTTTGCATCTATTTTGAAAGTACTGAGTAAAGTCTTGATAATTAAATATTAGCCTAAAATGTAACTTATTATTGTTTATGTGGACCAGTGGGTATTTAAACAGTAAAAATGCATGTTGCATATAATGGTATTTATCACATTTGATATGCAACTATTATTCTGTTTTAGATGTGAATAACTCACAAAGCTGTTGAGTGCATCTTTCATTCATTAAATAAAGAAAAGAAAAGAAATCCACATCCAAGGACCCCATTAAACTTCACTAGAATTCATAGCTTTTGGCTGTAATTTATTTCAGACATTTATTTTTTGACAAACCAAAAACATTTTTTGCCTTATCTTGCATCCGTAGTGAAGAGATATGTACTGGCAGCATGCATGTCAATATAGTATGCAATGAAGTGGAGCCTGTTGAATGGATGATTAACCCAGAATTATTAAAAACTAATTTCCTCATTTGTTTCAGATATTGGCTTACTTTCACTGTCAGCTAGATGACAGCGCAGCATTGGAGTCATTTTAAACACACTGAAGTGGAAAGGCATTGAGAAGCCAACTTGACAACAGCCATTTACCCTTCGCCCATGAAATTTCACACAAAACAGCTTAGTGTCCAATTACGCTCACAGCTTTATCTCAAAAGACATTTACGACGAAATGGAACAAAAGTTTCGACCCTAATCAAATATAACCAGTCTATGAGTCTGTTTGGTAAAACATTTAAATGGATTTATGATGTAAATGGACTTCCATTCACGGTTTAATCTTTTTAGACTGTGTATTCTGAGAGACAGAGAATAAAAATTGCATTATGAACAAATGGACAATCTGCCTAGGGCCAAGCATCTTCAGGCAACAAATAAGACATTTAAGTGCTGTAACTTAAATCTAAACATGGCATGTCACTAAAACAGTCTAAATCCTATATATATTGTTGTTTATAAAAAATTGATTGTATCTCACATAGCCATTTTGTTTCATGACAGCAGAATGAAATCTGTTCGCCTTTTTTGGACAGGACTGGTTTTAGTAAAAGCAATCTGTGAATTCTAATTCTGTCCAGACAGAATGTCTCTGTTGATGGTACCGTATATGATTTATTAATGTCATCAATATATATATATATATATATATATATATATATACACTGACCAAAATTATAAACGCAACACTTTTGTTTTTGCCCCCATTTTTCATGAGCTGAACTCACAGATCCAAGACTTTTTCTATATACACAAAAGACCTATTTCTCTCAAATATTGTTCACAAATCTGTCTAAATCTGTGTTAGTGAGCACTTCTCCTTTGCCGAGATAATACATTCACCTCACAGGTGTGGCATATCAAGATGCTGATTAGACAGAATGATTATTACACAGGTGTGGCCTTAGGCTGGCCACAATAAAAGGCCACTGTAAAATGTGCAGTTTTATCACAAAACATTTTTGTGTATATAATTGGAGACTTTAGCCATATGTGGGAGCTTAGATATGTGTGCATTTCTGTTGCAGCATCCCGTTGCTTCTGTCCTGTCGACCACGCCAGAATGTAGCAGAGTGGCGTTGCACAACAGAAACTGTAACACTGGAGAGATGACTACGCCACCCTGGGACTTGCAACCAGGGAAAAACTACGCACCCTCAGGGGCTACTCAAGGAAACACAGGTTCAATTCTACTGAATAAACGAGCAAAAGACGTTGGTACAGAAATATATTTTGTTTTATTAATTCAATTAATTTATTATTTTGTTAAAAAGAATCACATGAGCAACAACAAACTTAAAATGATGGTACTACTTGCTGCTGACCTCCAAAATACACAAACACCACACAAAAATATAGACAGGGCTGTGGCCAACTGGTATCAAACTGCTAAAGAATCATAGATTTCAATTATCACACACTATCCGCACACATTCACACACTCACACAATACCCAGTGAAATTACTGTTGGTGATCAATACAGCACAACAATGCACACGGTGACCACCGCACAAGTGTGGAAAATCAATTGTTGGATGATCAGCACCTGTAATTAGATAAACCAAATCAACTTAATAAGCCACACAAAATGAAATACACACATAGGTCAAAAGAAAATAAACAATCAGATAATACATCTAAATGAATAAGGCCACCAGTCATTCGGCATATAATGCAGAGAGGCCGATGAGGCCTTATATAAACAGATGTTACAATATCTAGCCAGGATGAACCATCCAACAAAGAAAAACAAAAAACAACAACTAATGCATGAAAGCAAAATTAAACTAATACAAAAAAATATAAACCAATCAACAAGGAACAAGACAGCAGTGTAGTTCTGGGTACTGATGTTCAGACTAAAACACACACTCTGCAGCAGGAACCCTCCCACACTTTACAAAAAAGAAGAGACAATAACGTGTCATTACATAAGTATAATTCAGATATATGAAACATGACACCCTCAAACATGTTTCATTTATACACACTGGACACTGCAGCAGTCAGTCATGTTAAGTTAACAGAGTGAGCGCTGAAAAGTGCTGAACAGTCTAAAAGCGATAAGTTGACGTAAAGGGACAAACTGGATAATACTGTTATCTGTCACACCAAACAAAACTGGCACAGATGCGAGCAGAGACGTGGGTTATTTTGTTGCTTTGAACATTTCTATATATTTCTAATTGACATTGTAGTTTTTGTTTATGGTTATCTCTAGGAACAAGGCAGCAGCATAAATTCCTTGAAGGATTCGTTTGACTGTTTTTCTTTTTTCTTCTCCCCCTTTCTATTGTTCACCTGTTTAGTGGTAAGTGTTCCTGAAATTCGCTATGGAAGCAAAGTTGCAAAAACTTAGGGATCTAGCCCAATTGAGGTCTGATAATGAAAGGCTCAGACAGGAACAAACTCCAGTTGTTATTCTAGGTGCTAGTGTAGTTTCTCCTACTGCTACGGCTGGACCTTTAATTATGCAACAACCCACTGGTGCTAGTGCTACATTATCTGAGAGATTTGTTTTTGTACCCCGAGATAGAAAATGTCCAAACTTTAGTGGTAGATCAGACATCACCATTAATGAATGGGTAGAGGAAGACCAAGCATGTATGCAGGCTCGTCATTTGTCTGTAGCTGATCAAGCCTTTTTACTTTTTGACCACCTAGAGGGTGAGGCCCAGGATGAGATCTGATATCGCCCTGATATAGAGAGGGGGAATATTCAGGCTTTAAAGGAATTGTATGGTTATTCCTTGGCTTATGTAGCACTGCAGCAGGCCTTTTTCTCCAGGAGGCAACAAGAGGAAAAGACGTTGTTAGAATTCTCCATTGCATTGATGGGCCTCCTGGAGAAAGTGAAATGTTCGGTTACGACTGTAACCTCAGCTCCCTGAAGAGGGAATGAACGTTGCGTCGATTGACGCTTTGGGGAACGCATTGCGTGATATGTCTTGAAGCACATGTGAAATCAATCCAGGTGTAATGGGACGTCAGAGCGGGTGACCAAGTTTCCTGGCCACGAACCAGGAAACTATAAAGCCTGCCCAAACGAAGCTGTCACTAGCTTAGTTTGAGCAAGTCGCCTACAGGCACGAAGGAAATATGGCCAGGGATGCAATGTTCGTTACCTCTTCAGGGAACCGAGCTTACAGTCGTAACCAACGTTCTCTTTCAAGGGAACTCCGTTGCGTCGATTGACGCTTTGGGCAGCGTTAATATAACACCACGAGTGCCTGTCCTGTGTGAAATCTAATGAGTAGCACTAGTACGAGAGCACTTGGGAACCTGGGGTAGAGTGCAGGTCCAAAGAATAAAATCTGATGAATGTGTGCGGTGAGGACCAACCTGCCGCATCACAAACCTCTTGGAGAGCAACTCCTGATATAAGGGCCTTAGAGGCCACCATACTCCTGGTCGAGTGGGACTGGACAGCCATAGAAGGTTGACCGGCTGACTCATAAGCAAGTGAGATGGCCTCGATCACCTCGACCTTGCTCATCCTTTGCTTAGATGCAAGGGACCCCTTGTTAGTAGGTCCAAAACATACGAATAACTGTTCATTTTTACGCCACAGGGCAGCTCTGTGGACATAAGCATCTAATGCCCGCACTGTGGCAAAGCAAATTGTGCCTTTCCAATGAGGATGACAGAAGGCTTACAGCATAATTGACCTCGCCACATTAGGAATGCTTTAACCATGCCAGGTGCAAATTCCAGGCACGAGGGTGCAACCGACAGTGCTTGTAAATCTCATATCCTTTTAAGAGATGAAATAGCAAGGAGGAACAATGCTTTTAAGGTCAAAAACTTGGCCGGCACCTCCTCTAAAGGCTCGAAGGGAGCCAGGGAAAGGCCTTGCAGGACAATGGCCAGATCCCATGTTGGCACCCTGCTGCGAGCTGCAGGCCTCAGCCTCAAAGTACCATGGAGGAAACGAGATACCAGGGGGTCTTTCCCCAATGACATTCCACCCAAAGGAATGTGGTAAGCACTTATGGCCACCACATAAACCTTTAAAGTGGACGGGGCTAGCCCTGCAGTAAACCGCTCTTGCAGGAACTCCAGAACTTTACCAACTGGGCAGTTAACTGGGTCCAGCTGATGGTCACTACACCTTGAAGTGAAAACTCTCAACTTCAAGGTATAATGCTTCCTCGTGGAGGGAGCTCTTGAGTGGAGAATGGTCTCAACAACCTCGGTTGAGAGACCTGAGTCTATGAGCTGGTTCCCCTCAGAGGTCAAGCCCACAGTTTCCACAGTTCTGGATGGGGGTGAAATATTGAGCCCCCTGCTTGGGACAGAAGCATGGGGATAATGATGGGGAGCTCCAGTGGAGGCCTGTCGAGAAGGCATATTATATGGAATAACAGCTTCCAAGTCTTCATTACTTATTTTGCCGTATCTGTCTGTTGCTTTTGATATGGTCAACCACCAGATCCTCCTGTCAATCCTATTGAGAAAGGGCATCTCAGGAACCACACACCAGTGGTATGACTCTTACCTCTCAGATAGGTCCTTCAAAGTATCTTGGAGAGGTGAGGTATCCAAGTCACAACATCTATCTACAGGGGTGCCACAGGGCTCAGTTCTTTGACCACTTCTCTTTTCTGTCTACATGTCTTCACTAGGTTCTGTCATTCAGAAACATGGCTTTTCATATCACTGCTATGCTGATGACACTCAACTCTACCTCTCATTCTATCCTGATGATCTGACGATAGCTGCTCGCATCTCAGCATGTCTAGCAGACATTTCTTGCTAGATGAAGGACCATCACCTTCAACTCAACCTAGCTAAGACAGAACTGCTTGTGGTTTCAGCAAACCCATCGTTTCATCACAATTTCACCTTCCAATTAGGCTCATCAACCATAACTCCTTCAAAAACAGCCAGAAACCTTCGAGTTGAGATTGATAATAAGCTGAATTTCTCAGACCACATTACTAAAACTGCCCAGTCCTGTAGATTTGTATTATATAATATTAAGAAGATCAGGCCCTTTCTCTCGGAACATGCAATACAACTCCTTGTTCAGGCTCTTGTTCTGTCCAGACTTGACTATTGCAATGCTCTCTTGGCAGGTATTCCAGCCAGTTCCATCAAACCTCTACAATTAATCCAAAATGCTGCTGCAAGATTAATCTTTAATGAGCCGAAAAGAACGAACGTCACACCCCTGTTCATCCATTTTCACTGGCTACCAATACCTGCTGGCATTAAATTCAAGGCATTAATGTTTGCCTACCAAACCACCTCTGGCTCTGTACCCCTTTACCTAAATTCATTACTTCAGACTTATATGCCCTCTAAAAGCTTGAGTTCTGCAAGTGAACAACTTTATTTACATCCCAAAGAGGCACAAAATTTATTTCACAGACTTTTTCATTAACTTTTTCCATCTGGTGGAATGACCTGCTTAACTCAATCTGAGCAACTGAATCCTTACACATCTTCAAGAAACGGCTAAAAACACATCTCATCCATCTATATTTGACCCTCTAACTCTAGCACTCTCTATTCTAATTTTATTTAATCTAATCTTCTTTTTATTTAAAACACACACACTCATATGACCCTCTATCAATTGAATATTTATTCTCTAACTGCTAGCTTTTCTTGTAAAACTAACACTAGGTTTCTTTTTTCTAAATACTATATACTCGTTTTCTTAATAAAACATAAAATAAAAATATTCCTAAGTGTACTGTGTTAGGCTAACCAGGACTTGTAATAGCACTTGCATGTTGTTGCTCTTTTGTTGGTTTTGATTGCTTCTATACTGTCCTCATTTGTAAGTCGCTTTGGATAAAAGCATCTGCTAATTGACTAAATAAAATAAATAAAAATAAATAAAATATCCGGGAACCATACTCTGCCCGGCCACCGCGGGGCAATGAGAAGTAGTAGAACCCGGTCCCGGCGAACTTTCTCCAGGACTCCCGGGAGCAGATCGATCGGGGGAAATGCATACAGACGAAGCCTTGACCACGTCTGCACCATTGCGTCCAATCTGAGAGGAGCTGGATGCGTGAGGGAGAACCAGAGTGGAAAGTGAGACGTCTCTCGCGACAAACAGATCTACTTGTATATGGCCGAACTCCTTCTATATCAGCTCCACCACCTCGGGGTGGAGCCTCTATTTCCCGGACCTCAGCCCCTGTCTCGACAGGATGTCTGCTCCTATATCGTGGACCCCCGGGATGTAAGCTGCTCGAAGAGACAACAACTTCCCTTGGGACCACAGGAAGATTTGGAAAACCAGTTTGCAAAGTGGACGTGACCTCAAACCCCCCTGGTGATTTATGTAGGAGCACATGGTGGTCCCTGAGATCTGCTAGGAAATTCTTGAGAGCAAAAAATACAGCCAACATCTCCAGACAGTTGATGTGCCATGAGAGATGATGGTCCTTCCACATAACCTGACTTGAGCGTCTCTCTAAGATCGCTCCCCAGTCCGTGAGAGAGGCATCTGTCGTTAACATCTTGCGACGGCATAAAGTTCCCAACACGGGATCCTCTGACATTACCAAGGCACGTAAGCATCGCCGTCGTGACCTTGATCATGCAAAAGGGGTTGCCCCTTTAGGGAAAACCCTTTGGACCTGAGTCACCACTGCAGGGTCTCATGTACAACAGTCCAAAAGGTATCACGTTGGATGTTGCTGCCATAAAACCTAACAGTCTCTGAAACGGTTTGACAGTGAGTGACTGGCCTAGCCTTATACTTTCACAGCCAACAGGATGGACTCTATACGTGCCGAAGACAGATGTGCCTTTATCGACGTTGAGTCCCATGCCATGCCAAGAAAAGGGGTCCTCTGTAGTGGAGAAAGCACACTCTTTTTGGCATTAAGCCGTAACTCCAACTCTTTCATGTGGGCAAGAACGACACCTCGATGCCGAACTGCCAACTGATGCGACTGAGCTAGAATCAACCAATCGTCGATGTAGCTCATTATGCGAATACCCTGAAGATGAAGAGGTGCCAGGGCCCCATCTAAACATTTTGTGAAAGTGCGGGGTGATAATGCTAGGCCGAACGGTAGAACCCAATATTGGTATGCTCTGCCTCCAAAAGCGAACCTCAGGAACTTTCTGTGACACGGAAGGATGGATATGTGGAAGTATGCGTCCTTGAGTTCTATCATGACAAACCAGTCCTCGGATTTGATCTGTGGCACGATTTGTCTCGAAGTTAACATTTTAAACTTGAGCTGCATGAGTCATTCAGTACTCGAAGATCTAATATGGGACGCAACCCCACATCCTTCTTTGGAACTATGAAATACCGGCTGTAAAACCCGGTTTACCTGTTGGAGTGAGGTACATATTCTATTGCCCCTTTCTCTAACAAAGCTTTCACTTCTTGTTCCATTACCAGAACCTGCTGGGGTGCCACCTCGGTGGACAATGAATCTGGGCGGGCGAGATCCAAACTGTATTTGATACCCTTTTTTATAGTCTGCAGGACCCAACGAGATATATTTTGGCGGAAGTTTCCATGCTGTCAAAAGTTCTACTAGAGGTACCAGCCTCTCGAGACTGGCTTCTGGATTTATATGTAGTTGTGCAGTCAGAATGACGTCTTGAAATGGCAAACTGTCAGGAAACGTCTGAACTGACCGCTCTGAAACCCTTCTCGAAGGGGGCGAGCATCCCAGGGCCACTACGTTTCCGGGTGGACCCTGAGATATGTGCTCGCCGGAGACCGCTGCGCCCTGAAGCACACTAGGTGGCAGGGTTGGCAGAACGGTCCCCTGAGGACGTTCCAAGAAGGGAGACAGGCACCGTAAAATGAGGTGTTAACCGCTCTATTTCGGGGGTTAATTCCTCATTGGCCTGAGCCCTCGGGCGCCAGGACCTCTTCCCCGTAGCCCTGTTAGAAATAATAATGGTCCTCAGATCCGTTTTACCTTTCGAAGGCTGCGGTTTAGCGCGCTTATTTTGTCCCCAGTCTTTATGTGGGGGACCACGATAAGCCACGCTCTGTTTTTGTGCAGCACGGTATGAGGAGCTGGCTTTGGATACTCCCTTTGCTCAGCAGCCCCGGAAATATGAGTATGGCGGGGGAGGAGTTTCTGGAATGCGCCTGCTTGTTTAGCTGATTCCTGAAATCTCTCAACAATCGGATTCACTTCATCGCCGAAGAGGCCAGAGGAATAAATAGAAGCATGCATAAGGAAGTTTTTATCTTTTCCCTTAATGTTACTCAGATTTAACCATACATGTCTCTCAATGGCCACCAGGGCTGCCATAGACCGGTCGATTGTTTTAACCCTCTCCTTGGTGGCACTGAGAGACAAATCTGTGGCCCGACGCAGTTTGCAAACTGCGTTGGGACCAATACCTCTGCCCTCATCGAGATCTGCTAATAATTTTGCCCGGTAGGCTTGCAGCAGCGACATAGTGAGTTAGCATGCTGGTGCCTGACCAGCCGCTTAATAAGCCTTTGCCACCAGTGCTGATATTGTTCTCACTGGCTTAGTGCATAGTACCGGGGATTTAGTGGATGAAGATGTTTCAGGATAGAGATAGCTCACGAGTGTCTCTTCCACCTTAGGCATCTCTCCATAACCGTGCTCATTTTTATTTAATATAGAGGAATAGTGTGATGTTTGTGTATTATAGACTCTATACGAAACCGGTCTATCCCATGATCTCCACACCTTGGTGCTGTAGTTCCGTAATGCACGCTTAGCAGCATTAACGTCACGGTAATACTCAGTTTTCTGTTGATCGTGCTGGTGTCGTTAGAGTGCGGGGGCATGGGGTGTGTCATATTCTGGGTGGCATGATGAAGCTCGTAGCAGCAATCAGTTCAGAGTGTTATTCTAGTGGTACTGTGTTATTTGAGCCACCTGAGATGGGTTTACCTGCTGGATTGCTGGCTTCCCCTGCACTCGTCCTTATATACCAGTAGTGAATGCGGGTATTACTGAGGTTGTACTTTATCCTAGGACATCTTTCGTTACCCTGAATGGTGTTTTTGTTGTTAGTTTGCCTGAAGGCATTAGTGAGCTCAGTCACCGCTATGTTAGGAACTCATACTACTTTGGTAGGCCCTACTGTACGGGAGTAGATTAATTCTGTAGATTCTTCAGTTTTGTCAGCGGAAGAACAAGCTCAGGTTCGGGCCCTGCTGCATAAGTACCACTTTGTGTTTTCAGCCCATGAGGGGTATTTGGGGTGTACTAAGGTTCAAGGTTCAAGGTTCAAGGTTTCTTTATTTGTCACATGATAAATTATACAGGGTATAATCAAAAGTGAAATGTAGGTCAAATCAGGTCCGCTCAGTGGACAGTGCAAAGAATAAAAATAAAATAAAATCAAAATAAAATCAAAATTAAATTATATAAAAGTAACACCACACAAGAGTATATATATATATAGGTAAAAAAAGAAATAAGAAGTAAAATGTGCAATAGAATAAAGAAAAGTGCAAAACAGTAAAACAGTAGTGTGCAAAACAAATTGGATGTGCAAAAACATTATATGGGACTTAATAAATATTAGTATAAACAGGAGGGATGAGAGGGATGTGCAACGGGTTGTACTGGGTATGCACACATAGCGGCAATATGGATGATGAGAATATGAATGTTTTTGTTATTTTTTACAGATAATAATGAGTCTTGTGAAAGTTTATGGAACTGAGTTTGTGTTAAGGAGCCTGATGGCCTGAGGGAAGAAGCTCTTCCTCAGTCTCTCTGTCTTTGCCATCAAGCTCCTGTAGCGCCTGCCAGATGGCAGTAAACGGAAAAGATGGTTACTGGGGTGGTTTGAGTCTTTGGTGATTTTAGCAGCTCTGCTTTTGCAGCGTTTGAGGTAGATGCCCTGCAGAGAGGGGAGTGTAGATCCTGAGATGCGCTCAGCTAAGCGCACGACTCTCTGCAGAGCTTTGCAGTCCTGGTTTGTGGCATTATTATACCACACTGAGATGCACTGAGTCAGAACACTTTCTATGGCCCCTGAATAGAACGTTTTCAGGATAGCTGGTGAGACCCTGAATTTCCTCAGCTGTCGCAGATGGTACAGTCTTTGCCTGGCTTTCTTAACCTGAGTTTGAATGTGTGTAGTCCATGTCAGGTCCTCGGAGATGTTTACACCGAGGTACTTGAAGCTGCTCACCCTCTCCACAGGGGTCCCGCTGATCATAAGAGGAGTGTAGGGCTGCTGCTGTCTCTTTCTGAAGTCCACGATCAGCTCCTTGGTTTTGCTCACGTTCAGAGAGAGGCAGTTGTCCTGGCACCATGATGTAAGTCTCTCCACCTCATCCAAGTATGCGGTCTCGTCATCGTTGTTAATGAGGCCCAGGACCACAGTATCATCAGCAAATTTAATGATAGATGTGGAGCTGTGAGAGGAACCTCCTTTCACAGGATATTCCCCTCTAAGACGATATTCCTGTCAGGCAAGGGTATAGGAGGATACCTCCTTCAGAGTATGAGGTAGTAAAAGCGCATATTAACCAACTGCTAGAGTCACAGGTGATCAGAGAGAGCTGCAGACATATACATCTCCCATTGTCCTGGTTAAAAAGAAGGACGGTAATCTACGGATGTGTGTAGACTACCGTCAACTAAATTCTAAAACCAGGAAGGATACCTTCCCCTTGCCTCGTATTGAGGAGTCTCTGGATGTTCTGACAGGGGCCCACTGGTTCGCCACAATGGATTTGGCCAGCAGTTATAACCAGGTCCCTGTCGCAGAGGCTGACCGACCTAAGACTGCTTTTTTTTTTACTCCATTTGGCCTATTTGAGTGGAACAGAATGCCGTTTGGTCTCTGCAACGCTCCCAGCACTTTCCAGCGTCTGATGGAGAGGTTGTTTGGTGACCACAATGTCAGTTCTTGTTGTTGTATCTGGAAAACATTGTGGTGTCCTCCTCTTCAGTGGCCCAACATTTAGAACGTCTGGAAGTGGTTCTGGGTCGATTAGGGATTGAGGAACTTAAAGCCAAGTTGGAAAAGTGTGCAGGTAGTGGCCCAGTGGCGTATTCTAACTAGTGTTTCTGAGCTGTGCTCTTTTCTAGGCTTCACCAGTTATTACCGCCACTTTGTGTAGGGGTTTGCCAAGTTAGCAGCCCCTCTGCATAAACTGGTGGCTGAACTGGCAGAAGGCAAGTCAAAGAAACATAGAGGACAGAGTTTCGGTGGTGCCTGGACGGAACACTGTTAGAGTAGTTTTGAGGCATTAAAGAGTAAACTTACTTCTGCCCCTGTTCTCGCTTATGCTGACTTCTCCTCTTCTTTTATTTTGGAGGTCGATGCTAGCTACACTGGCTTAGGTGCCGTTATTTCCCAAGAACGAGGAGGAAAGGTGTGGTCTATTGCCTATGCTAGTCGTAGTATTAGGCCCACTGAGCGCAACATGTACAATTACAGCTCTATCAAGTTGGAGTACTTGGCGCTCAAGTGGGCCATGGCTGAACAATTTTGGGAGTATTTGCTGGGGCAAAAATTTGTAGTTTTTACTGATAACAACCCCCTTAGTCATCTTGTGTCAGCAAAGCTTGGGGCTACTGAACAGCATTGGGAAGCACGACTTGCAGCTTTCGATTTTGAGATAAAGTATAGATCGGCGAAAAGTAACCGAAACGCAGATGCTTTATTGAGGCGGCACCCACCTGATTGCAGTTTGGTGGAGGGTTGGCTTCCGGTCACTGCAGTTTCTCATGCTATGCAGCAAGTGGGAGGTGCAGAGGTGGTTTCTCAAGTCACTCAAGCACTTATTTCAGTTCTGCCTAGCCGTTCTGCTTCTGATTTGTGGTGTTTCAAAAGTGTTTCCTAGCATAGAAGAACGTAGACAGTTGTCTAAATCCAGTTTAATTCTGCTCCGTCAGTGGGATCGGTTTGTGGAGAGAGCAGGTGTGTTATACTGACGGGTGCATCCTTGTCTACCTGAAGCTCCCCCTAGGCAGGCATTGAGAGATTCAATCCCAGTGTCTGGGATTGACACCCTCTGGGACTGTGATAAGGGTGCCAGCAGCATCAGGACCGTTGTGCTCTGTAAATATGATTCCAACTTCTGTATCTGTTACTGTGCCCACAGGCCCCGCCTGTTATTGATGCAACTGCATTTAGAAGGGAAATTAGAGCTAAGGCAGGTCAGCACTGTAAGGGTAATATATAATATATATATATATATATATATATATATATATATATATATAAGGGAAACAGGTAAATTTAGCTCAAAGGGAATCATTAATGATTTTATAGGAAATTTGATCAGACTCTCTGTTTCACAGCGACTCACTGAACAAGCCGTATAACAAAATCTGCACTGGATATTAAAATCCCAAAATATAGTGAAAACACTATTGTGGCGAGGGGGGCGTGGTTCAGCGAAGTCTGCAGCGGGAGAAAGACTCAGGAGACAGCGGTAAGTAAGTGGGTCAAGTGCAAAATGAGGAACACCTGTGTCTGATTGCAGTAATTGGCGTGGAGACCGGATAAAAGCCACCGTGGAACGGGAGTTCATTGAGAGACGGAGTGGAGACTCGGGCGCATGGTCTGTGACGAGAGAGACAGCCAGAACGAACGCAGAGAGTGATCGCTGAGACAACCGAGAGAGTTGATGTACAGAGGACGCGCAGAGTGCGCACCTGTTTAAGTTTATCTGATAATAAAACCACCCGAGTTTCCACTAGCCAACCTTGTCCGCTTCCTTCCTTCGTCCGAACTTTGCTACAACTATTAAATAGCACAGTAACAAAATCGGCATATTAAGACATTAACTTGTGAGCACAAAACACAAGATACTTCCCTTTTTAATATAAATAAGACTTTATTTATATATACATTTACATTTAGTCTTTTGAGGAAGCTTTTATCCAAAGTGACTTACTTTGGGGAATACATAAAGCGATTAATCTTGAAGAGCCAAACAGGCAGAGGAAGTGCCCCTAACACCAAGTCTCAGGCATTGTTCAAATAAGTAAGTACAAGCTAGCAAGAGAATGAGAGAAAGATAGAGAGAAAGATGAATGTCAGGTATCGAGGATGGAAGAGGAAGCCACGTGCTCACACAAAACAGAAACACAAGCACATGGCCAGCAAACAAATCACCAGCCATGTGCAAAACAGGACATGAACACGCAGCTAATGAGAAAACTCATAAGCCACGTGTTCACACAAAACATGACAACATGAAAGCAGCACACAGCACACAGCCACATGACCACACAGCACAAGATATAACATAAACGCACGCAGCCGATAGAAACACGAACTGCGTGCAACACAACAAAACACACGTGGACAAGAGTGCGCGGTGCCGAGCGAACTCGAGACCGCGACTCACACACAATGACAGAAAATGGAGCGCGAGTGTCCGAACCCGTCACGTGACCGAAACTCAAAACATGAGTGCCGGGATCCAAACACCACGCTCAACATGACGACTCGAGCACACTCGAGCGCGCTCACATGAAAACGCGGTCATGATGGGAGTATCAGGGCTCTGTCACAAAACCATGAATAACACTAGACCAAGTGACAGAACCCTGACAATGAAGATATAGAAAAAGATAAAGTATTATTATTATTATTTTTTAATGATATTTGAGCCTCTCTGTGATGGTACCACAAGGCGTCGCTCACTAGCAGATCTCAGACTTCTGGAGGGGATGTAGATTCGTAATAGTGAGTGGAAGTAGGTGGGTGCTGAGCCTGTGGTTGTTCTATATGCAAGCATCAGTGTCTTGAACTGGATGTAAGCTGCAACTGGTAGCCAGAGCAAGGAGACAAAGAGAGGTGTAACATGTGCTCTTTTGGGCTCGTTGAAGACCAGTCGTGCCGCTGCATTCTGAATCATTTGTAGAGGTTTGATTGTGTTTGATGGAAGTCCAGCCAGAAGAGCATTGCAGTACTTCAGCCTAGAAATGACAAGGGCCTGGACAAGAAGTTGTGTAGCATGCTCTGATAGAAAGGGCTTGATCTTTCTGATGTTGTGAAGTGCAAACCTGCAAGATAGAGCAGTCTTTGCAATGTGCTCTTTGAAGGTCAGCTGATCATCAAAGATTACACCAAGATTTCTGACCGAAGCTGATGGGGTAGTTGTTACCTAACTGTATCGAGAAGTCATGCTGTAGAGTTGGAGTGGCAGGGAAGACAAGAAGCTCAGTCTTTGCCAGGTTTAGCTGTAGGTGATGTTCTTTCATCCATGCCGAGATGTCTGCCAAGCAGCCTGAGATCCGTGCAGCTACTGTTGGATCATCTGGTCGAAATGAGAGATAGAGCTGTGTGTCATCAGCGTAGAAATGGTAGGAGAAGCCATGTGCCTGTATGATGGGACCCAGTGATGTAGTGTATGTGGAGAAGAGGAGGGGTCCAAGAACCGAGCCCTGGGGAACCCCAGTGACCAATTGATGTGCTTTGGATACCCCCCCCTCCCCAGGCCACCTTGAAAGACCGACCAGTGAGATAGGATTCAAACCAGCGAAGTGGAATCCCAGTGATGTCCAGTGATGAGAGGGTGGACAGGAGGATCTGATGATTGACAGTGTCAAAAGCGGCAGACAGATCCAGCAGAATGAGGACTGATGATTTGGAATCAGCTTTTGCAATTCGCAGGGCTTCAGTGACTGAGAGTAGCTCAGTCTCAGTCGAATGGCCACTCCTGAAACCTGACTGTTTAGCATCCAGTTTGTTGTTCTGTGAAAGAAACAATGAGACCTGGTTGAAGACAACTCGTTCGAGTGTTTTGGCTATGAATGGAAGGAGAGAGACAGGTCTGTAGTTTTCTATAAGAGAAGTGTTTAATGTAGGTTTTTTGAGCAGTGGGGTAACCCTAGCCTGCTTGAATGTAGTGGGGAAGATGCCTGTGAGGAGAGATGTGTTGATAATGTGAGTGCTGGTAAGAGTGTGGGAGAGATTGCTTGGAGAAGGTGCAAGGGGATTGGGTCTAGAGGACATGTTGTAGGATGGCTGGAGAGGAGAAGTTGGGTACTCAGTGAGGGGACAGAAGGAGAAGATAGGAGTTTGAGCAGTGGATCTAGTTGGTTGGAGGTCCTGTGTGAGTGGAGGTGAAAACTGACTACTGATTGTTTTAGTTTTGTCTGTCAAAAAATTGCAAAGTCATCAGCTGTTATAGAAGTGGTGGGAGGTGGTGAAGGGGGACAGAGGAGAGAATTACATTTTCTGAAGAGATTACGCATATCTGGAGCACTGTTGATCTTGTTATGGAAATGTGACGATTTGGCAGTGTGGACTTCTGCGGAGAAAGATGAAAGCAACGGCTCAACTGTCTCTCTCTGAACGTGAGCAAAACTAAAAAGCTGATTGTAGACTTCAGGAAGAGACAGCAGCGGCCCTACACTCCTCTTAAGATCAGTGGGACCCCTGTGGAAAAGGTGAGCAGCTTCAAGTACCTCGGTGTAAACAACTCCGAGGACCTGACTTGGACTGCACACATTCAAACACAGGTCAAGAAAGCCAGGGAAATTCAGGGTCTCACCAGCTATCTTGAAAACTTTCTATTCAGGGGCTATGGAAATTTTATTGACTCAGTGCATCTCATTGTGGCATGGAAATGCCTCAAATCAGGACTGCAAAGCTCTGCAGAGAGTTGTGCGCTTAGCTGAGCCCATCTCAGGGTCTGCTCTCCCCTCTCTGCAGGACATCTACCTCAAACGCTGCAAAAGCAGAGCTGCTGAAATAACCAAGGACTCAAATCACCCCGGTAACCATCTTTTCATTTTACTGCCATCTGGCAAGCGCTTCAGGAGCATGATGGCAAAAACTGAGAGACTGAGGAGGAGCTTCTTCCCTCAGGCCATCAGGCTCCTAAACTCAAGCTCCTAAACTCAAACTCGGTCAAATAACATTTTCAGGACTCAATTTAATAAACTGTAAAACATTCATTACTCTCCATCATCCGCATTGCTGCTATGTGTATATACCCGGTACAACCTGTTTGCACATTCTTCTTGCACATCCCTGTTTATATTATTATTTATTAAGTCCACAGTATACTGTATTGCACATTTTATTTTATTGCACATTTTACTCCCTATTTTTTCCTTCTTATTTTTATTTTATTTTTGCCTATATTTATATATATTCTATTGTGTTATGTTTCATTTTTTTGCACTGTCCATTGAGCGGACCTGTCCTGATTTACATTTCATTACTGATTATATCCTGTATAATTGAGTATGTGACGAATAAAAGAAGCTTGAACCTTGAAACTTGAACCTTGACCCTTGATACATACTCAGGTCCGACAGATCATTTGATTTTTGCCATTTTCTCTCTGCCGCTCAGAGTCTGGTCCGATATTCACGGAGAACATCAGATAACCAGGGGTTAGAAGGGGCAGTCCGTGCTGGCCTGGAGGAGAGATGACAAATGTCGTCTAGACAAGAGGTTAAGGTAGAGCATAAAGTGTCAGTAACTGCATTCACATCCAGAGATGAGAAATGGGTAGGTGAGGGAAGAGAGGAGGATACTACAGAGGAAAGATGGGAAGGAGAAAGGGAGCATAGGTTTCGTCTAAAAGTATTTCGTCTAAGTTTTCGTCTAAGACATGTAAACTAATCTACACATGAACACAAGCATTCACACATTCACACGTTGCCGAAAGAGAGAAAGTGAGGAAAGGATTAGTTTAAGAGAATGAAAATGGGATATCCCACGTTTACAGCAATATGTGCAATTGCATAGACCTGCACAACCATCAATCACTTATTTAACCCTCGCATTGAGTTTCTCAATGAGGCTAAAATTTATATATAAAATACACCAGCTCAGCAAGAATCTGGGGTTTGTACTTGCGTAGCTTTTGTGTTTAAGGGAGTCCCTTTTGTCGTCCATCTTTGCAGAAAAGGGTTTCTCCGAAGTCGCTGATTGGCTTAGAGTTCAGGAGTCGTTGAAGTGGGTGTTGGCTCTTGGCTGAAGTTGGGGAGTTGTGGGCTGGTTGTGATGTGATGGGATGGTATGTGATGGTCACGTGGTGCATCTCTTTGACCATGAGTCTTGATTACATGCCACAAATTTTACAGTCTCCTTCCTGCATTGGAATTATCAATAAGTATTATATTGTCTTAATTTTTCAAGCTGTTCTGTGAAAGAGGCTTGCTGCTTGGCTGTATGCAGACAGGCTGGAGCTAGGGATCTGATTTATGACTTCCTGCCGTTGTCTTGTTCTCCTGTTTGTGGAATTTGGCTCCTCATGTTTCAACCATGTTTTGATCGAATCTTGATTTGTGTGATTTCGGTCTCTGATATACTACAGCACTCTAACTTTCAGCGTCTCCCATGGCCAGTGGGTGAGGCGACTAGTGAGGTCATGCCCCCACGTGACTCTGTTTCAAGTGGGATTTTTGTCCTTTTTAGGCCTTGGAGTTGATTTGTGTGTGTATAAGGTTTTCTGTACTGGATCGTCGGGGCAAAGATACAAAAGGCAGGGGTAGATGGTGGCAGGGTTGTTGGATCCTCCCTGTATTCACGCTAGCATATTGTTAGCCTATCAGTAGGCATTGGTGGGTTTATAAAGGGCTGATTTGTATCAGTCGGATGTGTCACTCTCAGGTGTCCCCGCCCCTTTCTGGTACTGGCATTCGACACTGTGTGCTCGTTAGCAGTGTGGCTAATTTAGTCACGGTTCGCTTTGGTTCAATTTTGTGAGTCTATTGGAAGGGTAAGCATTACAGCAGCGTGATTTAGTGTTTTGTTAGATACCAGTATGTAATATTGATGTCATCGTTCCTGTACCAGTTATAGCCGTATGAGATGTCAATTGGTTAATAAAGGCACATTCTGTGCCTATCCAAATATCCTGGTCTAAAAGGCCAGCTGGAGAAACCTGCCAATTTAAATATATATTTGTAGATATGTTACTGTCAGTTTTTTTTATAGTTTCGAAGATAGTGAAACAAGGAGGTTTAAATAAAGCTTGAAGATCAGTTATATACTGTACTTCTTATGATGAGTAATATATACTATACACTTGAGTGTGCTTTAAACTAAAAACTGACTCAACATCACTGGAAAATGGTGCTCATCACTGGCATTTAGTGCTGGGATTTCACAGAGTGGAACTAGGAAGTGTATTTTAAAGACACATACACATTTTGGTTAAAACTTCTTCCCTTTTCTCTTAACCTTTTGTTGTTTAATTCTTTACTTGCTTCTTTTAATATACAAACCTTTTTTAGACTTACTTTAGACAGGAAAGTGGGAGAGACAAATAAATAATACATAGATGCAAAATATGCATAACTGAGTCAATTTTCAGCATTTACTGCTTGATAGCCATTTATATTTTTATGATCAGCCTTTTAAAAATAACTAAATAATTTATATTTATAAAAATATTGATTATTAAATAATTTGTTTAGGTAAATACTTCAAATGCAATTATGTTTTACTGGTGAATAAATACAGATATGTAACCACAACAAACATTTTTGTTGCCAAAGAGTGAAAGCAAAGCCTTCCTTTATGCTCTAATGCAAATGCATGAACATTTGCTATTGTTTGTGCCACATCATGTGTTATTTAACATCGACTGCTGATAAATAATCCAACTATAAGAAGTGTGCTGTATTTAACTACCCACATCCCTAAAGCCAGTGCATTAACAAACAAACAACACAATTAATTACAAATAATGGAACAAACCAAAATAAAAATGTATTTATTGTATTTGCTTAACAACTAGAGAATGACAATAAAACAATCTATAAATTGCCAACTAATATGCTTTTAATGCACATACTTCTTGCTTCTTTTTTTTTTACATTGTTACAGCATGTACCATAACACATTTTTTTGTTTGGTAAATTCACTGCCATATTTAGTTTCAATGCAAATGCATGTTTTAAATATTATTGTTTTTAAGCACCTGGTTTACTGTACATAATGACTCACCTTAGCATTGCAACAAGGCAACACTGTGATGTCTCACAGTGCTCACTGTGCTATTGTTTATAATATAATATTATTTCCACTGGAAAAAGAGAATAAAATGTCAGCTTTAGCCAACTATCTTAAAATAAACCTGAAAACATGCTGTTGAGAATATGTTGAAAGTGAGCAACTTTGTTGTGCCTGCCATAGGCATCACATTGACCTAAATGATGAAGTCAATCTGTAACTGTTAAGGATGCCATATTCTTACAGCAGCTCGTCTGGGCTACATGTACAAGTGAGTAATTACTGTTTGCCCTATGGAGAGACTAAAGCATGTGCTTTTTTGCATCTTGAATGCCAATAAAAGGATTTTATAAATTTGTATTCTAGGGCAAAATCCCACTGCTCATTCTGATCCCTGACCCAGTTCGGTTGCAGCCAATCAGCACAAAGACTCATCATAATTAAACTGTGACTCTCTTGTAAATTGTAGGATTAAAACGTTTTTTCTTTGATTTATTTATTTGTTATTATTTTCATAAAATATAATAAATAAAACAAAATTAAAAAAGCTAATTTACACCAAAACAAGAAGGGTTCATGTGCAAAATTGATCAATCCCAAATCAAGTAAACAAGCCTGAGTCATGAAACCCATGAAACCCTCTAAAAATAAATGAATAAATAAAAACCTGGACCAGAACTTAAACGGTGGCTGATAAAATACTGCAATCAAAATGTTACAAATCAAAATACAATAAAAACAAGCCATTTATAGTTTATGTATGAGAGCTGATTAGCAAATTATGATACATTTGTAAAAAAAAAAAAAAATAAATAAATACTAGTGAAAAAATAATAGTGATTGACTGAATATTTTGTTAGCCCTCTCATGACATTTTCCAAGGAGGATGTTTGAAACAAATGATACATTTTGGGTTTCATAAGACTTAACATATTGGAAGTCATAAAAGTAAAAACCCTTCAATGCTAAGCATGTTTTTGAGCTGTGAAACACAAGGGTTAAATCGTATCATTCCACTGTGATCAGGAATAAAGGATATGCTGCAGACTCAATTTGTGGTTAATTTCACCTGCATTTCCTTCTTCTTTTTGTCTTTGACATCACCTCTTTAAATATTTATAACATCGTGGCAATTTACATAAAGTCTAAACCTGGCGATTACACTTATTACAGCTGACCTACTGTATATATATTACATATTGTACTCTGCCATAGGGTATAGTTCAGTCAGGTAGATATTTAAATGTTTTTGAAAGAAGTTTTAAATGCTCTCCAATGGTGCATTTATTTAATAAAAAATTCAAAACTGTAAGGCCAAAGCTGAGTCTTCATATGACCCCTCAGAAATAATTTGAATAAGCTGATTTGGTGCTAAAGAAACATTTCTTATTATCTAGTTTTTAAACCATTTTTTTGGTGTAAACTTTTTTTTCTCCTCTCTCTTAAGATTCTTTGATGAATGGAAATTTAAAAGAACAACACTTATTTTTAATAGACAGTTTGTAAATCTTAACTTCACTTTTGAACATTAATGCATTTAAAACTTTAGCCATCGTCAACTAGCCATGTTGTTGAAACCGAATTACAGGCACATAATCATTGAATGTGTGTAAGTCAGCATCATTTTATTGAGCTGTGTTTACAAAAATAAATAAACTATAGAAATGTATACAGCTAACACATTCCAAATGTAAAATCATACACATTTAAAATCTCGATTTCATTTAACAATGCAGAAAGTATAAACCATGTCTTCAGAGCATGTGCACAACAGCCAAATAACACGCAAACAGCAGGTTTTAACTTTACAGCACCACTGTATGAGGCCATAAGGCAGTGATTTGCATTTAAATTGAGACATTAACATTAAATAATTTAATGTCTCTGTTGACTTTAATAGGCCATTCATTCATCAGGCTATTATTAGACGGAAGGTGCAGGTAAACCTGACTCACCGAATGACTTTGTCAGCGTTACGGGACGTGAATGAGAAATGTGTTGTATTGAAGACTTTGTACGTCAAACACCGACATCACGCTGATGTTAAGTGACGTCAGGATGCTGCTGAAATTAATTTTCTTTTTTTTTTAAATCCCAAACCCTCTGGTTATTTTTCCCCTCTGCATACAAGGCTCTTGACAACAGGAATTGGTAATAAAGAGAAGAACAGCCAAGAGGCATCCTTTCTCCCTTGCCTTTTCCTACCTCATGGGCTTCTCTTTTTATTTTTTATTTTCTCTTTGTGCATGTGTCAAGCTGTCAGGCAGAATAATATCAGCGTTTAACACTAAGGTGTGTGCATATGAACGCCCTGATGCTGTTCCAGAAACAATAGTGAAATTCGTTATGACCTATAATTGCCTGTGACTCTGGGACACCAGTGTGTTTTGGCAAGGATGGCCTTTCCTTATAGGCTTCATGCACAACGCTAGAGAGACAGATGCTACGAGTTGTATTGGCGATGGCGGCTGCTCCCAAAGAGTGTTTTTTTCCGAGGCAAAACAAGACATAAAAACAAAGAAAGAATAAATAAATAAAAATCAGTAGCGCTCGCCGAGCAGTGAGTCACACACTTTTGCGGATCTCAATAAATCCATTGTACTGCATGTGTTTTTCATAAAGTCAGTGTAGTGATTCATGTGAATTTCTGTGCCTATCCAAATATCCTGGTCTAAAGTGATGATGCATTCTGGGTAACGTCACGGGTCACACCCCACACAGCAGCCTGGAATTGAATCTTGTTTATTGCATAGCGTTATCAGCAGATACAGATGCTAAAACAATGTAACACAAGCTAACAAACGGCAGAGGAGTCGTGCAGGTCTATTCACGGAACACCATTATTCACTGCCAGTGGCCTCTAAAATTAACTTTACGCTAACAGGAGAGAGCAAACAGAGATAATACATCAAGCAGGAGTGGATAGAGTGATGCAGGATGGATTGGCAGATGGATGAATGGAAACAGGGGAGGAGAGCCAGACTCTGAGCTGGCAAAGGTGTTTATCAGTGATGACAAGCAAAGGTCGAAGGAAGTAATGAATCATTGTACTTACAGCCTCCCTTCTGCCGACTAGGACACATTTTTATAATGCTCAGAAAACATAAAATTTCTCAAATATACTACCATTCAAAAGTTTAATTTCTTTCTTTCTTTCTTTCTTTTTTCTTTCTTTCTTTCTTTAAAAAATTAAAGCTTTTATTCAGCAATGACTTAAACGTGATAGTGGTTTATTAAAAGTGACTGTAAAGACATCTATAATGTTCCAAAAGATCTATATTGCAAACAAACACTGTTTTTGATCTTTATATTCATCTCAGAATCCTGCAAAAGTATCAGTTTCCACTAAAATATTAAGCAGTACAACTGTTTTCGACATTGATAATAATACGAAATGTTTGTTGAGCATCAAATCAGTATACTAGAGTGATTCCTGAAGGATCACATGACACTGAAAACTGCATAATGGCTGCAAAAAAAGCTATATGATAACTGAAAAATCAGACTGAAATTTTACATAAAAAATGATAATTTGATCGAACTTCGTTTTTTATGATATTTAAAACATTTTGAGGGATACATTGTGTCATATGCTTGCCACCATATAAACTACTCATAAAATATGGAAAGAGAAGCAGGAATGTGGATGCAAAAGAATATTGTACATTGTAACATTCAGTTTAAACCAACAGAAAAACCTTCATAAAATCAGTTAATCTAATATATTAAAAAAATGCTGATTCATGACATGTACAATAATGATTAGGATATTTGTAGTTCAATAAAAAATTACAGTTTGATTGACTTGCAGGCACGCCCACAATGAATCTTCGTCCACAAACCTGCGTAGAAAGCTCAGCAGATTTCTGCAGAATTGCAACACCTGTCATGTATAAAGATCTACCTCCCTCAACCTTAATCTCATTTATTAAATATTGTGGCTAATTTGATTATGATTTCACCACATGCGCTGAACACATCACTCTGATCGAAAGATTTGACCATATTTAAATCACTTTGCACAAAACCTGCACAGACAATGCAAAACGTCAGCATATTCCAAAGCCTGAGGAAAGGTAGCTTGTCAACTGAAACAAACTGGAAATATAATATGTAGGTGTATAATGTACGTGTCAGATTGTTTGGAAATTGAATGCGTGTTTTTCAAGCATGCACATTTTTATCTAATTCATCAGAATTCTCTAATACATACTGTTACCCTTTTCTTATGTTTCTAAAGGCATAGTAAAAAGAAACATGTAATTTTTGCGTCTCTTTGAGGCACAGCCTAAAAGTAAACATGACAGCATCTCAGAGTTTATTTTGCTACCCTGAAAGCAAAATTCTCTTTGAGGCACAGCCTAAAAGTAAACATGACAGCATCTCAGAGTTTATTTTGCTACCCTGAAAGCAAAATGCCACCTGAGTGTGCTCTCTCTTAAGAGGCTGACAGTTCTGAGAATGAAGATCAAAAACAAAAGCACTTTTTTTTCAGCAGAGAGTCCTTAGTAAATACTAAGCACACTTAGTAGTTAAGTACTTAACTATTAAGTAGTTAAAACCATAATAAAAGTTGTCACAATATTTAATAAATGACAATGTGGTTGGGGGAAGTCGATCTTTATGAATGATGAGCATTGCATGTCTGTGGATGCAGATTTCATTATTGTCCTTCTTAACTCTGGGCCTGTAGTGTTTCTCATACAATGTTATTGTACATACAGCATTTTTATGTTAGTTTACATACAGTACATGCCTTTTTTGCCCAAAATAAATTTGTGATGAGGACTGGGACATCAGGCTATCAATTTAACGAGACATTTCAGGAAGATGTTTCACTCAAAATCCACTTGCCACAAAATGTTGGTAACACTTTACAATGAGGTTCCAGTTGTTAGTATTTGTTAAAATAAACTAATAATACTTTTAAAGACATTTATTTACCTTCCTAATGTTAATTGTAACATTTACTTTACATTACTAAAAATAAAATTACTATTTGTAAATTTTTATGTGGAAACTTTTAATTTCAATTGGAATGAATTCATTGATGAATTGGTGAATCAGAACATTTACATGAGTGCTAATGAGGTGATCGGGTTGATGTGAGCTTTTGTCACAAGGTTCAAATTGGATTTAATATTTTGATGTGCACACTGCACATTTGTTTTTTTCTGCTGTTATTGCATACTAACCATCCTCTTATTTGTTTTAAAAAGACTTAATAAAAATATATTTAATATTAAAACTTTATAAACTTAATATGTATCTCTTTCAGGTTCTAATTAGGAGTTAACAAGAACACAAAGCTTAGTGCAATTACGCTTAATATCATTCAAGCATTAAAAGTATCACTATAATGCCCAAAAATCTCTGAATCATTGAAACGAGTCGTTTTTAAAACAAATCCCAAGCCGTTTCATGTTGATGTCAACATGAAACTTGGCATATTGCCGCCCACTTGTTGGTATTTTCGGTAGGTCTGAATGAAAATGCAACTTCATTCTTTGCCACAAGGTGCCCCTTTTGGAGCAGTAAGCGGTTTCCCCAGTAACGCTGTAGACAAAGCATCACTGAGCTCACAAAAGCTGCTTTATCAGGCATTACAGTCATGGTGAAATTAAAAAGAGACCAAGCGGACCAATCACCGAGACACGCAAAGGAGAGGTTTGGAAAAATGAATCGTTGAATGAATCGTATGGGAGTCGTTGAGCAAATAAGGTAAAAATAAATGCATATTATAAGACAATGAAAGTGTTTATTGACCTTGCATGCATGTCATCATGTTGTTGTACATCTCTGAAATAAATAATATATAATAAATAATATACAAATAATATATAAGTATTTATTAACTTTTTTTGTACAAACGCTTGTTTAAATGGATGAAGAATGACTTGAAAGGATTATTGAGCCCATAATAAGTACAATTGCTTATTCATTTGAGCCATATGTCGAGGGGGACGAGCTGCCGTTATGGGGGGAATTTGTGAATCTGCTCTGGTTTGAGGTGAAGCGTGGGTCGGAAACAAATTGCGTTTACGTGGATACTCATCAAAACAGCCATTAACATAGTATACTGTGCATTTGCTTAAACAGGCAAGAACGTGGACTCAGTTTGGTACTTGCGTGCAGTCCATGGCAAAGTGTTTTGTGTGTGTGTGTGTGTGTGTGTGTGTGTGCGTGTGTGTGTGTGTGTGTGTGTGTGTGTGTGTGTGTGTGTGAATAAATTATTTATCACAGCGCACGAAATCTCGTTCGTGCTGACTCACAATTTAAATGGCTTAAGACAGTTTAATATTTAAACTGACAAGGCTTAAAACATGTGAGAATGATAAAGCAGTACAAACCCGATCATTCAGATGGGTGATTAGTTAAAACGCTGCATTCTCCTAACAGCAGGTACATTCGCTGGTTTCCCATACATATACTGGTGATCAAGCCAGTCCCTTACCAAAAAGTAGTATACTTCAAGTTTATTTTATTAATTATACTTAAGTAAAGTTCAAGTATATTTTAAGTAAATTTTATGTAATAAGTATACAAATATCAGTGTACTAGTAGTATGCTTGTAAGTCAACTATTTCAATACTCATTAGGACTAAATTGGCCCACTTTCTAGTATATAAAAGTATTTTAAGTATACTTCAAGCAGTACCGCCCCTCCCTATACGCAGAGTATGCAGTTTGCGTAGGGAATCAACTACCAGGGCGGCACCATCCCAGTTGCTCAAAAAAAAAACTTTTGTTCTATATTAATATTAACTAAATACATAAATAAAAATTTAAACATGAACATATATATATATACAGTATCTCACAGAAGTGAGTACACCTCTCACATTTTTTAATATTTTATTATATCTTTTCATGTGATAACACTGAAGAAATTACATTTTGCTACAATGTTAAGAAGTGAGTGTACAGCTTGTATAACAGTGTAAATGTGCTTTTCCATCAAAATAACTCAACGCACAGCCATTAATGTCTAAACTGCTGGCCACAAAAGTGAGTACACCCCTAAGTGAAAATGTCCAAATTGGGCCCAATTAGCCATTTTCTCTACCCGGTGTCAAGTGACTCATTAGTGTTACAAGGTCTCAGGTGTGAATGGGGAGCAGGTGAGTTAAATTTGGTGTTATCGCTTTCACTCTCTCATACTGGTCACTGGAAGTTCAACATGGCACCTCATGGCAAAGAGCTCTTTGAAGATCTGATAAAAAAATATTGTTGCTCTACATAAAGATGGCGTAGGCTATAAGAAGATTGCCAAGACCCTGAAACGTAGCTGCAGCACGGTGACCAAGACCATACAGCGGTTTAACAGAACAGGTTCCACTCAGAACAGGCCTCGCCATGGTCGACCAAAGAAGTTGAGTGCACGTGCTCAGCGTCATATCCAGAGGTTGTGTTTGGGAAATATACGTATGTGTGCTGCTAGCATTGCTGCAGAGGTTGAAGGGGTGGGGGGTCAGCCTGTCAGTGCTCAGACCATACGCCGCACTAGGGCCGTTTCTAGCCAATTTGACGCCCTAGGCAAAATCCCTATTGCCCCCGGCAAAAAAATAATAATTTTTTTTTTTTTATTACTTTCAGACCAGATTCTTGTCACATTCAACTTGTTTTTCATAGTAACACCACTAATTTGTGGAGATTGAGTTCTACAAACCTGAATGCATTATATGTAAATTGACTTAACATTTTGCACAATTTATTATCTTTAATATCATTGTTTTGCCACTAGATGCCTGTATAACCCTATATACCAATCCATAGTTGCTAAGACATTGCACATAAATCACACATAAATTAATTGTATTACATTTGGATTTGGATACATGTTTAGATACTATAAATGGCTACTTTTTGTCTTTATCTGTTTTTTGTTCAATTGTTTTGTTGTTGTTGCTCGAAACATTGTTTTCAAGTGTCAGTTATTGCATTATTATTTCAGTCAAACCAATAAAACCCTTTGTTACCGCAAACTACATATAAAAGCCTGACCAGTGGCATAAAAGTAATCAATACAGCTATTAATCCTTTGCTACTCATTAAAGTGTGAACTTCCCTTTAAATAACGTGACGCTCTGCCCTCATGTGTATGATGCTGCTCGCAGTAAGTGCTGTGTTAAAAGTGAATTAATTGATTCAGCATTTCGACACCTCCGTACGGATGCATTAAACTTGACAAAGCGGTTTAATAAAGGATGTATTGATCTTGTGAATTAGCAAATTTTACTATACCAATATTTTTCTAATTGGCTGTTAAAGTTTATATGAGAATATTACATGACACGCTGATTCTTTAACAATGCATTGGCGCAAAACACACACACCTTTTGGACAAATCTCGCAACATGATTTACACAAATACTGCCTAAACAAAATACAAATTTTGTGCACTTTATTTACTAGATCAATATTTTAAATTGGCCTTTGAACTTAGATTTATTGCATGGCAAAAAAAGCTTTACCTTGCCAAAGAACTGACAGAGCCCATTGATCTAACGGCGTTGATGAGCGCTGCAAATGCAAGCATGCAACAATCAGGCAGAATTGATAGCACTCTGATCCAATGGTATGCAGGTATCGTCAGATTGACAGCGCTCTGATCTATTGGCATACAAGCATCGTTAGATTGACAGCGCTCTAGGCCAATGATGTTGGGGATCCAGTGTGGCGGCAGTCATATTTGAGGGTGACCGTGCCACTCTTTATCACAACCCTGCTACAATGTAGTGCCAATACGTGCGCTCATTGATGCCCCTTCAGCTGGTGGCGCCCTAGGCCACCACCTAGCTCGCCTATGCCTAGAAACAGAATTGTGCCGCACACTGCATCAAATTGGTCTGCATGGCTGTCATCCCAGAAGAAAGCCTCTTCTAACAATGATGCACAAGTAAGCCCGCAAACAGATTGCTGAAGACAAGCAGACTAAGGACATGGATTACTGGAACCATGTCCTGTGGTCTGATGAGACCAAGATAAACTTATTAGGTTCAGATGGTGTCAAGCGTGTGTGGCGGCAACCAGGTGAGGAGTACAAAAACAACTGTGTCTTGCCTACAGTCAAGCATAGTGGTGTGAGTGTCATGGTCTGGGGCTGCATGAGTGCTGCCGGCACTGGGGAGCTACAGTTCATTGAGAGAACCCTGAATGCCAACATGTACTGTGACATACTGAAGCAGAGACTGGGCCGCAGGGCAGTATTCCAACATAATAACGACTCCAAAAACACACCTCCAAGATGACCACTGCTTTGCTAAAGTAGCTGAGGGTAAAGGTGATGGACTGGCCAAGCTTGTCTCCAGAGCTAAACCCTAATGAGCATCTGTGGGGCATTCTCAAAATGAAGCGAGTGGAGCGCAAGGTCTCTAACATCCACCAGCTCCGTGATGTCGTCATGAAGGAGTGGAAGAAGACTCCAGTGGCAACCTGTGAAGCTCTGGGGAACTCCATTCCCAAGAGGGTTAAGGCAGCGCTGGAAAATAATGGATAGCCACACAAAATAGACACTTTGGTCCCAATTTGGACATTTTCACTTAGGGGTGTACTCACTTTTGAGGCCAGTGGTTTAGACATTAATGGCTGTGTTGAGTTATTTTGAGGGGACAGCAAATTTACAATGTAATACAAGCTGTACACTCACTACTTTACGTTGCAGTAAAGTGTCATTTCTTCAGTGTTTTGTCACATGAGATTATATGACAAAATATTCACAAAAATGTGAGGGGTGTACTCACTTCTGTGATATACTGTATATATAAAATGCATTTTATGGTGAACGCAGTAGGCAGTATAAGCATACATAAGCATGCCATTCCCATATCTGCGCTCGCACTCGCGCCTGCCCTCACCTCATGTTTGTGGCTGAATACAAATGATCAAATTAATGGACAACTAGGCTATACCCGAGAAAGGCCATCAGCAGTCTGGTGCAGAGAAAAGAAGAATAAAAAAAAAGCCCAAGATGCAGCCTGTGCATCACTTTCAGGTAACTTACGTTAGGTAGGTTGACGTTAATGTTAATATAACAATTTCACCACCAATGCACCGCATCTGCCTTAATATTCTAGTTTCCATGACTTAAAATGCATTAAATATAATCAATGAGGCAATAATGGTTGGTTAATTAATAATAATCATATGTTTAATTGAATAACACTGTTCAAATTCATAATTTAATACAAAATAAACAATTTATGTACATTAAATAGTATTACAAATGCCTGCAAAGGGCACCAAAGGCCTGATAATTGCTGTTGTTACACTTACAGGACGATCAAATCCTTGTTTAATAATGACATTTAATTAAAATATCCACTTAATCTTCCATTTTTGGCCACCTTTTTGTGATAGAAATGCTACAGCCTCTTTAATGTGGACATCACAACCCTTACCAAAATTAACCGTGGTTTTATCGTAGTAAAACTGCTTAATTTTCTTTTGTGTGATTTCTGAATGCTTGAGAGAATAAAATAAATCAGACAACTGAAAATCATAGCCATAGGTAACCCTCTAGCAACAACTGTAATTTATTTAAAAAACATTATTTATAGATTATTTATATTTATAGATTACATAGATATTTAAGATATTTAATTTAGAATAAAACGTAGCATCCCATTGGTTGACAACTATCTCATCATTCACAGTGCTATTGTTACAGTTAGCTTGTTGATGATTCTGGATTTTTAGTTAAATACATGCTGTTTTGCTGTGTATAAACCATACAAAATGCTTGAAATGGTTATTGTATTACTATGTGCATGACTTTAACATTAAAACAAAGTGATCTTGCTTTTGTGGTGGGGGAAAAAGGCTGTCCCAGCAGGTAAAAAAAAACTAGAAAGGGGAGCATAGCATTAGCACTAATCAGTCTTGTCAGTTTTGTTTGGTCAGGTTTTGGTTTTATCAACTATTTAGTCAAATATGTTCATTAAACTTTAATCATTACTGCTTGCTATGGCGATGTGACAATATAAATGTTGGCGATGATATAAATATATATTATATAAATCGATTGAAATATTTCTATATCATTTATATATTGTTGTGGTATGCAAATATATCTGTTTTAGTGGAGTTTTAGTGGGCAGGAGCTATTGACATGTCAGACCGATAAATAAACATGGATAAATGAGTAATAAGCAGCTTTCTGTGTGTATACCCCAAGACAAAGATAACTATAATGCTAATACAAAATAAATTATGTTCTAAGGGCATACTCACACTGGGCACAGCTGCCTTGTACTAAGCCCAAGCACGATTGTCCTTTTGCTAACGGACAGATATCACAGGATTATCACAGAGGCTACTGAGGATAATGGTGGTATTTGCAGCTTCACTCACAAACTACAATTCCTGTTCATCAATGAGATGAAAACCTGACCCATTGTAAATCTAAATGTACTCGCATTAAATTTATTGAAAAGAGTGATATCCAAGTAGAGATTTTTGCTGTCATAATGATAACAATAGTGCATACAACAATAGTACATTAAAGGTGGGGTAAGCGATTTCTGGAAGACAATTTTGATATCTGAAATCACCAAAACAAACACGCCCCTACTCTTATAGGGTTTCGCCCCTATTTTGATAGCTCCGTCCCACACATACGTAGCCTACACAACCCAGGCAATGATTAATTCTGTGAAAGAAAGCAAAACCGATGTTACACCGTGTCGACAATGGACACGAGCGGCGCGAAAAACAACAACTAATAAGTCAATAATCAGTGATGCTGTCTACACTGGATGCTGCGTGGTGCGACAAATCCCCAAAAGAAAACTGCTGCTGTGTTCTGTTTATGACATGCTGACACAAATTTTAGTCTGAGTTTTAGTTTGTTTCTAATGTCTGATGATCGTGTTAGATTGCATGTGGAAATGACTGCACTGCAAAGGACCCCTCTGTCAAGCTCCTGAAGTTTGCAGACGACGCTACAGTCATCGGCCTCATCAAGGACGGAGACGAGTCTGCTTACAGACAGGAGGTGGAGCAGCTGGCTCTCTGGTGCAGTCTTAAAACCTGTAGCTAAAAAAAACTATAGAAGTCAATAATCAGTGATGCTGTCTACACTGGATGCTGCGCGGTGCGACAAATCCCCAAAAGAAAACTGCTGCTGTGTTCTGTTTATGACATGCTGACACAAATTTCAAATGATTTTCAACGCTTTATCGTGTCCAGGCAGACATTAGCTGCAGCGCGGCCAGGACACAGTGTCACTCACCTATCGGGAAGAACCAAAGCAACCTCGGCGTCCGATCACAGGCCTTCTGCTCCTTGAGTTCTCTCCAGTGCTGGAAAGCTGATTTGATATTTACACGGGTCCCACTTCTTGCCTTTTCGTTCTGCAGATGGAAATTTTACGCTTTTGTTTTTTATTCGCCATCTCTATCTTTCTGTCACTCGGCTCGGCTGTTCACTGAAGGCTCTCTTCCACATCATGAGTAGACACGCCCCTTATTGCTGATTGGCTACAAGTTTGTTTTGATACTCGGCCCAGACTCAGTTTTCTAATGCGTTTTTGAAAAATGACATACCCCACCTTTAACTGTTCCATGGTCCAGCGCGGTTAGCGATCACATTGCATGCATGCACCGCACCTGAGCCACCTCTTCAAGCGGGCCAGGGCATGGTTAAATGAACCCCACTTGACACGGTACAGAGCAGTCACACTTGTGAAATTAACTGGACTTTGGGGGGCCAATCGTGCTCAAGCATGGATAAGATCCCCTAGTGTGAGTACATCCTAAATCTAAGTGAATAGAAGATGCTCATAACTATAACCATAACAGCACAAAAAATAATGAATGATAAAAACATTGACAGCCAATCGGAATCATTTCTGCTTTAAAGAGCTTAGTGACAGATGACACAACTGCATTGTATACTTAGAATACACTCATATAGTAATATTTATAATTATACAAACCCGATTCCAAAAAAGTTGGGACACTGTACAAATTGTGAATAAAAAAGGAATGCAATAATTTACAAATCTCATAAACTTATATTTTATTCACAATAGAATATAGATAACATATCAAATGTTGAAAGTGAGACATTTTGAAATGTCATGCCAAATATTGGCTCATTTTGGATTTCATGAGAGCTACACATTCCAAAACAGTTGGGACAGGTAGCAATAAGAGGCCGGAAAAGTTAAATGTACATATAAGGAACAGCTGGAGGACCAATTTGCAACTTATTAGGTCAATTGGCAACATGATTGAGTATAAAAAGAGCTTCTCAGAGTGGCAGTGTCTCTCAGAAGTCAATATGGGAAGAGGATCACCAATTCCCCGAAAAATAGTGGAGCAATATCAGAAAGGAGTTTCTCAGAGAAAAATTGCAAAGAGTTTGAAGTTATCATCATCTACAGTGCATAATATCATCCAAAGTTTCAGAGAATCTGGAACAATCTCTGTGCGTAAGGGTCAAGGCCGGAAAACAATACTGGATGCCTGTGATCTTCGGGCCCTTAGACGGCACTGCATCACATACAGGAATGCTACTGTAATGGAAATCACAACATGGGCTCAGGAATACTTCCAGAAAACATTGTCGGTGAACACAATCCACCGTTCGCCATTGCCGGCTAAAACTGTATAGGTCAAAAAAGAAGCCATATCTAAACATGATCCAGAAGCGCAGGCGTTTTCTCTGGGCCAAGGCTCATTTAAAATGGACTGTGGCAAAGTGGAAAACTGTTCTGTGGTCAGACGAATCAAAATTTGAAGTTCTTTTTGGAAAACTGGGACGCCATGTCATCCGGACTAAAGAGGACAAGGACAACCCAAGTTGTTATCAGCGCTCAGTTCAGAAGCCTGCATCTCTGATGGTATGGGGTTGCATGAGTGCGTGTGGCATGGGCAGCTTACACATCTGGAAAGGCACCATCAATGCTGAAATGTATATCCAAGTTCTAGAACAACATATGCTCCCATCCAGACGTCGTCTCTTTCAGGGAAGACCTTGCATTTTCCAACATGACAATGCCAGACCAAATACTGCATCAATTACAACATCATGGCTGCGTAGAAAAGGATCCGGGTACTGAAATGGCCAGCCTGCAGTCAGATCTTTCACCCATAGAAAACATTTGGCGCATCATAAAGAGGAGGATGCGACAAACAAGACCTAAGACAGTTGAGCAACTAGAAGCCTGTATTAGACAAGAATGGGACAACATTCTTATTCCTAAACTTGAGCAACTTGTCTCCTCAGTCCCCAGACGTTTGCAGACTGTTATAAAAAGAAGAGGGATGCCACACAGTGGTAAACATAGCCTTGTCCCAACTTTTTTGAGATGTGTTGATGCCATGAAATTTAAAATCAACTTATTTTTCCCTTAAAATTATACATTTTCTCAGTTTAAACATTTGATATGTCATCTATGTTGTATTCTGAATAAAATATTGAAATTTGAAACTTCCACATCATTGCATTCAGTTTTTATTCACAATTTGTACAGTGTCCCAACTTTTTTGGAATCGGGTTTGTAGTTCTTGGTGTAAACAGGCCTTAATAGTGTTACTTCACTGGATGGCCAATTTCAAATGTATTTTGTGTATTTTCAAAATACAAAATACTGTATTTGTTTTTAAATACTCTTTCCCACACAGTATTTTGTATTTGTATTTTAAATACATTTTGATGTATTTGTGCCCACCTCTGCCCCCTGCTCTCCCCCACTCCCAGATTCCTGGGAACCACCATCTCTCAGGACCTAAAGTAGTATAATCACATTGACTCTATTGCGAAAAAGGCTGTATTTCCTCCACCAGCTAAGGAAGTTCAACCTGCCACAGGAGAAACAGTTATACTCTGCCATCATCAAGACTCTCCTGTGTTCATCTATAACTGTTTGGTTTGGTTCAGTTCAGCTACCAAAAGAGACATCAGAAGACTACAATGGACAGTCAGGACAGCTGAGAGGATTATCGGTGCCCTTCTGCCCAGCCTCCAAGAACTTTACACCTCCAGAGTGAGGAAAAGGGCTAAGAAAGTCACTCTGGACCCCTCACACCCAGCTCACTCTCTCTTTGAACTGTTGCCCTCAGGCCGGCACTACAGAGCACTGAGCACAAAACAGCCAGACACAAGAACAGTTTTTACCCCCAGGTCATATCCCACCTGAACATCACATAACATACCCCAGTACTGTACATCTGTAAATAACTCATCAAACCTTCATCTGTACATGGGACAAGTGCACATTCACAGTTCTGTCTATGTCATTTTTATTTTCTGTATATTTTTATTTTATTTAGTTATTCATAATTTTTGTCTATTCTCTTCATTATTCGTGTTTTTTATTAACTTAATTTTATGTTGTCTGCACTATGTTTGTACTTTCTGTATTGGAAGCTCCTAACACCAAGACAAATTCCTTGTATGTGCAAACACTATGGAAATAAAGTTTTTTTCTGATTCTGAAACATCTGTTGGTTCTTTTTGTTCTTCACTTGTTTTTTGGGGGAATTTCTGTACAGAAGATGTTTACTAGCGCCACCTACCTTATAACAATACAAACACGGATTCTAGGAGCACAATTATATCTCAAATATATTTAGACTTTTATCTAAGCTTAAGTCAAGTATACTTGTACTCAAATATAATGTAATTTTAAGTATATTTCTGAGAGGTACATACAGCCCATTTCTAAGAACTACATACAAAGTAGACTAAAAGTGTACTTTCCTATTTTTAGTTTAAAATAAGTATATTAATAGCACACTTGAATAAACTTAATTTTTTGTAAGGGGTGCAATGCATTTATATGTCTGAGAGGTCTAACATAACAAGGTGTCACATGAATGATTTTTGTGTTTGTTTACATCATGTTGCGCCTCACGCATTGAAAACAATGTTTGGTATATAATGATTAAAACTTTGTGAAATAGGCCTTATATCTGTTATGTAGATATTGATATAGATACGTATGTTGACTATGCATCCAAAGTATGGTAAAAACAAAATATTGATGTGTTAAAATAACATTTGTGTGTTCAAAAAAATAATGAAATGCCTATACTACTTAACTGGCCATTAGAGTGAACCAACCCTGTGACGTCATATGCTGTGGTTCTTACTGCAAGATGGCGGTGCCCTTGCTCTAAAAGCTATATCAGAACATCCGTTTTTCTTTAAAATGGTTACATTAATCTTGTTTGTTTTATATATTTTTTAATTAAAGTGGAAATCACTTTACTAAATAATGCAAACTTGACTGGCTGCTTCACTTCCACTTTAACTCTAGCCAATACCTACACATAAATACTACAACAACTGCTTAGTATCAAAAAGTAGCAAATTATGAGTTTATTGAGGGAAAACACTTCATGGTGAATGTGTGTTCCTAATCTAAAGTGTTACCACAAGAATCTTTGGGACAATATGTTCCTGCACCAATTCACAGAAGATGATTGCAAAAATAAATTTAGATTGACACGACAGTCTTGTATTTTATTCAACAACAGCATCAGATCGTTCCATACGTTATTTATCATTATGCTGATTCTACATCACATGCGCAAAACTTTCCAGTTTCAGTTTTCAGCGGGGTTTTTCAGTTTTTACGGGTCCTACAGAATAGATTAGAAAAGGTTTATACCACCCCTCTCAAAACAGACTGAAATTCCAGTCGGTTTGGTCATTTTTATTCCAAATGAAGTGTCTACATTGAGCATTGTCATTGAAATTGGACTTTTAAACAAATTGTAATCAGAATGCAATGCTCCATGTAAATACAATTTCTGTTTCTGTAGTAAATATTAGGTATTAATGTTAGGTTACTGTAGTTAATGTATTAAGTAGTGATTACTAACAGGACCTTGTTTTAAAGTGTTACCAAAATCTTTGAATGGGCAATGACATCTCTAGAGAAGTGTGTTGTTAAGAGTACAGAATTTCTCTCTCTGTTGTGGTCACTCCTCTATCACACCTCCGCCCATATTCACAGTTACATGGCATCACAAACAGCCCAAAGCCTGCATCATCATTCTCACCTGCTGCTGTTCTCTGAGAACAGCTGGGCTTTGTTCTTACTCACAGCACTGGCAGGTCTCCCCTCCTCCAGTCTTTCACTCTCCACATACACACTGACAGCATATTCATTTCCCACCTCACACTGCGACACTGACACCCAACAGAAGGATGGTATTTTAAAAAGACTCTCTTTTGAGCGAGAGAGATAATAATTTAATTTAATCCCTGAAGAGCAGAACATTGTATTTATTTTGATTCTGGCTCTTCAACACCCCTCTCTGTGCGGTCTGATTTGATAATTCCATGACAGGATCCCTCCCAACCATTGACTTATTAGAGCAGGTATATACTGGGAAGGAGGTGCAGCGATACACTGTGACAGCCACGGAGGAGAGCAGCATGTGAAACGCAACTTATACCTGCATGGGAGCTGTCCACCCCTGATTCAGTACAACGGCTCGGTTGAGACGCCTGAGTGACTTGTATTCGAAAGAATCAGCCTACCCAAATTTATTCTTGTATCTGGTTTTGAGGAGGAGTTCATGGCAATTTTTTTACTCAGTGGTGTGTGGCCTGAGAAACCAATTTACGAGGAGTAAATCTGCTAAATATATCTTCCTAAAATGCCAAAGGAAAAGGGAGGAGGAAATAAAACAAAAGAGAGACAGCATGTACACTTTTGGTCATGGCAGAAATGTCAATTTCATTGATTTCCCAGTGAGGTACGAGCAGTGTAGCTGTAAAGTACAATGGCTACTCGTCCTGCAAAAAACCAGACCAAACAGAGATTGCACAGTGATTTTCTCAATTACAAAAGTGTCTACAAAAAAGACTTCCTACATCCAGACTAGTAATTCAAGGGCTGGCAGACAGACCTTTTGCTTCAAAACTTGTAGAAACAAGCTAAAATGGCAAAACACAGCAACTGTTTTTATCTCATGTTTGCTTTTGTTATCAGTTAGGTTTAGTGTAGGTGGTATGTATTTTCACATGATGGAACGTTAACCTTTTAGCATCACTCACCAGACATTTCATTTCTGAACTGTCAAGATATATACAACAACTAATGTAATAAAGTGTTGCCAGATTCATATTAATCTGTTATAAAGTGTTGTGAAATGTTCAAGAGGCAACTTAAAATTCTGCCAACAACCAAAGTAATTAAGTGTTGTCAGATTCATGTTCATCTGTTTTGGATAAAACGAGACATTTCACTTTGAAGGTGTTGTGAAGCGTGCAAGAAACATCATAAATTTTTTGCTAAATGTAATATTTTGCTAACAACCAAAGTGCTTACCACATGGATGCTTTTGCAATTAGCCTGTGGTGCATATTTACATATGGCTCCATTTAAGTCAACTAAGCTTATTATAATTGTTATAATATTATAATTGTTATATTGTTTTACTCAGTTTGCATATATAATGTTTACATTCTGGAATACTTTTAGAATTTATTTGAAAGACACAATTGGACAGTATACTCTTAAAAACAAAGGTGCTTCACGATGCCAAAGAAGAAACGTTTTTGCCTAAATACTTCCATAAAGAACCTTTAACATCTGAATAACCTCTCCGTTTCACAAAAGGTTATTTGTGGTGAAAAAAGGTTCTTCAGATTATAAAAAGGTAAGGAAGAGATGGTTCTTTGACTGAATGTTTCTTTGTGGAACCAAAAATGGTTCTTCTATGGCATTGCTTGAAGAACCTTTTGAAGCACATTTACTTTTAAGAGTGTATGCTGATAATGATCATGTGTTTACACGGTTGCTAATTTGATGACTGTACTGTCCAGACATTGACTATATTTGAATTGCTGCTTTAGTAAATGTTATTCCAATTTATCATTCATATTCAACATTCAGCCTACACCTTGTTTGCACTGAGATATTGATAAAGAAACAGGATGTTGGCATTACTGAAATCTACATTTGGGTACTGATACAGCCCTAGAGACTAAAGTATGCAGTATTTTAGAAACACTTATATAAATGAGAAGGGGATATCTGCAACCACTGCAGGGGGCTTGACAAGTCATACGATATCGTGCTGGGGAAATGTTGTCCACCCAGATAACTCCACCTAGTCTCAGATTTCCCCCTGGTGGCTGCATCGATAACTTCAGACTTCAGAAGGAAGGCTGCAGTACTGTTAGAGATATGCTCCAGTAGCTTTCTTTCAGCAACATGTGTTTCTGAATTTGTCCCCAATATACTATGTTCAGATGTATTGTATTATATAAAACATATTAGATGGCAAAGCCAAGTGATTATATCCAAATATTTATCTCGTTATATCACCATGCCATCTGTGTTGTAGGTGTTTTTTCAGCTTTGGCAAAAAAAAATGCATTTCCAGTCACCCGAAGACAACCTGCTACTGTTTGCTGAGTCAGTTCTAATAGATCTAACAGTCTTCTGCTCATTAAATATTTACAGTAAGTGTATCACAGCAGGACATACACTCTTGAAACTTGGCTTCAGAATAAGAAAATCAATTTGAGCGTCATCCTGTATCTGTCAGTAAATACAGATGTCAATCTAGAACAATGTCTGTGTGAATGTAAATCATGTATTGCCAAATGATTGTATCTGAGACAGAAAAAAACAACAATCAATATTTTTATAAAGACGAAAATGGAACAAAATTATGAAAAAAAACAGCATATATTCCACTCCAAATATACAGTAAGCTGAAACTGCTTTGCCTAGTGGAGGAAACAGAAGGTGAGTTGGCAAACTTCAGCTTACCACGGAAAACAGGAGAGGCGAGAAATGGAAGTTCACTGCTTTCACTGCCAATGCAGCTGTTCAGGTATTCTGCCAGTGACACATAAAGCCCTGACTTCCCACACAAAGCTCTGCCACTGTGAACCTCTCCAACATACTGTCACTGGGGTTTATTCATATCTCTATTTGTTTTAAATGTTGACAGCAAAAATGGCTGGGTCAAAATATTTGTGAGACAACAGCAGATGTGTGAAAATGAACACCACATTTTGCTTCTAATTAACTAATTATGCAATCGTTACATTTCATAGCACATAAATATACCAAAATATTCCGTTCATAACTCAGGGAAAAACACTCAGGTTAGCTGGGATGAGTTGGATCGTGGACTCTAATTTCCTCTGCTTTAGTCTCCATGGTAATGTGTCTTTCTTATAGTGCATTCTGATCATGCAGCAGCCAGTGATGGATGACTCATTTGCCTTGATCACTTGGAAACTCCAGAGCAGCATATCATATTAAATTTTATTTGGAACAAAGTTGGGTTCCTTGGATACAGAGTTAGGAATTACTGATGATTTGATTTCCGTCCCCTCAGGAAGCACTGAAACACAGAATTATCCACACCACACAAGGTACTCTCCAATATCCACTTACTATCCAGTGGTTCTGGATTGGCTGTGACCTTGTGATAAGGGAAGGAGTCATCAGGCTATACCTTCTGGATTTTTGCTGGTTGGACCATCAAGATCTGTTCATAGAAGCTCAAGCAAATCCTGCAAAATTGATCTCATGATGAAAGGGTAGAAGACGCTTGATGATTTGCACCACATACAAATTCACATCGATTTCATGCCACTTTCCCCAACTAAACTATGTCACTTTTGTTTTATTTATATATTCATTTTTTGTTTCAGCCTTGGTATTTGGATGCTGTACAGGATTGTTTCTCTAGATCCCCAAGTCCTTAAATCTCCAATCACAACGCCAGCCACAAAACATCCCACCCTTCTGAGATCACATCAACATTATTTACCACAAACCTAAAGACATCACACCTGGATGTCTGCAATGGTTCCAGACTCAGCCATTGACCTCACAGGGTTATCCGTGCATCGCTCAGACAGAACGAAAGAGCTCACAGGAAAAAGCAGAGATGGGGGCGTTTGTTTCTATATCAACAACTTCTGGCGTGATGAAAGGAACCTACACCCTATTAAATCCTTCTTCTCCCCTGATCTGGAATATGCTTCTGTATCGACCATTCTGGCTACCGAGGGAATTTACAGTGATCATAATCACAGCTGTTTACATTCCCCCTCAAGCCAACACAGACCAGGCACTCAAGGAACTGTATGGGAATATAAGTGAGCAGGAAACTGCGCACCCAGATGCGGCGTTTGTTGTTACAGGGGACTTTAACAAAGCTAACTTCAGAACCATAGCTCCAAAATACTTCCAACACATCACCATCAACACGCATAGGTGATCGTAACCAAACATATACACTGAATGTCACATTGTGACCTTTAGACTCAGGAACAGCATTGCATGTCACTAAATGTGGAAATGCCTCGTCAGTTCCATAAAAGCGACACTCTTTTCAGCCACTCAAATATATATGGTTTGAAATGTAAAACTGACAAAACAAGTCAAGAAAGAAAACGATAATGCCAATATAAGTGGGCGCCATATCATCTTATAGAAACCAATTAAAGTAAAGTAAGTGCAAAAACAAATTTAGCTCCAGCTGAGGCTGGTAATGAGCTCTGAAGAATACTTTGTATTCTTCTTTTTTGTAAGTGAAATTGGATATAAAACAACTTATTGATTTTCTGGCACCTTAAATGCCCCCTCTGGAACCATATTCCATATTCCGTGCATCCCTTTTTTCTTCTCATGTGTCACATTAAAACACATCCAAACAGCTGAAAGAATAGCCTTTCTGCTATCTGCAGCCTGCCCATTTCAACCAATGCATTGACCTATGAATAATTGATCACATAACGAGTGGGTAATGAAGGGCCACGGATAACTTCAATTAGGACCATGGCCCAGTGTCCTCAGGGCTTGCCAGTAATACTCCAGTGTGGAGGGATATCTCCATTGGGCAGCATCCGTAGCCTCTCGAGACCTGCTGGGTTTGATACACCAGACCTTTGTCTCTGTGTTAAAATCCCTATGGGTTATAACTCAAACTGAGGCCCTGTCTCAGGGCAACAGAAGACAGCAATTAAGCCCCATTAGTAACACAGCAGCTTAAATGTAGGCCAATGATTCTGCTGCAGTCAGAGGATATATTTTTATATTTCTTTGAAACCTCTAAGCTCAGACACTATTCACTTTAAAAATGAATAATGTGTGACCGCATATAGGAGGCTGGGAAAATTAGCTATTTTTTCATATAAGATGTACGTATCAGCTTAAAACTTTGGCTAGAAAACAGTAATTTAGAAAAATTATGGTGCTTAAAGAGCGTGAGTCATCAGCAAAGGTTTTGCTGGCTCTTAAGGGAAGACCAAAGGTAAAGCTGAGTAACACTTTATTTGAAGGTGTCCTTGTTACATATGTTACATACTCACTATTATAATAACAAATAAATGATGCATAATTGCATGCAACAAACCCTAAGCCAAACGCTTGTCCTAACCCTAACCCTATAGCAAGTAAATTAATATTACTTAGTATTTATATGTGTAATTGCACTATAACAATGACACCTATAAAATATTAGGTCAGCATGGGGATCCAATCCATAATGAGAGATCAGACACAATGTGAAATACTTACAGCGATAGTTCTGCCCAAAATGAAAATACATCAATGATTTGCTTACACTTGTGTTGTATGTAGTATATCTTCATTGTTATATGCTGTTATTTTTTCGGTGAAACAAAATGGAGTGGAACATAAATAGGAGAATCATTAAACAGCTTTTTTTTCAGATTCTTTAACATAGCATTTTTTAAAAGTCTTTTACAGAAGAAAATATATATAAATAACAGATTTTAAACAACATAAGGGAGAATAAATAAGTGTGTTTGTTCGTTTCTTTCTTTATTTAACTTTTAGCTGAAACATAACAGTAATTAATAGTAAGAAAAAATATTGTTTAGGTTTTTGCTACAATGAGTTTTTAGGAAAATTGCATAAGGTGTGCATCAATACTACAACATTTTAAAACCTATTCATGCTTTTTACTTTCAATTTCAGTATGTTTGTTTTATCATAACAGCACTGGATCTTAATTTGCTGTCATATGCATACATTTTATCTCACAAACAATATTCATACAATAAATTTAAACTTCCAGTGCAAAGTGCAACAAACTTCTCAATTTTAAAAGATGATCAACAAATGGTCTCACGTTTTACATGAAACCCCCATAATTACATGGTGCAGATAGAACCATTACAGATGCTTCATATCAAAACATAAAATATGAATACCAGTGGAGAATTACAAACCTCCAAGGAGCATTTGATTCAGATAGTGTTGCTTTGATCTGTGAAATCACACTGTATTGTAAATGGCAGCCTTCTGTGTTTTAGTAACCGTGCAAGATAACATTGCGAATTCAATTTTTATTTAATCAATTATGCAGCTTTAATGCTGTCTCTGAAGTCAACATCTTCTGGTTTCCCACTGTTGCTTTCAGAATGACCTTGACCATAACAGTGAGGCACGTCCTGATTTTGTTGAGTTAGATATTTTCCTGGGTCAACATATATTGTTGACCCTGGAACATTTTAATCCAAAAACATTATCTTGACCATTTCCCTACACCTAAACCTAACCTTAACTATGAGTAAAATCACCTACACCTAAACCTAACCTTAACTATGAGTAACTATTCACTAAAATCAGAGGAACGTATAGATGAATGACACTGATGTACAAGCAACAAACACTGGTTGTAAGCCTTAACTTTAAAAAAAAATGCCTTAACATCACAAAAATTATTAACTTGTTCTTCAAATCTGATTGGTTAATAACAATGTTGTTCCAGGGTTAACAAAGAGGTCGCACTTGATAAAATCAGGTTCTGCAACAGCGAGATGCCACAATCATAATAGAATTTGAAAACAGCAACAAAAAACTACTTCTACTACTATTACTACTACTACCACTAATAGTAATAATTTCTGTATTTTCCAATCAAAGCTTCCAAAAAAGTGTACTAATTCCCAAAAATGAAAATGTTTTCATGTCCACACCCACAAAACAATGTTATTTCCTTGTCTAAACTGAATGAATGAGTGAATGAATAAATAAATAAATACACAGACATTGTTTAGACAGATTTTTTTCTGTTGACTGTACATAAATGGTTTAATATATTGGTAATTAGCTTTCATCTAAAAAAGAACGTTTCACATTCTGTTGGCAAATGTCAGATTGATAATATTGGATATGTCCAACAGTATTTTCACTTTTGGAAGAGCTATCCTTTTACGATATCTACAAAATTCCTGTGTTCACCGAATGTACTGTGAATTCCTCCCCTAAAGCCATCTCCATGTTCTTCCAGCATTAAGTCCATGCAGCTGTATAAATACGTACATTAAGTCACAGTCTGCCACTGCTTAATTCACCAGATTGTGCTGCAGAAACTTAAATTCTGCAACCGCCATCTCATCTAAATCCCTGTTCTTTTTTCCAGCTTCATGAACCCATTCCCTCCTCTGTTTGACCAGTCTCTGGAGATCTCAGCAGTTGATTAGTCTCTTCTGTGTCTCGTGCTTATATCTGATTGGAATCCAGAAACTCCTGCCTGGGGTGTCATATTTAGCTCAGTCTTGTTCAATAGAATAGATGAAACTTTCATTTTTAAACAAAACTTCTTCGAATTACGGTAATTATGACATGGCATGAATGCATCTTATTATCTTTATATACATTGTGTTAAGACGCTGTTGTGTTTTGTGTGTTCCCTGTGTTGGATTTCTCTCTTCTCTGTCTTGCTGGTAATATCTCTTTTGTTAAGGGAAATACATCTTACTGCTTATAAATAGATACTTGTCTCAACAGCTCTCTGGAACAAACATGACACTTGGAGTAAAAAATTGATATTTTGTGAAAGTTTACTAATTTTATCTTGTTTGATTAGATATATACCAAAAAAATACATATATATATGTTGTGAACAATAAATTATGAATAAATAAAGGCCAATGACATGAGGAGGACTTGATTCATTACCGTATTTTTTACAATAAGATGAGCCAGGGGTAATAAATGAGTCTTAAAAGGGCGAGCCTTGAGATATTAATCTTCTAAGACATCTAAACGGCTGAAACGAAGGAGTCACTCTATTAGCGGTAAAGGAGACGTCCACTCTCCTACACTTTATGTAAGCCACCAAGGAAAAATTGCTACTACCCTGAGGCAATTATTTAATCCCTGTTTCCACAGCGCTGGATAGCAGAAAATATAGATAGGGGTTAAAACGTCCTGATTTAGTGAGGCTGACTCCATACTTGGGGTCTGGAACAGTGAGAAAAGAAAAATCGAAATGCATGAACTTTAAGAGGTGGTGGCATGTAGCAACAATGGCTGACAAATATCAACGAGGATTAGCGATGGGTGTGACCTTCTGCGGTTAAGGTCAAAGCTAATCGGCTAAACTAAGAGAATGCCATGAAGTGCAACAACTGCAGGGAAAGATCACATAAGATGACTTCGTATGCCAATATGCCTGGAATTCCTCTAAAATAACAGATAAACATACACATATTGGTGAACGCGACTTGTCAGTATCTATTAACATAAATGTGTTTCTGTGACCGTTCCATGCAGATCTTCAAAGCATTTGAAGTTAAATAAAGCTACATATGAATTTCCCTTTTCTTCTCAGATGAGATATATTTCACATGGTGTCAGTCTCTCAGCTTGTCAGCCAGCCTGCTGTGTCTGAATATGCTCCTGACGTCTGTGGAAGTGCAATTAGGGAGCTGGAGTCCACCCGTATTACTTTAGGACACAACCCTGTCAATCTGCTGCTATGTTAACTAAAGAGTCTGGCTTCTCTCTCCTGATGAAATGGGCAGTATAATCTCCTGACCTTCACGTCCATCTCAACGGTCTTCCCACACAATAATTAATTAATGCTTCTATCTTTCAGATGGCCATGATATAGGTAAACCTGACTTGAAATGTATATGTGACAGATGAGTAATGGTTTCTAACCACAAAGGGGTGATTATTCACATTGCATAAGTATATACTTAGGATGCTAACATAATCAATCATAATCGAAGGTGTTTGTATGATTGTTTCAGAGGTATAGCACATTTTTGTCTTTCACCGGTTTCCAAAAATAGTCATGCTTTGTTCACAAATGGCAGGTGATTTGCAAGTAAGAAAGATAGATGTGTGTGTGTAAAATGAGTTAAATTGTGCCTTATTGTTTTTAGACTGTGCCTTAGAACGTGGTAAAAGCATTACCATGGGAATTAATCACTCGAGCGACTGAGCCTCTACCTGTTTAATAACAAATTTAATCACTTCCTCCAGAGGTTCATTAGCTCAAAAAGGGAAAGTGTGAGGTTTTATTAGCCGACAGATCCTTCATTAAGAGCCAATTAAATAATGAACACAGCATTCCTTCTCCAATAAAGGGATAGACTTGCTGTGAGTTCTCTCTCTTCCTCCACTGAAGAGTTCATGTAGTAAACACAGGGAACAATAACAGGAGCAGACAAACTTTGCGTGATGTGATGCTCTAGAGAGCAAATGTTTGTAAAAAGGTTGCAAAGACAGAAAGATAGATAAACAACACAAACCTTCCTTAAATCCTATAAATTGCATGATACAAAATTGTGCCTTCAGGGGTATTGTAGGATAGACATGTACCTTCTTGAATGTTACAGTGGGGATCAGGACAATCACAGTTAAGACCTTGAGCGTGTCTCAGAACCAGTGATTTCCTGTACAGAAACAAAGTAATTACCTGTTTCATTGATTTTGACGATTAAAACTAGTTGCACATCAATTAACTTCTAATTTTTCTTCTGCCCAAAAATATTTTGCACACAAGGAAGACTCAAGGAATATCTAGAGGTCCAGAGATTTCTTGTATCAGAGCTAAATAAATTGTAAGCTTCAAATGTTTGATGTTATTCATTATTAAACATTACATAATTAATATAATATACAATTAATGATAATGAATACTCAAATTTATATGCAAAATGTTGCATATATTTGTTTATTTTAAAAAAATTGCATATAAATATGCATATTTCAAAATGTATGCAAATAAATATGCATATTTCATGCAGATTTTACAGAGGCCTATTTTTATACACATTTTTAATGAGAGAATCTCATTCCTAGCAAGTCTGCATTTATTTGATTAAAGGGGTCATCGGATGCCCATTTTCCACAAGCTGATATGATTCTTTAGGGTTTTAATGAAAGGTCTATTATATACTTTGGTTAAAATGTCTCAATCGTTGAGTAAAACAACACTCTTTTTACCTAGTCAAAAATTGCTCTGTACACAGCGACCTGTTTTCGGTGCATATCCCTTTAAATGCTAATGACCCGCCCCTCTCTTCCGTGGGGTGAAGAGCCATTCTCTGAGACTGTGAAGTTTAGTCGCATTCGTCATAGGAACTCATTAGCACATTATTAGGAAAGGCGATTTGTAAAGATAAAAAAAAATTATACTAACTTATTTAGTATAACTGATATACTAACTTATATACTAACTGTAGGTGAATCAGATTTACAAATAATTTGCACAAACATAGACACATTTAGGTAGATCGGGGTGCATTCCCTTCAAAAGCTAAAGTAATCCACTATGTCTTCAGCGGCTCAGATGTCGGGAGTAAATGACGACTGCTATGTTCATTATTATATCAAACAACAAAACACCTCAATCGCTTAGGAGCCATTCTTGTCTCTACCTGCTCTGGCATAGAAACAATGGCGGACTATGCTACAATGCCAGTGTCAATCAACAATCATGGGAGGGGCCTGCCTGTGTGATGTCACACTGCCAAGAATCTGTGAACGTCTTGATTTGAGAAAGAGGTTATTTTTGGGGATTTAAAAAAAAACACTGGGTGGATTTTTATCATAGGGAGGTTGTCTACACACACTGCCAACACACATTTCAGTTCAAACAATATGTAAAAGTGAATTTTGCATCCGATGACACCTTTAAAAAATGCAATAAAATAACGGCTCCAAATTTAAAATAAATAAATAAGTAGGATCAAGACTAAAACATGAATGACCAAATAAAAGTAACTTCGTAAAGGAACACACATGGGCTAAATACAAGATTTGTGCAACAAACCAAAATGTGTATGTAAGAAAATCTAGCAATGAAGAAGCTGAAGAGAAGATGGAGTTAAGATGTTTTGCCAGAATTGACAGCTTAATGTGTTTTCAATGAGTCATGTTGATGGCTGAGGGCAGATGCAACGCCGCATGGAGCACAATACCCTGCCTTACATCTAAACAGGATAAAGTGAATGACACCACACCTGTAATTCCAAACAGTCTTTCAGCCTGCTGTTTGTTTTCCATACACATTGGCCCACAATGTTGCCAATGCATTCAGACAGACATTATGTGCTCATTGTTTATAAAGTGCTCTCCAGCAAGGACATTAGGGACTATGAAACCCACTGTAATTACTTATCATAGCAAAAGCCCAAAGGACAGGAGAGCTCCTGGCTGGCCGGGAAATACGCAGACATATGGGATCTTATTCAGCATTATTGCTGCCATCAAGGGCACATTCTGTATCTCCATTTAAATTCCAACACTGATAGCTCTATAATCATAAAAAAACTGAGCAGAGTGAAATAGCCTTTTATGTCCAGATAAACAGACTCTGGACAGGTATAGAAAAGGTTTCTGAGCTGACATTATGAAACCACCTATATCTAATAATAGATCCATGGCTGTATGCAAGGAGAAAGCAGACTCATGGTAATCAGTGATAGGATGCTGAAGTGCCAGTGACTTAAAGATTGAGAACGTCAGACAGGCGAACAGGAGGGATGGACCCCACAGAGCCCGACTCATCTCTGAATCAATAATGACGTGGGTCTCACCAATTGTACATTTATAAATAGAATCCCTTTCCAATTTAAACTCAGTCATTGGACTGAACGCTATAGAAAAAAAGTGTTTGGATGTGTTGTACATTTGCTGGGGTAGGAACTGGGAATCAAGGGTGCTACGGGTTCATATACTCTCAAGGATGTTTCATCAGCGAAATCACAGATGATTATATCCTTTCGCGTACATAATTGCTGTACAATGAACAGTTTGTCATATGAGAGGAACGGTACATCCACAGCCACATACCTGGGCGAGAATATAGTTAGTGCACACCAGCTTATCATTTTCTACAAAGAAGAGATTGAGGATCGAGTGAATCATGCTGTAATTACACTTAAGAAGACTCCTCATAATCCCTTTCCTATCACGACTCTATCTAAAGTTATTTAACCTATTATTGACTGATACCAGTAGTCTCTTGGTCTCCCTACCCTCCCTACTCCCTCCCTACATGAGCTTCATGTTCACCCCGGCTTAATTTAGCAATGTAACTGTTAGCGCTCAAAGCGATATAATTACCATGTTCAACAAGCTCTTCATGGAGTGGAACTAAAGTTCATCCTAGTGGAGAGTTAAATACTGTCTAATGAAATGTAGCATATCAAAACCATATATATATATATATATATCCCATATTTAAGATGTAATGTATGAAATGCCCTGAAAATACTACATAATCTGTGGTGTTTGGTAAGGCAAACATCAATACTATGACTGATTATACTTAGGAGTGTGAATTTGAACATATTTGAGGTTTGTTGAAGTTAATTTAAAGTTAATTGGTTTGTTTGTTAATTTTACAAGCATTTGAATTTTAGATTTTTTATTTGATGAGGATGAAAAAATAATTCCAAAGACTATCAATGGAATTCCCTCAAATAGAAAATGAAGAATATCTACTGCAGAAAGTGCAATAGTATAGCCACTTCACCCAAAAATGTATATTAGGTCAAGAAGAGATAATCCGAAAAACTTTTTTTTTTTTTCATACAGTGAAAGTCAATGGGGTCCAAAACAGTGGTAAATTCAGTATCATTGAGATACTATTAGTTTTGTATTAATATTTTATTGTTAATGAAAACACACATACACAAAGCATCCTTTGAGATGTTCTTTTTAGCTCCACAGAACAAATAGTCATATGGAGCATTGAGTTGAACACTGTGGTGACCATCCACAACACAAGTCTTGACTGAACAAATACCACTCATATTTTCCTCTGATCTGATTTTCCACAAAGTCTGTAGCATGTAGCAACACAGACTGTCAAATAGGTACCAAAAATAAATATAATATTGTACAATACTGTCTAATAAAATATGCTGGGCTTAATGTAGTTATAATCAATCTGAACACTCAAATTCCTTGTTATTTCTTTGCTATCAGAAAACCAACATGCACACTCAGTCACACACACTAAAGCAAACACAAACATCAGGTGTGCAGTGAATTATTGTTTGCACTGATTTCTCATCTACCATGGTATTGTTTTCATTTGAGTCTGGTCATCAGAGTAGTATTCTTCACTAACAGCCAGGCGAACAACACTCAGAGGACCTCCTACATTATCAGCATGATACAGACAGGTCTAGCTCCGCAAAGAGATGTATAGCCAATCTGAACATGTAGCTGTTAGTCTAATACAATTTGCATACCGCAGTAACCGTTCCACAGACGATGCTATTGCCTTCACCCTGCACACTGCTCTCTCCCACCTGGAAAATAAGAACACCTATGTGAGGATGCTGTTTGTGGATTATAGTTCGGCATTTAACACCATAGTGCCTGCCACACTGGTTGCGAAGCTCCAGACTCTAGGACTGAACAGATCTCTGTGCAGCTGGATCCTGGACTTCCTGACAGGCAGAAGTCAGGTGGTCAGAATGGGCAACAACACATCATCTCCCCTGACCCTCAACACTGGTGCACCGCAGGGCTGCGTCCTCAGCCCACTCATGTACTCTCTGTACACACACGACTGTACAGCTACACACAGCTCCAATGTCATCGTCAAATTTGCTGATGACACAACAGTGATAGGCCTGATCACCGACAACGATGAGGCGGCCTACAGAGGAGGTGAGTACCCTGACTAAATGGTGTCAGGAGAACCACCTCTCACTCAACATCGACAAGACCAAGGAGCTGGTGGTGGATTACAGGAGACAGAGCAGAGAACACACACCCATCACCATCGACAAGACACCTGTGGAGCGGGTGAGCAGCTTTAAGTTCCTCGGCGTTCACATCACTGAGGATCTCACATGGTCTGCTCACACAGATGCAGTGCTGAAGAAGGCACATCAGCTTCTCTTCTTCCTGAGACAGCTGAGGAAGTTTGGAATGAGCCCCAGAATCCTCAGATCCTTCTACACCTGCACTGTGGAGAGCATCCTGACCGGCTGCATCACCGCCTGGTTTGGAAACAGCACCGCTGGCAACCGCAGGGCTCTGCAAAGGGTCGTGCGAACTGTCCGCCACATTGTTGGAGGTGAGCTTCCCTCCCTCCAGGATATCTACACCAGGCGGTGTACAAGGAAAGCCCAGAGGATTATCAAAGACTCCAGCCACCCGTCCCACAGACTGCTCTCTCTGTTGCCCTCAGGGCGACGTTTCCGCAGCATCCGATCCCGCACTAGCCGACTGAGGGATAGCTTTTTCCCTCAGGCTATCAGGCTAATGAACAGTCAGAAATAACTCACCTACATCACACTCCCACTCACACAACATGCCATGCACTGCACTTTAACACAGTTCAACTGGACTACACGCACACACTGCACTAACACAACCTATCTGCTATCACTGGACACCATACAATGCACATCCACGACACTGCATATGCATAATCTGTTGCACCTTTGCACAACTATCTGCTGCTCAACCAATCTGCTCTTAATTTATAATCTGTTGCACCTTCACATTATTACTATGTATATTTGTATAGATAGATGTGCCCATACGGTGTATAATGTGTAGTTGATAACTAAGTATGTCTTTATAGTACACTATGTGTACTGAGCATATGTATGTGTATTTTGCACATTGTCTTCTGTATAGTCTGTAAATATGTACTGTCCATATGTAAACTGTTGTTTTTTTTGCACTGTCTGGAGCACGCTCTTAAGAATTTCACTCACCAAGGCACTTGTGCTGTGGTGATGTGACAATAAAAGTGATTTGATTTGATTTGAAATGGGACTGGCTTCTGTGGTCAGATGAAACTAAAAAAGGAGCTTTTTAGCAGCAAACACTCAAGATGGGTTTGGTGAACACAGGGATAAAAAGTAACCCATGTGTACAATGAAATATACTGCTGTATTTTTGATGTTGTGGGCCTATATTTCTGCTGGAGGTCTTGGACATCTTGTTTAGACACATGGCATAATGCATTCTATCAAATACCAACAGATAAAAATCAATAAGTGACTGACTATTAGAAATCTTATAATGGGCCATGTTTGGATCTTCCTACCGTACAATAATCCAAACACAAACCTCACAAAATGTGAAAAAAAGGGTCACTGAGCACAAAACCTAACTTCTGCTATGTCCATTCCAGTCCTCTGACCTGAACCCTATAGAAAATGAATGGGGTGAACTGAAGAGAAGAAGCACCAACATGGAGCTGGGAATCTAAAGGGTCTGGAATGATTCTAGATGAAGGAATGGTCTCTGATCTCTTGTCAGGTGTTCTCTAACAAGCATTATAGGAGAACATTTAGAGCTGTTAAACTGGCAAATGGAGGTTTCAAAAGTATTGAATAAAAGGGTGCCGTTAATTGTGGCCAATGTGTATTAGAGAAAACATTTATTTCATAATGATATTTCCCCCATTTTAAATTATTATTATCCAATGAAAGGTTAGATTTTTTTGTGATTTTGTGTATGTGTGTGTGTTTGTGTGAGAGAGTATGTAAAACAGGAACAATTAATTCAACATTTATAACTTTTAAGCTAAGACTCCTAGATGGAAATTTTAAGCAAAATTAGGAGCTCTCTGAGAGGATTCTTGTGTAGTACAGTGAATCCTTCTCCTAAGATGGCATAGTGTTACTATAAAAAATATGGAAATATGAATAATATATATATATATATATATATATATATATATATATATATTAGTGGTGGGCATAGATTAATTTTTTAATCTAGATTAATCTAGATTAATCTTGGAATTAATCTAGTTTAATCTAGATTAAAATGGCTCAGTTGAATTCTGCGAAGGCATTCAGAATATGTGTGCTACCCAAATAATGACTAAAAGTAAGTCTTTGAGAACGGGTTTCTCAAGCCAGGTGGCGCATTAGACCAGGGGCTCATCTCCTGTTTCCAAAATGCATCACAAACTTGAATCTCTTCCGTCCCAATCCCACGAAAAAACTGGAGGAAAATCCCGTTCCACTCCCGGAAAAATGACTCCATTCCTCCCACTCCCGTGTTGTTGTTTTTTTTCGATAACTGTCAATTACAGTAAAAATATAATACAGATCACAGCGTGCCCACCTTATTAGTTGAATAAAACCCAAAATGTCGTTTTTGTTATTATATTGAACTGAAAGCCATCTTATGCACAGTGTTGCACAGATTAAATTTCATGTAAATCATCCATGCTAACACACACGTCTTCTATTTTAATTTTTAGACATTTCACTCTCTATAGATATATTTCTCAAAGACGGAGTTTCAAGTTTCTCGCTCAAGTTCACATGAGACCTAAAGCGCATCCCGTTTGCTTAAAAGCAGCGTTCGTTGTTATTCTGAGTGCACACAAATAAACGTAGAGTCTTTACAGATTCGAAAGATGTATTGGGCTACTTTTATCTGTATGACCAAGGATTACGGAGATTTTAAGAGCAAGTGAGCGCACCGGAGCCTGTCCTGCAGCAAACGCGCTTCCACTCAAACACTTCAATAGCGCACATTTCTCTAGGTTAACATCATATTGAGCGGCCATGTAAAGTTGCTACTACATACATCTTTCAGATGAAAAGCCATATTTGAGGTTGATGAATGATAGGTGAGCGTTTGGATGTCCTGCCCGATTGTATTACCACATAGACCAGCCGTTAACAATCTGTCCATCACGGACTGCGAGCCTCTAGTTCGAAGACTCGTTCTCGCCCTCTACAGTGCAATTCGGCTAGGTATACATCCGCGCTAAAATATCAGGGTGAAAGTCATCATAGCTTGCGTAGTATAGACCCAGCTCCCAACCCAACTTTGAGAATAGATTAACGGCAATATTTTTTATCGCCCGATAAAGTCTCACGTTAACGTAGTGCACGTTAACGCCGATAACCCACCACTAATATATATATATATATATATATATATATATATATATATATATATATATTGATTCATATGTTAAAATTGGAGAGCTCCTGGTTGCATTTGGTGTCTCCTACTGCACTTTTTTATTATTGTATGTTATAGTATTACAACTGCTTTCAGTAGCTTACAGTAGCTTTATTGTATGATATACTATTACTACTATCGTGTTCCTTTGGCTCAGTGGTAGAGCATTGCGTTAGTAATGCAAATGTTGTGGGTTAAATTCCCAGGAACCAACATACTGACAAAAAATGTATAACCTGAATGTACTGTAAGTCGCTTTGGATAAAAGCATCTGCTAAATGCATAAATGTAAATTCTTTCCATTCACTTTTGAAATGAAATATTAATAAGCATTTGAAATATTATTGACATCCAACACATTTTTTTTTACCTGAAAACCAAACCTCTAGTGCAAGTTCTTAATTATAATTCCTGAAATGGATAAATAAATATAATTTATTTATTTATTTATTTATATGTGATAAACTGACATGTTGGTCTGCTCTGCTCAAACTTTAGTTCCCTTCCGACGAAATTGGGATCTCGCCAGAGAGACCTATCCACTTCTATTGTAATTAAATGAGCCAATGGACATTGGCATGCATTAATTCGCATCCAGCTGCCGCTGATGCGAATTGCGTGAGTATAAGAGGCAGCAGGTGCACAACATTAATTCATCCTTTCGCCTCGGAACTGAGCGGTAGTGGTTGAAGCTACTGCTCTCCTTTCCACAGAAGAGTGTTCTGGAAAACGAGTATGGGCATTACGGCGCACGGGAGAGAAAAGTATAATCTTCCTGCTGAGATTCAAACCAGTTCTTTGTCTTTCGACACCCAGAGCACCAGCTCCGAACCAGGAAAAGCGGTTCGTTAGTAGCAGCAAGACATTGTTGGGCTAGAAGGAAGAACCGCTTGCGTCAGGGGCTGTGGGCGGAGCTACCGTCACCAACAAGATGAACAGAAACTTTGATCCGCCATATTTGAAATAACAGCTAAACGCGAACACGTTTGATTTGCCGTGTTTGGATGCCGATGTAGGTTCGCAAAGCCATGAACATCAATAGCAATGTAACGTCCGCCATTGTTGATAGTTTGTTTAGGCTTGTTCTGGATGTAACGGCGCTGCACGGACCAGTCGGTGCGAGGCATCGGGGTGCTGTGGGAGTGACTAGAAAGCAGATTGCTCTTTATGCTTTTGGATCGCTCTCGCGGTGCTTTAGTGTGTTGTCTGCCGATCGATTGATCTGTCTGTGTTGCGCCGATGCACCTCAAACAAGCCTGTTGTGCTGCGCTAGTGAACCAAAACATGAAACGTATTGTGAAATAAGACCTGGCTCTACATTGGCTCTCTAACCTGTGGAAAAGCAAGGGTTCATGGCTCACTAGTCGAACCAACTAAGAACCAGGAAGAGCACTAGCTCTGAACTAGCACCTGGTTCCTGCTGGTGGAAAGGGGGTAACAGAGAATCCTGGGGCATGTGGCTGCAACTGCGGCGATAGTTGAGACCGCCTCAGCACTGGCTCTATGGCCGAGTCCCGAGGTGGGTGTGGTAACGCGGTACTCACCAGGTTCAGATTACACCGGCCTGCCGAAGAAACGTCAGCCCATGGACAGATCACTCGTTCCTTCTGGCAGCAGTGCCCCTGGAGCAGGTATCCAGTCATGCAGTGTTATTCATGGATGCCTCGGCCACGGGCTTGGGAGCCACGTACAACGGGCACGCAGTGTCAGGGGTATGGACGAGTCCCCAACTGCGTTGGCATACCAATTGCCTCGAGTTTCTAGCAGTACTCCTGGCCCTGAGCCGCCTCAGAGGGCGCCTTCGAGGCAAGGATGTTCTGGTCCGTACGGACAACACGGCGACCTTTGCATGTATCAACTGGCAATGCGGTTACACTCCCGTCGCATGTCGCAACTCGCCCGTCAGCTCCTCTTCTGGAGTCAGAAGCATCTGAAGTCGCTTCCTGCCATCCACATCCCAGGAGTGTTCAATCAGGTGGCCAACGAGCTGTCTCGAGCAGCACTTCCTGGGGAGTGGAGACTCCATCCCCAGGCAGTCTAGCTGATTGGAGTCGGTTCGGAGTGGCTCAGGTAAACCTGTTTGCATCTCCAGAAACTGCCCATTGAAAGTGGTTCTACTCCCTATCCGAGGCACACTTGGCACAGATGCACTGGCACACAGCTGGCCCCAGGGCCTGTGCAAATATTCATTCAAATAAGGTTCTAGGTTACCTACCCCAGGGTTGCTCTCACTATCGCTTCACCACGAGCACTGTCCACAAGATGGACTTATGCGCTAAAGTGGAACCTGTTCATCGAATGGTGTTCCTCTCACCGTGAGGACCCCCCGAAGATGTTCGATCAGAGCCGTGCTGTTCTTCCTGCAGCAAAGGTTGGAGCGTAGGCTTCCCTCCACCCTTAAAGGTTTACGTGGCTGCTATCCCACCCACCATGACCCCATAGAGGGTAAATCGGTAGGGAAGCATGATCTGGTCGTCAGGTTTCTTAGGGGGGCAGGAGGTTAAATCTGCCTAGGCCTTCCTCCCTATTGGTTTTTGTATTGGTGCTAAGAGCCCTACAGACTGCCCCCTTTGAGCCTTTGCAGTCAATTGAGTTGAAGTTTCTCTCTTTGAAAACCCTACTCCTGACTGCATTGGCCTCGATCAGGATGGTGGGGGACCTGCAGGCATTTTTGGTCGACGAATCGTGCCTTTAGTTTGGGCCGGCTGACTCCAGTGCAGCACTGAGTCCCCTGCCCGGCTATGTGCCCAAGGTTCCTACCTCTCCCTTCAGGGACCAGGTGGTGAACCTGCAAGCGCTGCCCCTGGAGGAGGTAGACACAGCCCTTGCTTTGATCTGTCCTGTATGCGCACTGCGAAAGTACGTGGATAGAACTCAAAGCTTTAGGACCACAGAACAGCTCTGGTATGTTATGGAGGAGAGCAGAAGGGGAAGGCTGTCTCTAAGCAGAGGATGGCCCACGGGATAGTGGATGCCATCACCTTGGCCTATGAAGTGTGCGTGCTCACTCCACTGGGGTGTTGCATCGTTCTTGGCACTGGCTCATGGTGCATCGCTAGCAGACATCTGTAGAGCTGTGGGTTGGGTGACTCCCAACACGTTCGCTAGGTTATATAGCCTGCGCGTTGAACCGGATTACTCTTGTGTTCTCACCTCAAACAGGTAGTGGCACTGAGAGGCCCTGTTCAGAGTAGGATTGAGGCGTCCTTAACGCCTAATTCTCCAGAGAGTTCCTTAACCAGGCAAACCCTGTCAAGAACCTCAAGCACTCCGGCGTCCAGACGTGGCGGAGTGTCCGGCGCCAGGCCTTTCAGCCAATTAATTCTTGAAATCTGGTGTAAGGCTAGTGCCCATATGAGAGACCCTGTTGGGATCCCATATAATAATAATAATAATAATAATGTTTAATTTATATAGCGCCTTTCCCAGGCTCAAGGACGCTTCACAATAACAGTAGAGAACATACAATAATTTCAAACATAAATGGACAACAGACATTTGCCCAGTCCAAGCGATCGCATTTGCGTTCGCATTGCAAGTGTAGTAAACAGAAACAATAATAAAAATAAAAATAAAACAACAATAATCATCACAATGACAGTAAAGAACAAACAATACGTTTGGACAATAGACATTTGCCAAGTCCAAGAAATGAGCGGTTGCAGTTGCATATCGCTTTGCAAGTGGAATACAAACAGAAATAGTAACAGAAACAAAACAAGACTATTTACAGACAGCATGGAAGATCGGCAGCTGAAGCAAAGGTCTGGTACAACAGACTAATGGTGCGTGAGGAAACTGGTTAAGAAAAACATGTCATGACGAATAGTATTTTTTAAACAGATGGGTTTTGAGTTTAGACTTAAATTCATGCAGTGTTGTTGTTGTCCTAAGAGCCAGGGGAAGAGAGTTCCATAGCTTAGGGGCTATAACCGAGAAAGACCTGCCACCCATGGTTGAAAGGCGAAATCTCGGCTCACAGAGGAGTTCACAGCCAGAAGTTCGGAGATGTCGAGGGGGAATATAAAGAGAAAGTAAGTCAGAGAGATATGAAGGGCAAGACCATTGAGTGACATAAAGGTAAGCAGAAGAATTTTGTTACGAGAAGACACGGGTAGCCAGTGGAGGTCAAACAGAATTGGAGTGATATGAGCGGATCGTTTAGTGTATGTTAGCAATCTTGCAGCAGAGTTTTGAATATATTGCAAACGTGAGATAGAGTGTGCTGGTAGTCCGGAAAAAAGAACATTACAGTAGTCGAGGCGAGATGTGATAAACGCATGTACCAGCGATTCAGCGTCTTTTGGGCTGACATAGGGACGGAGTTTGGCAATGGGAGTTGAAAAATGCAGCTTTACAGAGTTGACTAATATAGACGTCGAAGGTCAGTGAAGGGTCAAGAGTGATACCCAAGTTTTTGACAGTGGCTGATGGAATAATGGATGTAGCTTCAAGGTCAAGTATGGGAGTATTAGTTATATTTTTTGTTAGAGATGGTGGACCAGTAATTAAGATTTCTGTTTTAGTCAGATTCAAACTGAGAAAATTGCAGTTCAGCCAGGTCTTTAATTCATTAATACATGAGGATAGTGATGTAGTCTGGTGAATAGAGTCCGGACGGCAAGCGGTATATATCTGAATATCGTCGGCATAACAGTGGTATTGAAAACCATGGCGGCGAATAATTTGTCCGAGAGGCAAAATGTAAATAATAAACAGCAATGGGCCGAGAACTGATCCCTGTGGAACACCTTGATTTAGAATGACAGTGGGAGATTTATAATTGTGCATAGTGATGTAGTATTTTCTGTCTGTCAGATAGGAGGAAAACCAGGATAGCGGCTCCTGAGATACCAATCTCTGAGAGGCGCTTCAGTAAGAGTTTATGACAGACAGTATCAAAAGCTGAGCTGAGGTCGAGTAATAAAAGTATGGAGAGGTTTCCCGAATCACCAGAGAGTAAGAGGTCATTGATAACCCTTACTAATGCAGTTTCAGTACTGTGATTTTGGCGGAAACCAGACTGAAATAAATCAAGCTATCATTAAGAGACAGAAATGACTGCAATTGAGTGGCAACAACCTTTTCCAGGATTTTTGAGACATATGGTAAATTGGAAACGGGCCGATAATTAGCAAAGTCAGTTGGGTCCAGATTTGTTTTCTTAAGGATAGGAGTAACTGCAGCCGTCTTTAGTGAAACTGGAACAGAGGCAGAGAGAAGAGACATATTCACAAGATGTGAGATAGGTGCAGAAATGACAGAGGTGCAGTGCTTCAGAAGGATTGTTGGTGCGGGGTCCAGCCGGCATGAAGAAGAATTTGATTTCTGTATTATTTCACTAATTAAGATGGGCTTGATCAATGTAAAGTTATTAAGTGTTATAGACTGAGCTTGCTCACAAGTAGAAGTGGTTGGTTCATCACAAAAACTCCCACGTAAAGCATCCAGCTTTCCCTGAAAGTGGTGCAAAAAAGAACAGCACAGGTCATCCGATTCTTGTTGACAGGCATGTTGCGCGGGTGCCTTGACTAGTTTGTTTACAATGTTAAAGAGTGTTTTTGGTCTGTTGTTTGCGTTATTAATCATTTTAGAAATATAGGAAGAGTGAGCTGTGTTCAAGGCAGTTTTATAATGCTCAATATGGTCCGAAAATGCTTGAAAATGTACAGTTAGACCGGTTTTCCTAAAGAGGCGTTCAAGGCGTACATATGTGTTTTCCATGGTATTCCCACTAGAGCCGTGTTTCCCCTGGCAGACCACATTCTGCCGTCTCTAAGGATGCAGCCTGAGCCATCTCAGAGACTTCCATGTGCAATAGGGCCCTACGGGGTTACTTCACAAGAGTAAATGTCACTTACCCCCTCCGGAAGGAGGTGACTTCGCAGTGTGCCGCTTCCAAGCGGAAAGGCACACTTTCCCAGTGTTATCCTACTTTTTGGGTTGCTCTAGGAACAGCAGTAGTTTACCTTCTCTGTGTAGCCCGGTCCTATCGTCTGCCTTATAGGAAGGATAATGCGTTTACAATGCGTTTACACTGCACGTCCAGAAAATGTAACTTCAGTTCATATAGCTTCACCTCACGTTCAGTACAGTAAAGGTATGACACTGACAGCGATTTCAGACTTTAAATACACTATATTGCCAAAAGTATTGGGTCACCCCGTTCTAATGAAAGGTTTGACTACTTTAGTAATTTCCATGAGTACAAATATTAATGTTTAAGCATATAAAGATATTCTAGGGAATTATGTGCTTCTAATTTTATGGCATCAGTTTGGACAGGATCCGTTTCTATTCTGACATAACAGTGCATCTGTGTATAAGGCAAGGATCAAAGAGAAATGATGATTCAGTCAGTGTGGAAGAACTTGAGTGGTCTGCAGAAAGCCAAGTCCTAATCCCAGCTGAACACCTCTGGTGTGACTTTAAATGCAGACCTTGAGCCAAAAATTAATCACCAAACACAAATGACTTGTACAAATGGGTACAGTCATTTCATACACTTCAAAACTGTTGCAACAGAGGTGGAAATACAATTTTTAAGTACATGAATTTCTCTGTTGCCACAGTTTGAATGTGCCCTTTTTCTCTTCTAAAGAAGGGGGTGTCCCAGTACTTTTGTCCATATAATGAATGTGCAAGTCATAGTGTTTGGTGATGAGTTTTTGGCTCAAGGTCTGCATTTAAAGTCAAACCAGAGGTGTTCAGCTCGTATTAAGACTTGGCTTTCTGCAGACCAGTCAAGTTATTCCACACTGACTGAATCATCATTTATCCTTGATCCTTTCCTTATACACAGATGCACTGTCATGTTAGAATAGAACATGGTCCTGTCCAAACTGTTGCTATAAAATTAGAAGCACACAATTCCCTAGAATATAATTATATACTTAAACATTAAGATTTGTACTCATGGAAATTACTCAAATTGTCAAACTTTCATTAAAAGGGGGTGACCCAATACTTTTGGCAATATAGTGTGGGATTACAAATTGTATTTAAATGTTTAATTTAGATTCTTATTATCCACTTCCTGACTCAATGTATAACTGTGCTTTGTCTCAATCAAGTCATGTTGATTGGCAGAGATTCAAAGAACCCCTGGCCCAGACGTTGATTCGTTAGGTTGATTGGATTAGTGTCTATCTTTCGGAGCCCCCTGGCCCAGACGTGGATTCGTTAGGTTGATTGGATTAGTGTCTATGCATTTGATTATGTTGATGAGATTAGAACCACGGGAAGTTTAGCAACAAACTAACGCCTCCCTCATGTGCTTGCTTTGTTTGAGCTTGTCTCCACCTCCAAGAATCCCTCCTCCTAAAATGCCTATAAAAGAACCTTGTAAAGTTACTTAAGATTGAGATTTCGATGACTACAGATACCAACAGCTTGTGTTCTCAATAAAGAATCCTGCTGACGATCCAATCCGAAGTCTCCTGGTCTTCTCTTCTGAGTTTCCTACACTTTAGAAGAACCAAGTTCACAACAATAGTGTATATATTTTGTCAGTAAAAAGTACAACTCTGCGGTTGTCCCCATTGTTGCTCCATTAATACAACGCTACATCAGATTCAGATTCTCATCTTTCTGATTTAATGAACATTAATTATTGACCCAATTTAGGCATACTGTATACTGTTGCATGGTGAAACACATCCAGTACCTCAAGTAAATTGTTCTTAAACTTAAATAATTGATTTTGTGCTATTGATGGAGCCTTGAAAAATAGCGGCCTCATCCCTCAGTTATAGAAAAAAAATGCTGTTTTCCTCTCCTGGCAGTCAGGTTGCTTTCTCTCCTTGGCACTGATAAGTTGATACAGTCATACAACACTACACCCAACTTCAGTGCTTCCATTCTGTGTGCTGACAGCCTGGTAATTAATGCCTACCTGACTCCTCCGGCAGGCATCTCCCAAGGCTGCTGATTAGGACTATAGCTCTGCAAAGTATGACACCTGTGTAGACGTTTTACCAGGAGCCCAAACAAAAATTAAATAGCTGAGCACATTACTAATTTGCAACAATGAATTCCAGCCTGTTTGGATTTGTCTCCACAAGTGTTGTTTGATCATTCTGGTCAATGAGTCGGATGGAAATTGCATTTGCTAATGAAATGACTCCGGGTACAAGTGAACGCATGTTAAATGGAAACATTAAAGCAGCTCACCTGTTTTTTTCTTCATCCAAACAAGAATTAGCACCAGCGGTATGACAGATTTTTCCACTGTTCCATTCTTGCCCTTCCAAGACCACAAAACTGTGTTTGGCCTCATCAAAAGAAATGACCAAAGAATACTGAATCCTTTCATGTTGCCCTTTCCCACTCTACTACACTTGTGATTATAAAATTGATTTTCTTCTTCTCCCTCTTTTCAATTAAGGAGACCAGTTCTGCTGGGTTATTATTGTACCACAGTGCTGTAATAACAATTTATCTTCGCTTCTTGTACGATTACTGTACAGCGCTTCAGAAAGGAGGGCAGAGGTGCCAAGTCTTTGATTTATAGGAGCAATTTGACCGCTACTTATTAGAGTGATCCACTAAGGTGATCCAGGTGGTGGAAGCTATCCACAGCATCTTAACGCTGTTCAAGAGCACAGGGTAAAACAATTTCATGACTGTACTTTTGACCAGAATTATGATGCTATCCTCAGGGCAGGCAGGTCATGCAAAGACAGTAATAAAACATTCGGAATATGATCACAAAAAATAAATGTATTCTGTCGCAGTCTGATTTGGTTTAGTATGTACAGAGAGCATATTGTTGAAAGAGAGATTCATTGTTACAAAACTTCGAGAGCTCCTTGCTGTCTACGGTCTACATAAACATGGGAGACTTTTGATTTTAATAGAGTTTGGCTGTAGCCATTCCCTCAAGAACAGAGGTCGGCGACCTTTTTTGTTTTTCTAGGTAATCACTGTCATACCAGTGATATATTACCAAATTCATAACCATTTTAAAGTTTAAAGATAAGGGTAAGTTTCCTGGCTTTTAGAAAAATCTTGGTACTGGGATTGTGTTTATGTTTCCCTAAAATATTGCTGGAACAGACCAAGACTATCTGCAACACACACAATACGATTCCAGTCTTTCCTCTCTGAAGCGTTTGGCTGATTCACAAAGACTGGCATTTATAGAGCCATTTTACAACTTCACCTGTCTTTTGTAGCTATGCAGCACTTTCTCCTGTGGCCTACGATAACATTTAACAGCTGACCTTATCTCCGGGTGCCATCGTCTTCCTTCTTCCCACATGCATGTTACTACCGCATTTCTGTCCTGATTAGAGATGACTATCTCAAACAAATTATGTGGCTGCCACATAATGCTGATGACTCCATGGCGATCCTAAACTGCATTGAGAATTGTGTCACGTCTGTACTAAGGTCATCAGTACATCTCAAACATCAGCAAACCTGTATTCATCTCCAGTGAGCCTTTTGTACCAGTGACATAAGTAGTGAGCTGTTTGTTTCCTGGCTACACGATAATGAGTGGCAATGAATTCGCAGTTAAACTGTTGTTGTTGCAGCTTTATATGTGGTACAAAATGTCTATATGACAAAGCCACGGCATTGGTTTTACTGCTGTGTCCTATCAAACAGTGTATGTCAGAAACATTGTCAATGGGCAATGAAACACAGGTCACACAGTCACATTGAATGGGTTTTATGGCACAGCTGGTGGTTGTTTAGTGCTGAGCTGGGCCACTCTCCACTTCCATTGCATTCACCTACTGTCCATCTTCAAAAAAAATACGCTGATTTTCTCCTGGAAAAGCTAACCTAAAACAATGACCATGACTCCGTCTAGGGCCTGTCCAGATAAATGTGACAACAGTGGTGGAAAAGGTCCTTGCTGAGGTTGCACAAATACAAACAACTCAGAAATGTACAGGACATTTTTAAACTTGCTCAAAAGAGGAAGGTTTGTTGCCTATTTTTCCCCAGTGGACCATGAACACATTAATTATTTTGAGTTTCAGGGCCACAGTAGCTATAATATCTCATGAGAAAACCTTCCCACCTCCTGCTGCCTCAAACCTAAAAACTTCAGGCCTGCCAAGACGCTTTGCTTTTAGCAGAGACAGAATACTAATAACCCCTTATCAGTCCAAAGTCCCCATTACTCAAGCAACATGCCAAAAATTTACAAATGCAAAATACAGGCACCCGATTGGGTTCACCACACTTCCTTTGTCTAGACACATTAAATAAAGTAATATTGAGAGCTGAAAACAACTATAATGTAAACTATACTGTAACTACAATACTACCATGTAAGAAATATAGAAGTGTATATATATGTTTTTACTTTTAAAAAAAAATCACAATTGAGGTATTATTAATGTATGTTGTAAACAAAACATGAAAATAAATATATTGAATTTGTGTTAACTACAGACCTTATTTCAGGCATTTAACCAAAAAAGGAGGACAAGACAGAAGTGCTTAACAGGAAAAACAGGAGTCCTAAACTTGCTTCCAGGTTGTAGAAAAAAACCTCTGATTGTAACATGACAAACTGAAGTGGTATGAAAGTGTGAAAATTGCATTTATAAGAGAGAGGTGTACCATACTGTAAACAGTATGTCTGAATAAATGATTGCAGTGCATGCTTAACACTTTAAACATAAACAAGCAAATTGGAAAAAAGTTTGAGTTATTTCAGAGCTACAGATCAGTCATACTGAATTTCCTCTTTTATGAATGTATTTGGTTTGTGACAGGACAGGTGGATTGACAATGGGGTCTGCATTCAACAAAAAGGTTCAAACAAAGTGTGTTAACATTCATTGAGCATGTCTAGTCATTGAAATGAATGGTGTGTCAATACAGCTGCCTTAAAGCTTACTAGCCAGCTTTCCCCAAAAACAGTCATTAAGCAGATAAGCAACTTCAATCACTTTGTGTTGAAAACTGCCTTTTTAGAGTACAGACTTTAAAATCTGATTGGCTGATTGAGTCTTGCTTGAAACCATTAAATAACTAAAAACCCTAACCAGCCTATAGTTTGCAGGCTTGCTGTCAGGTATATTTTATGGTGCAGAAATATATTTTTCCGAAGTAGGTAGTAATGAAAAAGCATGATTGAGAGACCATTTTGGGCTTGTCTGTATTCTTGTTCAGGAGTATTTTTTTAAATAAAATTAAATAGTGTGGAGACGTGCTGAAATCGTGTTTGGTCTCGTACTGTATCGCGTCCCTTGTCAGTGTCCTGTATTTGCTTGGCCATTTATTGTGATTAACAGGAAATTGTGTTCAGCTAAATTGGAGTAGTATTTTGTTAGATGGGTATAAAAATCTTAGTTTACCGCGGCAGCCGTTGTGTGAAGCCCTCCTCGTGAGAAGACCGAAGAGTGTAAAAAACCATAGACTCCACCGGACAGGGACACTGTCAAAGGATATAAGTATCGCTTTTTATTTTTCTTCTTTCTTACTGCTTGTTTCACTTTTCACAAATTCTTACTATGTGTAAGGAAGTTGTTGTTTGTTTGCATGTGTGTTTGACAGTGTTCTTTTTTTAGGATTACTGATAAACTACTGCCGTGTTATTTGTTATCTATTTTAATTTTAGATAAATTATGTATGAATTTATTATGTCTTTATAGGTATTTTCTTAAGTTTTAGTTTTAATAAATTGTATTTATTTTAGTAACGTTATTTCAACATACTACATGGAAATGAAATAACATATATTTATATGGGTGTTTGGCTTAGTGTCATGTTAGAATAAATTGTACTCATACCTTTTGTTGTTTTAATATTTTGAGCTTAATTTTTGTTTTCATTTAAATGTTTAGTTTTGAAATGTTGTTGTATGCATTTGTCATTTTAATTTATTTATCCATTTTCTTAAATATATATAGTGTATATATAGTATTTATAGACTTTTAACTTTACATTTATAGACTTTTAACTTTGTTATAGTTTTAGTTACTTTTTTTATTTGTAAGTTGCATTGGATAAAAGCGTCTGCTAAATGACTTAAAAGTAAAAAAGTAAAGTAAAGTAAATAAAATGTATAAAAGACAATGCTAAGCCTATTTATTCCCATGAACAAAATCCACATTTATTTATTTATTTGTGTAAAAAATACTGTACATGTATTTGTTGTATTAATTTAATTTTACACAACAAATACAAAAAATTACCACTTTTTTTCTTTTAGTCCAAAGGGTTAACAAACTCTTAAACTTCCTGGCATTGTGTTCAAAAGGGCCCATGGGTTAATATACATAGGTAATGCGTGACAGTGCGAATGAAACAAATCAAATCATAATTTAAAGATTACCATCTTCTAGGAGGAAATAATAGGTGTGTTGACACCTTAAGACATGTAGCAACCATACTGATGAAAAGGTGTTGCTTTGTTAAAATATAAGCTAAGAATGTATGATCCCTTAACACTCCAGAATGTTCACGGATAGATTCTAATGATCTGTCAGTTTCATCCTGCAAATATCAAATACAATTATTGTCTAAGCGCTTTAATAACAGTGTTATTTTCATAGCGCTGATACAAGATTAAGAACTTATCAGAAGCTATGGATTTGCAGCTTAATGAAGATTCTTGCCCCTTGAATCAATGGCATATGGTGTGTGAGCAAGGAGCAGCTGAAATGCTTAGAAGAGCTTGATAATTTCACAGAATCTCAGTGAGGGCGGCACATTATTCTGCTGCTTTGTGTTTGAGAATAAGGAGCACAAAGTAAAGAGCGGCAATCGTTCTCCTTTCATCATTGACTCCTAGCGATATCATCTCAGAAGGCTGAGAGACTTATCACCGAGCCATAAAGTTTCATGAAGCCTCAATAAATGATTTTCTCCTTATTTCAATGGCCCTAATTTACATAAACCATGCTTTTGCTTTCCCCTCTTGCCCTCCACCCCATCTATAATGGCAGAAAGAGAGCAGAACATATTCAGAGTTCTGTTTTCGTTCACCGTTATTATAAACTCAATTCTGTACAAATGACTTTGGAATATCATGGCAGTCGCTTAAGCTGTTCGGTGTGACCCATTTTCGAGTTGCTAGTCATGCTCTGGGTGCCGTACTTGCGGATTCTGTCTGGAGCTCTGGCCTGGAACAATGGTACCCATGGTCAACCAAAGATAATGTCAGCCATGCATTTGATTAAGATCAGGATGCAACTACAAGGAATTTACAGTGTAATACTGTGTGTGTGTGTGTGTGTGGGGGTGTCTTATTTTAGCAGTATGTATATACTAATTAAGAAAGCATTAATATTTTGTATCCGCTTTTTTTTTCGTAATTGGATATAGATTTTAGGTTAATTTAAAATAAAAATTATAATAATGTTTTTTGTCATTTTTATTTATTTATTATTTACATATTATTTCAGTTGTGCAATTAGTTGCCGAGGGAGAATTCTAACTTTGTCATCTAATATGAATGTTTTATTTTATTTCCACCTTATTTCAGTTAACAAAATATTTTTTTATAGTTTTAGTTTACAATAACAACACTGAACACAACATATCTAAAGGAAAACTACATAGCAAAATGTACTCGGTTACGAATGTAACCTCGGTTGCCTGAGATATGGGAACGAGTACTGCGTCTTGCTAATGGCGCTTTGGGAAAAAGTCAATTTTCTCTTGAACCGAAGCCTTATTCAATCACGAAGTGTAACTGCATGGCCATCGGTTCGTGCATTAAAGACGAACCAATGGCATGTCAGCAGTGCTGCACGAACCTATGGCTGCGAAGCCCGCCAGAATGGGTGGGGTCATCTGGCTATATAAGCGGCCGCTTCCCCACAGGATTCAGGTTACTTCGACTGAAGCAACAACTCAGTCGTGCAGCTACCTGGAATGGCTAGCAACGCAGTACCCATTCCTGTATCTCAGGGAACTGAGGTTACGTTCATAACCATGTACGTTGCCTTTCAATACTTCACTCGTACTGCGTCTTGCTAAAGATGCTTTGGGAACACAGCAGGAACGTACCCATTATACAAAGAGAACCCTTACCTGTAAGGCAGGAACATCTAGGTTATAAAACCTAGCAAATGTGGACGGCGAGCGGTGGAACGCTCAAATATAGACCTTCAGTGCCCTAACGGGGCAGAGCAGATTCAGCTCCTGGTCCTCCTCTGATGGAGGAAGTGCAGAGAAAGTAATCATCTGTGCTCTGAACGGAGTGGAGAGCACCTTAAGTATGCATGCCTTGGTTTTAGGACGAATTTAGAGTCGTCAGGCCCGAACTCCAGGCAATCATGGCTCATAGAGAGCACTTGTAAGTCCATATGTGTTACAGATGTTGGCGCCAGTAGTAGAGCAGTTTTTAACGACAGGGACCAGAGGCCCACAAACTGCATCCGCTTAGGGCACTTAGGACAGTGGGCAGGGCCCATATAGGGACAGTGATGGGGTGGGGCGGGTTCAGCCTTCTGGCCCCTCTCAGAAAACGGACAACAAGGTTGTCTCTGCCCACCGACTGGCCCGCTATAAGGGAGTGAGAAGCCGCTATAGCCGCTACATAAACCTTGAGTGTGGATGGGGAGCGACCATTATTCAACAGCTCCTGCAGGAAGGACAGTATCACTGATATGTCACACACGGATGGGTCCTCGCCACGGTCTGAGCACCAGGTGGAGAACACTGACCATTTAATGGCATATAGAAGTCTTGTAGCTGGAGCTGTAACCTGAGAAATGGTGTTTAGAACACACTTTCATCATCTCTCTGTCTGGAGAGAGCGAGGTACGCGGGGCCTGAGCCGACGTAAGCTCGCTAGCATCCGAGTGCTGTGATCCTCTGCCCCACTGTTTTTTTTCTTCGTCACAGGCTCCTTGGAGGAAGAAAATCGGAGGGGCGGAGTCACTTTCTGAAAAGAAAGCTATCCGTGAGCGCAGAGAGGCGAGACTCATATTCTCACAATGAGAACATTCCTTCTCAGTGTGCCCTGCACGCACCACAATAACGGCACGGCATTTGAAACTATGCCAGATAAATTTGCTCTTTAGAAATTTGCTCTAACAACGCTTGCCGGATGATAGCAGGGGAAGCCGGATCATTCAAGGCTGCGAATCAGCCGAGCAGGAGATCCCCTTCCACTGCGAGGCGTGTCAATGGCAAGCAGGCTATTCAGTCAGCAGAGATCAACGAGGAACGTCATAGTTGCTGAAGGAGAAGAAATATTGTGGTGAAGCAGCCTCTTATTTAGCCAGATGGCCCCACCCATTTTCCATTCTGGCGGGCTTTGGCGGGCTTCGCAGTCATAGGAACCGATGGCTGTACGATGGCAGTTACACTGCGAGATTGATTAAGGCTTCAGTTCAGGAGAAAAAATATATCTTTCCCAAAGCCTCTTTAGCAAGATTCAGTACGAGTTAAGTATCGAAAGGGAATCCCCAGCTTCTTCGTAGACTGACAGGCAGTGGTGTAATATAACAAAGTAATAATACTTTGTTACAGTATTTAAGTATGTTTTGGGAGTATCTGTACTTTACTTGAGTTTTTATATTTCAGCCAACTTTGACTTTTACTCCACTATATTTCCTAATTAAAATGTATACTTTTACTCTGATTAGAGGTCTGCTACCCGACCCGAACCCGCGGGTCCCGAAATACTGTCGGGTTGGGTTTCGGGTTAATGTTTAATGGATAGCCTCGGGCTCGGGTCGGGTTCGGGTTTGTAGCCAAAACTATATGCAGAGGCTTTGCTGCTTTCATAGGCATACGCACACACATTGCCCACAGATATCAGAGATCACGCAGAGCACAAACATCACGGACACTTTTATTAGTAAAATAGCTTGACAGGCTACTGACTCAAGTCACAACATTATATTTATCTGCAATGAGGCGGCAAAATCGCTGTTTTGAAGTAACTAAGCCTCATTGCTTATAGAGAGAGACGCGCAGACGCAGGTTCACACGCACGCGCAACATTCCCCCTCTCTCTCTCTCTCTCTCTCTCTCTCTCTCGCTAATTCAAATAAATGATTAATGCATTCAAATAAATACAATCTTATTTAAGATCTTATGTCTGATTTAAAGTAGACAGAATGCTAACGAGCCTTAACTGACAAAAATGACCATAATTTGTACGGTGGAAGAATTATCTTCTTGTCCATACAAAATTCATAAACTCGGCAGAATGTATGCGACCGCTGCACCTGATGTTCACAAACTTTCATAACTGGTAAATGTTTGTGAAATGGCAGAGCCTTGATTAATCTATTTCTTTGCATGCAATCGTGAAATGCAGCCTTTTTCCTTTTTTTTTTGGCTATTCGTTGGGGGATCTCGGTCGGGTTCGGGCTCTAAATTTAACCGTGCCGCTCGGGTCGGGTCGGGTTGGGTCAGACAATCTCGGGTACGGGCCGGGTTCGGGCTTCAGTTTTGAGCCCGTGCAGACCTCTAACTCTGATACGTTTCCCAGAAGCATATTCGTTACTTACAAAATAGTCAGAAGAACACAGATGATTAATTTACCAGTCAATGTCGAGGCTGGGGTGTGCGGTATACAGTATATTCTGCAATAATATGGTAAGTGTTGTTGGTAATGATGTGCGATCTGACATTATCAAGTAGTCTATATCACCAAATCACACACTGAGTGCACATACATTAATTAATTTAGTCTATTAAAAATAAATTCCAGGCATTCTAAATTGTAGATGGCAAAAAATGCTTCTGTATGCTTTTTATATTTATATAATTTAATATATATATAATATATAACACACAAAAGTACAGTTTTTCTGCAGATATCAGCAAAATAACACATTTAATAATAATTGTATACAAGTTCAGTAAAGCAATAGGTGTCTTACATTTTAGACATATTGTTTGTTCTTGCTCAATTTTGTTGTTTTTTGTTTAATCTTTGTTTAACAAAAATTGTTACAAACAAAGCTCACAGCATCTCTGAGCAATGGACGGTGTTTACTCATTGAATGAATCAACTTTTTTAACAAATTGATTGAATAAATGATTCAGTCATTAACAGTAAAATGCTTTGTTCCTGAATGAATCAGCAGTTTGAATGAATCAGTTTAATCTCAATGACTCACTCATTAACAGTCACTTGCTGCCACCTAATGGCGGTTTTAATGTCACATTTCGACAATTTTTTTCATGTTTTAAATTATTTCAAATATAATTATTCAACATTTTATCTGAAAAACTAAACATTAGGCCTATGTATACATCTGTAACTGCAGTTTAAATGCACCCATGTCCCCTTTGAGATACATTAAACTGTGTAAATACATCTAAATGATATTTCAGATGCAGATTCCAGAAATGTTTTCTTATGTTGGAACGAAAGACACCAATTACCTGATGAAGTGCTTCTTATTCTTACCCAAAAATACAAAATGGAAGTAAGAGTTAAAACTGAAAACAATTGTAATGATAACATATAATATATATATTGTTATAAGGGAAACAGGTCAATTTAGCTCAAAGGGAATCATTAATGATTTTATAGGGAATTTGAACAGACTCACTGTTTCACGGCGATTCACTGAACAAGCCGTATAACAAACTCTGCACTGGATATTAAAATCCCAAAATATAGTGCAAACACTATTAAATAGCACAGTAACAAAATCGACAGATTAAGGCATTAACTTATGAGCACAAAACACAAGATATTTCTCTTTTCAATATAAACAAGACTTTATTTATATAATGCTAAGACATGTAAACTAATCTACACATGAACACAAGCATTCACACATTCACGCGTTGCAGAAAGAGAGAAAGTGAGGAAAGGATTAGATTAAGAGAATGAGAATTTGATATCCCACGTTTACAGCAATATGCGCAATTGCATAAACCTGAACAACCATCAATCACTGATTTAACACTCGCATTGAGTTTTCAATGAGGCTAAAATCTATTTTCAATATTACACCAGTTTCAGCAAAGTCTGGGGTTTGTACTTGCGTAGCTTTTGTGTTTAAAGGATTCCCTTTGTTCTCCGTCTTTTCAGGAAAGGGTTTCTCCGAAGTCGCTGATTGGCTTAGAGTTCAGGAGTCGTTGAAGTGGGCGTTGGCTGGTTTTGCAGAGTCTTGGGCTTGTCGTATTTGGCAAACGCAACTTAGCACACGAACTCACGGAAAGAAAATAAACTAAAGTCAAAGAATAAAAGGATGTAAAGACTAGGTGGCTTTTCTTCTCATCATGGTAGCAACTGGCTGGGTGTGTTCAGAGCACATGGCTGAAGAGAGTTCATTTTTCCGAGAGAGAGAGAGAGATCCAAGAGGAGAAGTTAAGAGGCGGATTCAAGAGCGGGAGGGAGAAGTGTAACCTGGGTATTTAACCTCGGCCTTTTGACACCTCCCAATGGTTGTCTTGACCAATTAGGTCCCTATGCTGTCTCTGGGTGCCGCTTTGTAGCTCCACCCACTTAATAAATTAACATGTCATGGCCAGTCACATTGCCCGAATTTTACATTCTCTGGCAAGTATCCTTTTGGATGTGGTTTCTATAGCCAGAATATGATGCATTTGACAGGAAATCAATTAAAAGAAATGTTCAAAGCTGGAATTATCACGCTCATACATACTAAACATGACATTAACCCTTAAGGCTTAGCTAGTCAATACTAATTAAAAGCACGATAAACACAATGATTAAAACAAGGATATTCAAATTTGTGGGTCACATACATAATATGCAGTTATGCATAGAAATGATTAGTTTCATTAACCATGAGCATGAAAGTCCTTTAAGATGATTTTACAGTCTGTAGCTGTGATTTCTATCACAGATTTACATGTAATGGTCACATGTTGCATCTCTTTGTCCATCAATATTTATTCCTCAAATGTATTACCGAATTCCTGCATTGGAATTATCATTGAGTGTTCCTTTGGTTTTGCAGGCTGTATTCAGACGGGCTGGCTCTAGGGGTCTGATTTATGACTTCCTGCTGTTGTCTTGTGGAATTCGGCTTCTCATGTTTCAATCATGCTTCGATCGAATCTTGATTTGCCAATTATTCGGTCCTTGATATTCTACACAATCTTGCTACTCAAGCGGTGTATGAACATCTCTTATATTTATTTGCTTCTTTTACATTTTTTTATTTACTTGTACTTTTACTTTCAATACTTTTTGTACTTAAGTACAATAAATATCACATACTTTAAGACTTTTACTCAAGTGATATTCTAAACGGTGACTTTCTACCAATTCTACCAACGTCTTTTTTCTGGTAAGATATCTGTACTTTTACTTATGTATGGCTTTCAGGTACTTTATACACTACTGCTGACAGGAGTCCTATGTACAGTATAAGGTCAAAATAATATCAGGTATAGTTAAAAAAAAATACAATGGTAACACTTTATTTTAAGGTGTCTTTGTTACACTATACTTGTAATTACTATTGAAATAACAATTAATATTGCATAACTTCATGCAAGTAACCTACTGTAAGCCAAACCCTAATCTTAACCTTAAAGGTATAGTGAGTACATTTAATTATATTACACAATACATACATGTATAATTACACTATAACTGTAACGAATGACAGGTCAGAGGCGAGAGTAGATCCACAAGCAGCTTTATTAGTACAAGGTCAAACAGGCAAATATCAAGCAGAGGTATCGAGGGCAACGTAGACAAGGCAGAGTCGAAATCAGAGGCAGAGCAATGGGTCAGGGCAGGCGGCAGACAGAGAGGATTACCAGTAAACAGGCGAGGTCAGAGAGGCAGGCAGCAAACGATCAGGAGAGGAAGTCAACAGTCCAGGTAGTACACGGAAAGACAAACTAGGAAAACCGCTCGGAAATGTTAGCCAGGGAAAACAAGACTTCTCAATGGGTGAGTGTATGTGTGCTGCTTATAAGTGAGTGTGAGAATGAGGTGCAGGTGTGGGGAGGCAATCAAGACTAATGAGTGAATGGTGACAGCTGTGTAATTGGTGTAATGGTGGACAGGAATGTGTGTGTGCAGTGCATGATGGGAGATGTAGTCCAAGGGTGATGTGCAGTTGTGGTGAGTGGCAACCAGATTCATGACAATAACAATGACAGCTTAAAATAAAGTGTAACCAAAAAAACATAAATACACACATACATATATATAGTAGCTCAACAAGCAAGGTTTCAAAAGATTAAACAACACTAACAACAAATAATGCTTGCTAATATATATATTTACATTTGACAAACACTATCATGTAAGCTTTTTGTAAACATTTATTTAAATCTTTTATATTTTATTAGTATTCAAGTATTAAAGGGGAGATTGTGTCACGGTACAGAAAGCTCGAGATCCAATTGCGAGTGAAAAACAGATAGTCTTTATTAGACAACTCCAAAACACAGTGGAGGTGAGATGAGCTGGCAGTGCAGGTGCAGACTCCAAACACAGTGGAGGTGCAGATAACATCGGCAGTGCAGGTGCAGTAAACCCGGCAGTGCAGAGTCTCCAGCTCGGGCAGAGATATACAGAAACGCGACCAGGCGAGAACAGCTTCAGGACCTGGAAGACTGACACAGAGAGTAAGTACACCACAACAGTAAAAACGATCTGACAACGCACCACAGAAACGCCAGCCAGATATAGGCAGTGCAGGCAGCTACACCTGTCACCGTTCTGATTACCTAGGCAGGTGCACGGTAACTACAACGCTGACAAGCACAACGAATGAGCACACAGATCCATGAACCGTGACAGTACCCCTTCCCTAAGGACGCCTCCTGGCGTTCCCAGATGAACTTACCTGACGATTGTAATCATCGATAAGAGAGTGATCCAATATGTCTCTAGCAGGCACCCAACTCCTCTCCTCAGGACCGTAAAGTCTCTGGCACAAACAAACGACCCGGTGGGCATCCGGACGGAGGCGTTACCCCTTGCGAGGCCGTGCGGACCTTCGACTCAATCTCCCAAGTGACCGCAGAAACAAAAATTTTCTGTGGCACAATGGGCTCGGAAAAAGACGGGCGATCAGAATGGTCGAAAATACGGGACAGTGCATCGGGCTTGATGTTCTTGGAACCTGGCCGATAAGAAATAGAAAAATCGCGACCGAAAATAAAGCCCACCGCCTGCCTAGAGTTCAAACGTTTGGCGGACTTGATGTACTCAAGATTCTTATGATCAGTCCAGACGATAAAAGGAACCCCCGAACCTTCTAACCAATGACGCCATTCCTCCAAGGCAAGCTTGACTGCCAGCAGCTCTCTATTACCAATATCATAGTTGCGTTCAGCGGAGATAAACGGTGAGAAAAATACGCCGCACGGGTGCACCTTGTCATCCGAGGAAGAACGCTGGGATAGAAGCGGCACCAACCCCCACCTCCGACGGCCAACCTCCACCACAAACTGCCGGGAGGGATCAGGGCGATGAGTATGGGAGCTGAAACAAAGCAGCCTTTCAGTTTGGTAACGCAGCCTCCGCTGCGCTGGACCACCTGAGCGAGTCTTGATGGAGGTTAAAGGCGGTCAAACCAGCTGGCTGAAACTGCGAATAAACGCCGGTAAAAATTGGCAAAGCCCAGAAACCTCTGCAGGGCCTTGCGGGAATCTGGAGTTGGCCAATCAACCACAGCCTGAACCCTGTCCGAATCCATGCGCATCCCTCGACTGACACAATGTAACCCAAAAGGGACAGACTGTGCATGGAAACGCATTTCTCCGCCTTGACATAAAGCCCATTCTCTAACAGCCTCTGAAGCACTCGCCTGACGTGCTGAACATGTTCCTGAGAGAGTGAGAAAATATCAGTATGTCATCCAGGTAGACATAAATGAACTGATTTAGCATATCTCTCAACACGTCATTAACGAGTGCCTGGAAGACTGCATGGGGCGTTGGAAAGCCCAAAAGGAAGAACGCGATATTCAAAGTGCCCCTGGGGGTATTAAAAGCAGTCTTCCATTCATCCCCTCCCTTATGCGAACCAAATGATATGCGGAGGTCTAATTTGTGAAAGCCCGCCCCTGCAGACGCTCAAAGGCAGAAGACATCAACGGCAAAGGATATGTATTCTTCACCGTGATGTTATTCAGCCCTCGATAGTCGATGCAGGGACGAAGAGACCCGTCCTTCTTTTCACGAAAAAACCCCGCTCCCCGCCGGCGAAGAAGAAGGCGAATGATCTTGGCTGCTAGAGAATCAGAAATATATTTCTCCATGGCCTCCCTCTCCGGGGGAAGCGAATAAAGTTTGCCCTTAGGCGGAGACGCACCTGGTAATAAATCTATAGCACAGTCATAGGGACGATGCGGAGGTAGAGAAGCAGCCGAGACTTACTGAACACTCCCTTCAGGTCGCGGTACTCGCTGGGCACGTTTGACAGATCCATATGCTCATCCTGAAACACAGAAGAAGAGACAGAAGGACAAGCAGACAACAGACACGTAGCATGACAACCCTCACTCCAAGAGAGAATGGAACTCTGACTCCAATTAAAGTGAGGGTTATGAAGCACAAGCCAGGGATGCCCAAGGACTACTGGAGTAACGGGAGTGTCAGTTAAAAGAAACTGAATAGTTTCAGTGTGATTCCCCGAAGTGACGAGTCTAAGTGGACCCGTAGAGTGAGTGATGGAAGGAAGGACAGACCATTGAGAGCATGAACAGCAATGGGCTGTGAAAGGCAATCACCGGAAGTCTAAGTCTGTCAGCGAGATCAGAGTCAAAAATTGCCCTCTGCACCAGAGTCAACTAAAGCCTGACAGTCATAGGTGACTGAGGACCACTGCAATTTGACAGTGAGAAGTGTAGCTGCAAGAGAGGATTTAGCCAATGTGATCCCACCCGTCAGTAACCCCTTAACCGCTGTCACTCTGGCTTTTACGGGACACTGTGCTGCGAGTGCCCAGCAGCTCCGCAATACCGGCAAAGACCCTCGTTGCGCCGCCTCCGCTTCTCCTCCAGGGACAGACTGGATCTGCCCATCTGCATGGGCTCAGGTTCGGCGAAACCGACATCTGCGTCCTCGGTAGGAGATAGGCGGGTGGTCCAGCCTATTGACCGCCCGAAACTCTGCGTGCTCGCGGACTTCTCTGCTGTAATCTGGCATCCACCGAATAGCCAGACTAACTAACCCATCCAGTGACGTGGGTAATTCCAGTGCGTAGATCTCGTCCTTGGCGTAATCAGCGAGTCCATGAAAACATATCCCACTGCGCTTCTGAATTCCACCGGCTCTCTGCCAAAGTGCGGAATTCAATGGAGAAATCAGTGACGCTCCGATCTCCCTGCCGTAACTCCGCCCAGAAGGCGAGCCGCCTCTCTGCCCGAAGCCGCCCGATCAAACACCTTTCTGATCTCCTCCGAAAACAACTGAACGAAGCGCGGCAGGAAGTTTCTGCTCCCAAACGGTAGTTCCCCAGCGAGCTGCCCGTCCAGAGAATAGTGTGATGTGACGCTATCTTGGATTCCTCGGTGGGAAACGACGATGGTTGGAGAGAGATATAGAGTGAGCATTTGGCAAGAAAGGAGCGGCATTGCTGGGGCTCACCAGAATAAAAGGCTGGAGGTGGAAGGCGAGGTTCGATGACCCGACCCGCCTGATCTGGGATAGTGGGCGCAGGTGGATTCGATGCCGGTCGCTGTTCCGCTCGGAGGTGGTCAGCTCCGAGACCTGAGTGACCAGGGCTTGGATAGCGCGATTAGAGGCTGCCCTCTGTTCATCCTGGAGATCCATGCGTGAGTTACTGCGAGCTAAAAATCTCTTAATTCTGACGCCTCGCTGGATCCATTCTGGTCAGATCGTTCTGTCACGGTACAGAAAGCTCGAGATCCAATTGCAGTGAAAAACAGATAGTCTTTATTAGACAACTCCAAAACACAGTGGAGGTGAGATGAGCTGGCAGTGCAGGTGCAGACTCCAAACACAGTGGAGGTGCAGATAACATCGGCAGTGCAGGTGCAGTAAACCCGGCAGTGCAGAGTCTCCAGCTCGGGCAGAGATATACAGAACGCGACCAGGCGAGAACAGCTTCAGGACCTGGAAGACTGACACAGAGTAAGTACACCACAACAGTAAAACGATCTGACAACGCACCACAGAAACGCCAGCCAGATATAGGCAGTGCAGACGAGCTACACCTGTCACCGTTCTGATTACCTAGGCAGGTGCACGGTAACTAGGCAACGCTGACAAGCACAACGAGCGGGTCCACAACATAGACGAACACAGAATGAGCACACAGATCCATGAACCGTGACAGATTGATTGCCATTTTACTTTTTTAACGTTAGTTAGCGTGTGATGTTGCTGTTTGAGCATAAACAACATCTGCAAACTTACGAAGCTGAAAGGTCAAACGGAGATATCTTCTTTTAAAATTATGGCAGTTTAATGCCTAGAAAAACAACTCGTAGAGACGACAACGAGTTACTTCCCGAGTCCGTTACATCACAAACCCAGATAAAACCCACCCCCGGGAACATGCAGAAAAGGTGAGCACTCCTTTTTTGCCGAGATAATCCATCCACCTCACAGGTGTGGCATAAAGATGCTGATTACACAGCATGATTATTGCACAGGTGTACCTTAGGCTGGCCACAATAAAAGGTCACTCTAAAATGTGCACTTTTACTGTATTGGGGGGTACGGGGGGTCCGAAAACCAGTCAGTATCTGGTGGGACCACCATTTGCCTCACACAGTGAAACACATCTCCTTCGCATAGAGTTGATCAGGTTATTGATTGTGGCCTGTGGAATGTTGGTCCACTCCTCTTCAATGACTGTGCTAAGTTGCTTTAAATTGGCAGGAACTGGAACACACTGTCGTATACGCCGATCCAGAGCATCCCAAACAAGCTCAATGGGTGACATGTCCGGTGAGTATGCTGGCAATGCAAGAACTGGGATATTTTCAGCTTCCAAGAATTGTGTACAGATCCTTGCAACATGGGGCCGTGCATTATCATGCTGCAACATGAGGTGATGGTCAATGAAAAGTGATTTGGTCATGGATGAATGGCACAACAATGGGCCTCAGGATCTCGTCACGGTATCTCTGTGCATTCAAAATGCCATCAATAAAATGCACTTGTGTTTGTTGTTCATAACATACGGCCAGAGTTGTGGAGTAACTAGTTACATGTAACTAAATTACGGAATTTAATTACAAAATAAAAGTAATTGTAATCAGTTACAGTTACTGAGAAAAAATGTGTAATTAAATTACAGTTACTTATAAAAATGTTAAGGATTACTAAGGGGTTACATCTGATATTTTTTCACACACACTCCTACATACAGATTTTGATTTCTTTCATAAATTACTGTAGCTATGTTTCCACCCAAAGATTCAAATTAAACGTATGCGCAAAAATGGAATATCACATAAAACATATGCAAATAAAGCACCGTTTCCATCCAACAAATCAAAGAGAACAAAATTGTCACTTCCTGGTAAACTGTGGTACTGAATATAGGAGAAGCCACTGAATATAGGCCTAATAATTTTCATATATGACATAAATTACTTGCACCTCAGAGCGAGCAAACGAGACAAAATAAATGTGGTCATTACTTTCGGAGGAGGATGCCTGCTGTTTGTTAACACAGTCATGTAAGACAATTATACAGAAATACTTGAACGACAGACTTTACTCAGGCTTTTCAGAATTACCATAACAACATATGGATGCTATGAACGAGATCATTTTGGCCTGCTCGATTTGTGCTCGTGGTAAGACTTCCAATCGACCCCAGGAGGGGTTACTTAAACCGCTGTCTGTTCCTTCGAGACCCTGGTCCCACATCGTGCTTTTTTTTTTCCACATTGGAACAGATGGAGAAAGGCTCCATCTCCTTCTTCATTAACAACATCTAGAAGAATATGTCTGAGCAGCTCTGATGGTGGCTGAATAAAAAAATATATATACAAAACCATTTAAAATATGAAATTCCAAAAAAATTGTTACATAAAATACTACATAATATTTAATCTTACATCAGCAAGGCCTCCTGTTGGGTCCATGGCTGAAAAATAAATGTAAATTGTCATTTAAAATGTTATAAAGATATATTTATATCTATGAAATTACAACTACAAATTACACATTCAGGCCAACATATTTAGATGTGCATTAACAGCCAAAAAATACAATAAAAAATGTACAAATAAAATGTACAATGTATGCTTATTGGCAATATTGCAAAAAAATACATTTGTACATCTGAACAATGTGACATTTTTAGGTCACTTTCCGATAAAAAAAAATATATATATATATATATAATTTCTTTTCAATTACTTTTTGGGTTAGTTGTTGCAGCCCTATATGAATTACTTTTTCATTATTCTTTGCACTGGCCTTGTTATATTATATGATATTATATTATATTATATTAATACACACACACACACACACACACACACACACACACACACACACACACACACACACACACACACACACACACACACATGCCATCAAACAAGCCTTCAACCTTACCTATATGTGCCTTCAACTGAGCCGAGCCTACATCTTTTCTGCACCTTTTCCATTCTGAAGGAGACCTTAAAAAATAAAAAAAATTACAAGAGATTTACAAAGTGCTAAATGTCATCACTTTAAATATATATAAGAATTCAAATTTACCCCGAGCCTTTAAGCAGGAGTGCACACAACCATCTCCTTATGCTTGGCATATTAGCCTGTTTCAAAAAAGCAACTATTAATACAATGTCAAAAATACAATTGTGCTTTTTACTTGCAAAAAATTGAGCTAAGATCTAAAGACTCACCACTGAAAAGTCAAAATCCACCCTCAGAGCAATGTACAGGGCATACTGAAAGTCAAAGACTAATAGTTTGAAACATTTTATTTGGTTATTAAATTAAACTGATGTGAGTTCCAATGTGAATAGTCATAAACTCACCATGAGCACAAAGACTCCACAATTATTGGAAGAACCCTGCACTGGAATCCCTTGGGTAATGTTTGCAAGCAAGCAATGAAGAAAGCAAGTAGAAAAGTAATTGAACTGTATGGTAGAGGAATGATGATTCAAAAACTTACTGGAAGATCCTTACAGGTTATCTCAGTCCAATGCCCAGGAACAATAGCCTGAGCAACTCTCCTATTAAATGTACCCAAATATGCATAAGGCAGCAACATTAATCAACTATAAAAAAATATTTTTTTAAATTAATATGCTTATCACAATTTACATAGTTTAATTTCACATTTGAATGTGCAGTAAGACAATTCTGAGAAACGCCATTTATATTTGAAATCAACAAAACAAACACGCCCCTACCCAAAAGTATCACATTTCATATCTTGATAGCTTTGCTCTCAAATTTACAAACACACTATGCAACACAGGCACCTCCTCCCTCATGAGTGTATATGCTCCTTACTACCAATTGGCTACAAGTGTTTTAGTGCATGGTACAATACACTTTCAACAGTGCTTCTCAGAAATTGCTTGCTACACTTTAATAAACTTAAATGACTGCATATTAAAGAAATACATATGAAATACATACAAATAAATACTTTGTTGCATTATATGCCAATGGTGACAGTTCAAAATGGGGAAAAAAACTCTTGTTTTTTGCCCCAAGTTTGCTTGAAAAAATTAAATTATGCTGTCATCTTTCTAAACTCAACCCCTTAATTGGTCCAAATTTCAGGTGAAAACTGTCATTTTAACACACTCTACAAAATAGTGGATTACTCAGTAAATATGCATCAATTACATTTATTCGAAATTGAGCAGTTTTGTTGATTTGACATGGAATGACCCAAATTATGTCATGTATCAAGCATAGCACAACTAAACTTGTACTTACGTTCATGATGAATCGCTCTAAGTCTGTGGCTTTGCAAATGAGTAAGTACCTTGTATCTTTCACATGTTTAAAAACACTGGTTGCACAAAAAGGACACAGATACAAACTACCAACTCTGAAGGCGTCGATGCATATGCGGTCATCGTTTTGTCTCACTGTAACATGTGTCTGTCAACAACAATAAACTAATTACTAAAGCTGCAAGATATAATGCAAAAGAAATAAATTATGATCGTATTGTAACAAGCTATCGTAATATACATATTTGTGGTATATTAAGCATAGATAAACATATGACAAATTACACCATGTCTTACCGCCGCCATCTTCTCTTGTCTAAAGGAAATTACGTAAATGTATGTTTACCGCTGATTGGCCAACACAGTAAAACGCCGTTCACCAATGAGAAACCTTTTGGCACGCCCCCTACCTTTTGGCACGCCCCCACCTTTCGGCACGCCCATTGCTCCAGGCTGCAGTTACCCCTGTCTCTACTCAGCAGGCTCGTCCACGGCGGGCACTAGTGACTCACAGGGCGGGCCAGGCCCCCCATTACCTGCCCATGGCGCCGGGATTGCAGGTAGGCCTAATCCTTCATCCATTGCATATATTACATACTGAGGTGTTTCTGCAAGTTTTACCACCAACTACAGTGTTTACCAGCCAGACAGTGAAGAGTGCTTCACTGCGTCTACCAGCCCTTTTATGATTGATTTCACACACTACAAATTAATCAGTATGCTTAGAATGTAAAGTTTGTTTGTTTTATATCTAAAAAAAATTGTTTGTCTATACCACAGTCTGTGGTTTGTTCACAAAGCATTGAAACAGTATGTACTGTACTGTGAAAAAGTAACACAAATAACATTGACTTGACTTCACACGTATGTTAATTCCAGAGTGTGATTATTTGACTTCAGAGCAGTAAGCAGTCTTTTTTTTCATGGTTCATTTCAGCACCTTGAGCTTCAAACATGCGTTAAGCATTTGGAAAGTGCTAAACAGGTCCAGGAAACAGTAGCGATCTAAATCTTAAGCGTGAAATTGATGTGTTTACTCTCCTGTTTTCACAAACAAGGCTTATTAGCAGTGACGTGCTAGATCTGCTGTCACTCCCCTTTTCAATTTCCTGCCTCGCTGCACATCCCACAACAGCAAAGACGGCGCCCTAATATGGTCTATACTGTACACAAAGTGGCATCAATAGCTGCTTCTGTAAGAAATACAGGAGGGTATGAGTTGAGAAAATGAGGGACTGCAAAATTGCTTGTTGAAGACTCCTGAGATTTCCTGCTTAGGCAGTAATAAGAAAATGAGCTTTATAACTCATATTTGCATTTGCTTGAGTAGTTCTCCAATTAGTTCTCTCAGTTTTTTCTTACTTTCCAATATACAATGCCCCTCAGAACCCCACAGTTATGCATTTAGGAATGAGGCCATAAAGGAGGGAAAACGTCACCTCCACTTCATATTTAAAAGGTGGTCTTTCATTTTGCATGCCCAGTGACATTGTCAATCAAAGGAGAACATAAGTTATTAGGATCCCTCCCTACTATACAGAAAATGGCAGCCACGAACATGCATGTTCATATAGTAGCGTATTATCGCTGTCATATGTCACCCTAACATCTTGTTACATTCTAGTTAAAAGCACCCCAGCCAAAATAGCTAATCTCAGCTGGTCTGCTGAAAACCAATGGAGTATTATGTGATAGTTACTCACTGGTTTTAATTGGCCATAAACTGGCTTCACTTGTTTATCAACAGAAACAATATGCCACACAATCCCTGCTACTCAGATACAATTATTTTGAATTGAGTCAGTATCTGCTGGCTTCCATTCCACAAGCAAGCTGTTTAAAAATAGTGAGTGGTTTTCCATTGAAAGTTCATGGTCTTTATTGTTTTAGTATCTTTGATGTATTATAGTTTATTCTAGACATATCAAACTTTTTGTATATAGTTTCTGTTTTCACATTTGTTTGAGTTAAAGCTTTACTAATTTAGCTGTGTTTTGGCTTTTTTATTAGTTTTTGGTTTATATAACACTATACAGTTTGTATTTTGATTTAGTAGTTTGAACTTATTTAGTTTTGGTAGTATTTCTCGTCAAAAAATACCTATAGAAATGCTGCCTTGACAGATAGCTGAAATAAAATAATATGAATTTTTATATTTTATTGTACAGTTAAGGTTTTATTTAAGTATAATAACCCTGATCATAATGAAACTACTGTAGAAGCAATGCTTTCAATACAAATAATCATTTAATCTTTCCTTCACTGTTATAAGGTGTTTCAGAGCAGGGCAGTCATGCAGCTGGCATTTACTCTACAGGCATCTGACCTTTGACACTTGTTTCATTACTCATGTATGCTTTCTTAACCTTCTTCTATGTCAAGTACTTTTAAAGGACACACTTCAAAGAGTTTGTCTCATACGGTTACTCTCTGATAATCTAGACTCACAAAGAATGGGTGAATATTTCAGGGCTCAACAATAACGATGTCTCAGTGCCCAGGGCCAGTTTGAGAGAGTTTCAAGTCAGTTGACTGAATTGTCACCTGAACTAATGGCAGTCCAAGTTAACTTTAGTAACACAGCTCAGCTGCTTAACTACTGAATGTCAGTAAATATATACACTCACTTGCCACTTTATTAGGTACACCTTGCTAGTACAGGATTGGACAACCTTTTTTCTTCAGAACTGTCTTAATTCTTCGTGGCATAGATTCAACAAGGTGTTGAAAACATTCCTCAGAGATTTTGGTCCATATTGACATGATAGCATCATGCAGTTGCTGCAGATTTGTCGCCTGCATATCCATGATGTGAATCTTCCATTCCACCACATCCCAAAGGTGCTCTATTGGATTGAGATCTGGTGACTGTGGAGGCCATTTGAGTAAAGTGTACTCATTGTCATGTTCATTGTGCAGTATCCTGCTGGAAGTAGCCATCATTCTGTGGACAAAATCCCGTGAACTTCGCCTCGAATGGGAGCTGTATATGCATATGTGCGCTCCTCTGTTTTCAATGCAGCTCTCCTCCCGTTGCTTCATATCATCTTCCCTCTCGTTAAACTATGATAGGTGCTTTACTGCAAAAAGGCAGTCACTGCGACACTCTGAAGTGATGAATGATGGCGCTGTGTACTTTTTAAAACCATTTGCCGGCAGCCATATCACCCTGTAGCCCAAGTCCGGTTTCCCACTGAAACTAAGCAGGGTTGAGCCTGTTCAGTACCTGGATGGGAGACCTCCTGAGAAAACTAGGTTGCTGCTGAAAGAGGTGTTAGTGAGGCCAGCAGGGGGTGCTCACCCTGTGGTCTGTGTGGGTCCTAACACCCCAGTATAGTGACTGGGACACTATATTGTAAAAAAAACGGCTCTGTCTTTCGGATAAGACGTTAAAGACGGTTTACCGAGGTCCTGACTCTCTGTAGTCATTAAAAATCCCATGGCAATTCTCATAAGGAGTAGGGGTGTAACCTCAGTGTCCTGGCCAAATTCCCTCCACTGGCCCTATGACTCTCTCTCCTCTCCACCTGTAGCTGGTGTGTGGTGAGCACACTGGCGCCGTTGTCCTGTGGCAGCCATCGGATCATCCAAATGGATGCTGCACACTGGTGGTGGTTGAGGAGAGACCCCCCCATATGATTTGTAAAGCGCTTTGGGTGTACAACAATACGCAAAAATATTTGCTATATAAATGCATCATTCATTCATTCATTAGAATAGGTTTCACGTTATATTGTTGGCTCGGAAAATATGTAAATGCGCATGCCCAGTAGCCGCAGCTGTCTTCGAGCCTTAACCACAAATCAGACAGAGGAGCAGATTAACTTTGGTGGACTTCAAATTATATGTTCTGTGGTAGAAATTAAACACTTTCTGATGTTTATTCATGTTCATTTCGTGCATTAAGTATATATGAAAAGACGATAGGTTCATGTGTTTGAACTGAGGCAATACAGTGATCGGTCACGACACATCGAAGAGCCACAAATATGTATTAACTGTTTTAATTATTTTTTTAAATGACTCAATTTAAAAGCTGAGAGTCCTGAGACCTTGTTTCATATCAGCAGTTACCTGCCCTGTCTTCTCTGTCTGTGTGTTGTCAGTTTCCTCTTTGCCCTAAGATGTGCTTCTCACTGCGTGAGAACATGATGTGTAGTGTGAGAGTGTTTGTCGGTCATGGCAACAGTAACTAGTGGTGGTTAATAAAAAATAGAGCAGCCAAATATTTTCTTATAAGCAAAGTTGCTGCTGTTGTTTTTCTTCCGGTGACCTCAACTCATGCCTTGCTCTTTCATTGGCTGTAGCTCATCAGGATGCCTGACACCACGTGATGTCGAGTCGGCCGACCGGTCCAGATATTTAGCATGCTAGATATTTGTTTGGTGTCGGCGAGGTGTCGGCGACGGGTCAGCGAGCCTCTTTGATGCATCGTTGTGTATTTCACACATAAAGATTGCAGAGCGCCGATAACCCGCTGATTTTCCCCCTATTACAGCCCGACCTGTCGGCGAGCTCATTAACTTGCAAATCAGGCTAAAATTGGGCTTAAAATTCTGTTGTGCGAACTAGCCTTTAGCTGGATTTGCAACAACATTGAACAATATGTAACATAACCAAACGTTTGCAAGGCCAAAATAATAGTTGACCAAAATCTAAATATTTGATTTCTTTTTTTAGCACTGGCCTGATATGGGAAGTGAGTGTTCAGTCTACTGGCCCAAAACTGAACACTGGACCTCATGTTTCATGAATTTTGCTGGTTTTCTGAGGGAAGGCTGACATAAATAGATATTGAGATCTAGATGGTGAAGCACTAGAGTAGTAACAGAAACAACACTTCAGTTCCTTGTGGATTTTCAGCCAACACCCTGAAGAGTACTGAAAAATGCATGAGGGATAAAAATATATCACACATTGTTCCATCTATGAAAAATGTAGTGATGGAAAAACAAACGTATTATTCCAAGCATAATATACAACTAATAAAAGATTGTGAAGGCCTCGGAACCAACTAGGGGTTTAACATGTGTTTTCTTTGCTGATAAAACCAGATTGACTGATGCATTATGGAGGAGCAACATGTGACAGCGGGGGCAATCTCTGCACATGCTCTGTCTTCACAACAAAAAACAAAAACGCTTATCTGACAGAGAGGCAGCTGGGATGTAAGCTAACTAGGCAGGTGCAATGTGCTTATAGGCTCTGAATACTTAACATGCACATACTAATGAACTGTTGTGAAGACAGAGATAATTGGTATAGTTAATATTTACAAAGAAAGGTGGTTGTGTATACATGGTTGCAAATTTCATTATATATATATATATATATATCTTTAAATGTTGTCTTCAATTATGTTGTATCTTACTGATTTTAAGATTTTTAGAGGAGTTCAGAAAATTAAGTTTGCTGTCCAAATTTGGTTGAGCTGTGCTTTATTGATTTGTACAGTCTGTTATGGACTCTATAAGTGAACCTGGTGATAAGAATGAACAATAATTAGATAATAATAATAAAAAGATGGAAGCAGTACATTAATGGAGAATAAATAAGTTAGTCTGTAAAAATCAGCAATTTGTAGAATAAGGTTAATTTTCAATGTAACCACACATGCGAGATATTTCAAAACTGGCCTGTGTTATCTTTTTTTTTCTAAATGTGATAATATTTTGAACATTTCCATAAACTCACGTATCCCTAATGTTCTGCATATCAATATAATTACAATACAGTAATCCTGATTCAGCCTCATGTTTAGGATCCATTAATATTTACTATAAGTACATATAAGTATGAGGTACAGAACACAACAGCATGATAGAAATTTAACAAGCCATGTTGATTAGTTAACATAAACAGCATATTTTCATATTTCAAATTGTATGTTTGCTTTCAAACTGAATATTTAAATCTCTGTAGAAATGTATTTGTTTGGGGAAATCAATACAATCTTGCATCCTTGTAACATGATAGTAATGACCTTATGCCCCACATGAAGATAAAGATACCATTGAAGATTTTGAAAAATGTATCTCCAGGAACAACAAAAGCCAAATAGATGCATTAATAAATAATTAACCATTTACAGAGGAGTCAACCATATGTCTTCTCGTTTCAGCATGGCACACTGTGAGCAGGCAATCAACTGTACACAAACAGCTTCAAGCAACACAACCTTCATGCCCTCAATAAAACAAACCAATAGCCATTCAGCCTGCCAGCAGGAAGATAATGCCTGAATTTGTAGGCTGATGATGGAACTTCAGCTGATGCCCATGGAGGCCTGTGCTGATCTGTTTAAAGATTTGTTATGGCATGTATGGGTCAATGTGAGCTCTCACAAAAAGCTTTTTTATGATCTTACAATACGAAAATAAAAATTCTGTCATAATTTTCTAATCTTCGTGTCATTCCAATCTTGACTTTATTGCATTACAGAATGTGTTCCACAGAGTCATACAGGATTGTAACAACATTAGGGTGTGTAAAAAAGTATAAATAAAAACAATTATAAAAATGAATGAATGAATGAATGAGGTCATTTTTGATGGAATATTTTATTTAAGACACCATGTGTATAGTATCATATCTATTAAATATTTTTTGTGAAATTTACATTACAAAGCAATTAAAATAATCAGTAATTTACACAGTCATTTACAGGTGCATCTCAATAAATTAGAATGTCCTTGAAAAGTTCATTCATTTCAGTAATTCAACTCAAATTGTGAAACTTGTGTATTAAATAAATTCAATGCTCACAGGCGGAAGTAGTTTAAGTCTTTGGTTCTTTTAATTGTGATGAGTTTGGCTCACATTTAACAAAAACTCACCAATTCACCAATTAGAACAAATTAGAATATGGTGATATGCCAATCAGCTAATCAACTCAAAACACCTGCAAAGGTTTCCCGAGCCTTCAAAATGGTCTCTCAGCTTGGTTCACTAGGCTACACAATAATTGGGAAGACTGCTGATCTGACAGTTGTCCAGAAGACAATCATTGACACTCTTCACAAGGAGGGTAAGTCACAAACATCCATTGCCAAAGAAGCTGGCTGTTCACAGAGTGCTGTATCCAAGCATGTTAACGAAAAGTTGAGTGGAAGGAAAAAGTGTGGAAGAAAAAGATGCACAACCAACCGAGAGAACCGCAGCCTTATGTGGATTGTCAAGCAAAATCAATTCAAGAATTTGGGTGAACTCCACAAGGAATGGACTAAAGCTGGGGTCAAGGCATCAAGAGCCACCACACATAGACGTGTCAAGGAATTTGGCTACAGTTGTCCTCAGAGTCGTCTTACATGGGCTAAGGAGAAGAGGAACTGGACTGTTGCCCAGTGGTCCAAAGTCCACTTTTCAGATGAGAGCAAGTTTTGTATTTCATTTGGAAACCAAGGTCTTCGAGTCTGGAGGAAGGGTGGAGAAGCTCATTGCCCAAGTTGCTTGAAGACCAGTGTTAAGTTTCCACAGTCTGTGATGATTTGGGTAGCAATGACATCTGCTGGTGTTGGTCCATTGTGTTTTTGAAAACCAATGTAACTGCACCCGTTTACCAAGACATTTTGGAGCACTTTATGCTTCCTTCTGCTGACTAGCTTTTTAAAGATGCTGATTTAATTTTCCAGCAGGATTTGGCACCTGCCCACACTGCCAAAAGCACCAAAAGTTGGTTAAATGAGCATGGTGTTGGTGTGCTTGACTGGCCAGAAAGCTCGCCAGACCTGAACCCCATTGAGAATCGAATTGTCAAGTGGAAAATGAGAAACAAGAGACCAAAAAATGCAGATGAGCTGAAGGCCACTGTCAAAGAAACATGGGCTTTCCATACCACCTCAGCAGTGGCACAAACTGATCACCTTCATTCCCACCGAATTGAGGCAGTAATTAAAGCAAAAGGAGCCCCTACCAAGTATTGAGTACATATACAGTAAATTAACATACTTTCCAGAAGGCCAACAATTCACTAAAAAAATATTTGTATTGGTCTAAGGTAGTATTCTAATTTGTTGAGACTTCATATATTCATATTTAGGGCTGTAGTCAAGTCCACCTTTGTTGAGTCCAAGACAAGTCCAAGTCCAAAGAGGTTCGAGTCCGAGTCAAGTCCAAGTCCAAAGAGGTTCGAGTCCGAGTCCAAAGAGGTTCGAGTCCAAGTCCAAGTCCAAGTCCAAATGAGACGGTCAAAACAGAGAAAGAAAAAAATCTTCTTCAAAACCACATACTTAATTATTGATAATTGATGTGACAGACGGCATATCTTCTATTCTAATATAATAATTTTGCATTATTGTTAGTAATGATCTAAAGCATGTGCAGCAACACTGTAGGATCAAATTAGGCTATTTTATTTATCCTCCTGAGACCCAGCTATGGAGTTTGTGTCTCTGTAGTGGACATTCTATTTTAGTGTAATTCTCTGAGACCTCACATGTCACAGTTATAAGCCTGGATGTCCTGTACAGAGCTCATTCAGGGCTTTATAGAGATACTAAAAGTTTTTTAAACCCTCTCCTATGCCTTTAAAGATGGCAATATTTAATTTAGTGAAAAATTGTACATCCTTATGGAAATATGATTATATTCTGTAATGTCTTTTAAATCTGAATCATTTTCAGATTGTTTGTCATAAAGCAACATCTCAGGAAAATGTTATGGGTTTTCAAATTCAAATATAACTTCCTGTTATGAAACAGGACATCATTTCATACATGTTCAATGTAGAGGACACCAGGACTAAAAGCATGTTTATTATGCATTTTGGGAGACAGCAATTGAATAGGGAAATAAATTATATATCAGTTTGCTTATGAAATATCATATATTATTCTGAAAATCTGGCCATGTATTACTCCCATTATGATTTTTTTTTCAACATTCTGTCCCAACAGCAACACATTAATAAGCAAATTAGATATAGTGTATAGATACACTGTGTTTAATGGGAAACCAGTGTATGGAATTTTTTACACACGTATTGCATAAAACAAAATAGTGTATCAAATCATTTTGTTATACATTTTAAAACATAGTTGAAAAACATCCTTAAATAAAGTTTAGTATAAAAAATCCTGAAACCTAAAATGTATTTGGTGAAAAAAACTCCCATTGATTTTGCCGTTTCTATTCATGCCATTTAATTTTAGTCCTTGTGTCCTCTACAGAGCACATATAATCAAATATGAATAAAATAGTTTTCAAAAAAATTTTTTCTTATGGTCTAAACAATGTAATGACATGAAAACTATTTTTTGGGGCGTCTCAGGAGGATATTTTAGGTTTAGCAATTTCACTTATATTTGACCAATTCTCGATTTTGTAAGATTTTATCTAGTCAACTTGAAAATGTAACTATAACATGATTCAAGAGACTCTCTTTATTAACCCTCTAGTTAAAGAATAGTATATTCTAAGTGCACCACACATGACTGTCTTCATGATGTAAATGTTAAACAAATCACTAAATATCTTTGCAGAAAAGATGAACTACAACTACATCCCCAAACTTATATTATGCATGTTAGGCTATATGTTCTGAAATAATACAAGACAAATGCTCAAAAAAACTCAAGTAATTCAAATTCAAAATGACTGAAGGTATAACACCTAGAGTGCTATTATTAACTATAAAGGCTCTGTAAAACAATGAACAGCAGTTCTCAGCCTGTCACCCTGATGCAAACCTGAAAGATCAGATATACAGTACATGTACAGTAAGTTTCTTCACGGGTTTTGTATTCAATTACGCTGCTTTTCCACTGTTTTTTTTCTATGTAAACATGGACACGCGTTTGACGGTTGCGCTCGCGTCTATTGCAGCGTCTCGTGCATGATATGGCTTTCTAAAAACGCGGCACTCTAGTTGTTAAAAGATGTTTAACTCACATCTTCTTGTATTTTTCCTATTCCACTGCCCGCATCAACACAAAAGCACATTATGTGTGAATGGCACCTAGAGAGCATCACACGTGAGCGATTAATCATGTGACATGCGGTTGGATCGTTCTTTTCTCTTTACTGTTATTATCAAAGTGTCTAATTCTAGCGTTTGGTAATATTTCTATTCAAAATCACGATTCCTCGATTTATAAAAAATCTAATTGTGGCAAAACGTTAAATTCGATGTATTATGCAACTTGCCGACAGCGTGTCTGTGGCCAAAATAAAGATAATTTATGCCTCCACGCAGCGCGCACACTCATATGACGCAGCTGTGCATTTAACAGGGGACCAATGACAATGCCCGTTCTAGATGGAGTTTGCGGAACAAGCGAGTCTTTGTTTTGAAAGAGAAAAAAAAAGCATATATTGCTGGACTCGGTCGAGACCAACTTGAACATTTGGCGAGTCCGATGACCAAGTCCGAGTCCAAATACCAACGAGTCCAAGACAAGTCCGAGACGATAGAAAAAGACCGGACTCAAGTACTACAGCCCTATTCATATTACACTTAAAATGTCTTAATGATGGAATTGTTTCATGCAAACATGCAGCTTTTATATTCTCAAGAGGTTAATTATCAATTATTGGAGATATTGAGTCGTGTGGATTATTGTGATTTATTTTATTTTTTTATCAGTCATTTGGACTCATTCTGATGGCAACCATTCACTAAAGAAGATCCATTGGAGAGCAAGTGATGTAATGATAAATTTCCACATCTGTTCGGATGAAGATAACAAACTCATCTACGTCTTTGATGTCCTGGGGGTGAGGAGTTCAGCTCAAGAAAACTGGGGGCAAAAATTAAAGTGTTGCATTTATAATTTGTTCAGTGTATATATTTATAGCCCTAGAGTTCTTTAGTTCTTTGTGAGTTGTTGAATGTAATAGTTGTCTGTTTGCCCGCCATTCTGTTGTTCCATTTGGTTTTGGCTTATTGTTTGTTCTAGTTTTTCCATGAAATGCCTGCACATAGATCATAGATCCTTGCCTCTGCCTGTTTTCCCCAGCTTCTCCACAACGTCACAGTTTTTCACTCGCATGTCTCTTTTACTAGAGCATCGTTGAGCCTATAGTTAGTATAAGTAAAATACTTAAGTACTGTTAAAATCAGATACTCTGAGACTTTTACTCAAGTTGTTATGGAATTGGTGACGTGTAATTTGCGGTGGAGTATTTTTTTTTTAAGGTATCTGTACTTTTTCAAGTATGGTTTTCAGGTACTCTTTACAGCTCTGTGCTGCCTCATGGTTTGAGATTCATCTGAGTGTACAGAGAGAGTATTGACACGTTTACATAATAAAATGAGGTCGATTGGCTCAATCTTGCATGTAGAGTGGTTCAAATCCTGCTGTCTTTCATTCTATCCCACATATCTTCACATTATGTGTAGCTCTTACCACCATCAATATCCATGAGCACTTCAAAAGAAATCCCATCCCTTGGTCTGACTCTATAAATACACAGTGTGCCACCACTGGGGCATCACGCTTGGTCAGTCCTGCCATCTGTCAGGAAGGAGCAGGCAGTGCAGAGTGCAGGCCAGGCAGACCACCAGGAGCAGTAGGGTCTGCTCACTGGAGAACCACATGGCTTGTCCCTCAGCCCTGCTTTTTGGTTGCTCAAAATGACAGGCATAAGGACAGAGATGCTGCGTTTAGACCAACACTGATAGATGGACTTGGTTGTTAGACTCTGAGGTCTTTGGTCCCTTAAATCCAACCTGCTATTATGTGGGGGACAGATGAGAGTTGTGTTATAATGGGCTGCCAACATTTTAGGAATAATGGGATAATGGGTCCACCATGGGCCATGGTATTTATATCACTATGTAGGGCAGTTTCACTTCCCTTTATTTTGAAACTTTGAGAAACTGTAGGTGGATTGCTAGATAAAATAATTCAGATATGTCATTAATATCTCAAATGTTTCTGCTAGTCAGCAATGGTATTAAGTGGCTTTTGCCATAGATATAAATAGTTCACTCAAAACATTTTGTCATCATGTTTGACACTCACATTGTTCCAAGACGTAGGTTTTTCAACATTTGGCTCCAAACAACATTGGACCCGAATGACTTATAGTGTGTGAAGGGGGAGGGGGATGGGGGAAATTCCTTGTTTTTTTCACAGAAGACTGTAATTTATATAGGTTTGGAAAAACATTACTTTGTTTCCTACTCTTTAAAAATGTTCTGCTTGGGGAAATACATTTTGATGGTAAAATTTCCATCAAAGTAAAATTTGAAGATGTGCAAATTGCAAACATTACTTTTAGTAGACAATTGTTAGGTTCAAACAATGTATTAATTTGGCATTTCTTTAGAGATACACGCCAGTTGGCCAGTAACTAGTTTATTTACCTACAATAGCCAGTTGGCGTCTGAATTCTGGACACTGTGTCTTCTCCAGAGTGCCAGAAGATATCTCATTATTGGCTAAACTTAGTTTTTTATTAACATTTGCAATCAAAAGTCAGTTTACTTTTTAATACAAACACTTTTTATTTATTTTCTTCTTTCAAATTCAAATTCTTCCTGGCTGAATTATCTGAATGAGCTACAGTATGCAGTTTTCTTTCATTTTATAGCTGTACCCATATAGTATTTCTCTTTTAATTTCTCCCAAAAAAAATGTTCCACAAAGCTGAAAAAGATACATCTAGATGTGTAGCTGGGCTAAAAATTATAGTGTTGAATGTGAGTGAATTTCATCAAAACTTATTTATTTTGTGTTTTTCGTTTATTGTGTTCTGAGTTATAAGGTACAGTGTACATAGTCTATTCTACACGGAACCATATTTGCGGAATTTTGTGTTATGAGGAGCACTTAGTGTTATATTAGTGACTCACGTGATACCTCGTGCGGTGCGCTGACAGCGCCATCTTAGAATCTAATTTGCCGCTGACGGGGTCAGATGTGTTCTCTCTCGCTCTGCTAACGAGAGCCTGAGTGAAGGAGAGAGACGTGTCCAAATAATAAATTTGTGCTCTGTGTTTCTGCAGAATAAAAAACACTGAGACCTCCACCTTCAGCATCATCTTTATTGAATAAATTCACAACCAGAGTAAAACCGCTACAGATGTATAAACATGTATAGATGTTTTGCTGTTCACTAAGCAACCCAACTTCATAACCACTGAAATCAAAGGTTTCAATTTATATTTTAACAGGCCCTAAATTCAGCTTCACAAACTAAATTAAGACTAAGTTGACCAAGTTCTTCATAAACAGCCCTTTCTCTATCAAACAGCTCTCTCAAAGAAGTAATGACTGCATGAACAACAACGTCAACTACTAACTTCACCCCGAAATTAACTCTGTGCAAAATATGCAAATGTCACTGCTTATTTTGGTCTCGCCTGCTTAATTACTTCTCATGTGAATATAGAGTAAGATCATAGCCATGGCAAATTTACTGATAACTCAGGCATTAGGAGCAGGCAGAGCAAGAGTGGCCTAAAACAGCTTAATGAAGTGCTCTTGCCAAAGGGCCCCATCGCACTCTGTTTATATCCCCCCCCCGACCTCATTGCTCACACTTCTGTTATCAGGAGTGTTTACACTGGCGCTCCGCTCGCAGGCGGATTAATTAACCACTGACTCTGCCCCACCACAGAAGTCACATTGGGAAGAGTTTCACAGTGTGAAAGTGCAGTCCAACTCCTCCCTCTATTTAAATAGCAAATTGATGGATGCGATCTGTCCTTTTGCTGACTCCATTTCCTAAGTCACCAGCATTTTTTTTTCACGCTATAATGCAAGACAATCTTTCCTGATGACATCTAAATTGCAAGCATGGTTGAATAAACGGTGCCACATGTTAGCATTACTCTTGCCCGCATGAAAGAGGAATGTCGCTTTTGCAGATCATTCCCATCAATATTACTCCGCTTTTATATCTTTGTATGGAGTTAGCAGAATTTTTTTAGCATAACCTTTCTTTCCAGATTTTCTTATGAATAATGTGGAGCAGCTGCTGTATTTTAAGCCCAGCCATTGCAACACCATACACAGAGGTAAACAGTTCAAAACATGTTATAACGACAGGTAATTGAAAAATATACTACCACATTGCCTTTGTAGCATGAACGCCAGCCATATCCTTATAATGTGTCCAAGACAGCAGTGAAGGACAAACTATTCAACAGGATTTAAATCTAACTAAAAAAAAATGTCAGATTGAATAATAAATAAAAAAACAAGTGCATATTTACAATATGCAAAAACACGTATCTTCAGTATGTCACGTTGTGCTGGGAGCAAGGAGACGAGGAGAAATGTCAATAATCCATTTATTTAACAAAACACAGGAACCATGGAACTCGGGTGTAGACAAACACCAACTAACGATTAAGACCGGACATCAAACACGGGGAAAACCAAGGCTTAAGAATACTGGGGAACATATGAGGAGAACTGAAACAGGTGAGTAGTAATCAAACAGAGACAGAGACTAATGAACTGATGATTACACAGAACGAGGACAGGAACCGGAACTAACCAAATATGGGCATGAGAGGAATGGAAACATGAGACACAGGAAGACAGGACTGACACCGTAGATCAGTATGCCATTTTTATTCTATTATTTCTCTTTATTCACACATAGTGTAAATATAAACTACTATTCAAACTATGGGGATCAGTAAGGAGTTTTTTCTTTATTTATATTTTAAAAGAAATTAATACTTTAATTCAGTAAGTGCACATTCAATTTATCAAAATTAACTTTAAGACATTTTGAACTTTATATTCATCAAAGAATCCTGAAAAGAAAAGAAAACGTAATACAAAAAAATAGATTAGCACCGCTTTCATTAATGAGCACCGTTTCATTAATGGAACAGTTATTATTATTAACATTGTTATTATTCAATTTCATTATCAGGAGACATTATAAGTGGATTATTCTGTTTAGATTTTATTAATAATAATAATTAATGAAATTATTCTTGAGAACCAAATCAGCGATTATAATTATTTCTGAAGGAAGGATCATTTGACACTGAAGTCAAGAAGTCTGAAGTCAGCAGTGCCACCATGGGAATAAATAAAGTTTTAAAATATATTTAAAAGACAGCTATATTATATTATACTGTAGTTTTGATAAAATACATGCAGCATTGTAAGTACACAGTAAGAAACTTCTTAAAAAAATTAAAATAAATATTTGTATTTTTGAATGGAACTTTTGAATGGTATAGTATAAAAATATTAAATCAGAGACCTTCCCTTTGAGATCTGATCACAAGCGGTCACTTGAGACGCAATTGAGATGAATGTTAGTCCAAGTACTACCAGGGCCTATGATGGCGTCATAGACAGAAAGACAAACATTTTCAAGGCGTTGCATCAATTTATCTAGGTATAAAACAAGCTTTGAACATTTGAGGGCAAGGCAATGTGAAGAAAACTGCTGAAAAACTGCAGTAAAAACTGAAAGAAAGATGTTTGCACACACTGGGTTCAAGTTGACACTCTGACACATACCTTGTTTAGACCCGAAGAGTCGCTACAGTGTCTTAAACAATTTAAACCTCCACTGTTATACAATCATGGAAATATTACTTTGTCACAACAGAAATAGTAATAACCTCATGAGCCTCCACAGCAGTGTCCTCAAGTCCCACAATCATATCTATCCACATGGCTTAATTGTAGTGGTATTCCTTGAGACATTGTAGGCTCAAGGGGAAGGCTAGTTGAAAGAGTAAACTCGCCATGAATCATCTTTACAAATGTACTCCAGAATAAAGTATTGAAAGCAAAAGGTCACCTAAATGTCACCTTACCCAATGTGTTTGACTTCTGCTCAAAAAAAAAATCTACAATGCATTAAAGTTCCTTCAGAATATGTTTGGCAGGGCTCACAGTCGTTTGGTGTTGCTTTCAGACAAGTTTGTAATTTTGAGATTTTATCTGTATAAAAGCTGTGAATACCAAACAGGTCTCACTAACAGCTATTTCCAAAAGCTATTGCATTTAAGTACACTTTCAGGGCAAGTGAAGTGTTACCTGATGTCATGTTCCTCCAGCCAGACTTTTTAATAGAATCACTCCTGCAGAGAAAGGCCACTCAGGACAAACTACTGCACACAGAGTAACACCTAAGAGCACTCAAATCTAAACAGTATAATCCGCTTATAATGTCCTCTGACAAACATGTGCCCACCAATTTCAAGTTAAAAAAAAGTTAATATTGAAAGATTTGTAATACTTTTTTACATGACCGCAAAAAAGGCGATACTATGGAAGCCTGTTTCAGTCACGGAATAAAAAATAATTTCAGACTTCCATTTTTGCACTTCTGAATTTGTCAGAAATCACAATGACCTTTTTTGTTTCTTTATCCCATGGCAGAAACAAGTCTGTATGCTACTATCATTCAGTTTATTTTGTCATATATATATATATATATATATAAATAAATCACACAGCAATATATTTCAATTTGATTTTAAGAATCATCAGGCTTCATATGGTTCACCTTCATGTTGTTCCGAACCTGTCTGAAACATTCTTTCCAAAAATATATTTTAAAGAACACTGGATTCCAAACGTCACTGGACCCCAATAGTTTCCTTTATATGGAAACAAATAAATAAACTAGTTTGTAATAAATAAATACATTTTCATTATGTAAACTTGACTAAATTTCTCTAAACCTTAATCTAAACCTTTTTTGTCTCATTATAATTTGTCCTAAACAAATGTACCATGGCAAGCAGGGCAGTCTTCAAAAAGTCCTGAAGCCCAATACTGCCATCTGGTGGTTTAGTATGATATTGCACCGTCCTTTGTTAACACAGCCCTGCATTATGCAATGTAAGGAAATCAATCAGGCCTGTTTCTGCTACCACCCATAATCCTGCTGGGTAGCTCATTAAGCATATCTTGGGTGGGAGCACATAATAGAGACATTCTAATTCACAGCAGAAGCACCACTGACTCGTTTTTTCACCACACATCACCTTCCACTGCTGCCTCTGAGTCTTTATACCTCCCCCTCTACCCTATCCCTCCTGCCAGCCTTTCATCTCAAAACATCCTGCCACCTTACTTGAAGAACAGAGAGGAAATAAAAAAGAAACAGAGGAGGGAAGGGAGCAAGAAGACCCAGACAAGGAGGGACCATGGAACAGAAACGAAAGAGGAACAGATAGATGGAGAGGGACATGGCAAATCTTACACTGAAGTATTGTCCTTGGAAGATCAACTTTGATGGCTGTCCCCACGGAGGGGTTGGCAGAGGATAAGAGAGAACACCAGTGAGTTTTGCCTCATGTCTTATTCTTTTGGAAGCATTGAGCCTGCTAGCTTCAGGAAACAAGATTGTGGGACAAAAGTTGGTTTGGACCTGGAAAAGCCATTCGTAGCCTCTGCTGGCAAAGAGCTTGTCATCTGTTCATTGGCATGTGACTGAATGTAATAAGTAGCCACTAGGGTTGGGCAAAATACTGAATATACATATTTTCATAATAAGGCACACTTGCATGAGACAAATATTAGATATATCTAGAAATATCAGTCATAAAAAAAGCTATTTTAATTAACTGAGTCACCCCCTCATAGCCGCTGCCAACTATCGATAAAGACATTGTTGGCAAGTACATTCAAGATGCAGGAAAACTCTAGCTAAAACATTGTTTTTGGATTCTTTCATCTTTAGTAGAAACAAATATGTATATGCATTGTTAATAATAAAACTATTAGTAACATTATCTTAATTGTTTCAGTTATTTATAAACTTTTTTTTTCATTCCTACATAAAATAACATGCAACATCCATGAACATATCTGATTGACAATACACAATATTTTTTTGAGTTCAACAACGAAGCAATTTCTAGCTCTAATTGCAATTTTGCTATCTATCTAACAAAATTAAATTAAAGTAAATTAATATATATATATATATATATACATATACAAATTGTATAATAAATAGTTAAATGAAAATGATATGCTTGTTGTTTTGTGGAAGATGCCATAACAATGAATTAAAAAAATGTAAAAAGCAATGAACAAAATTATAAAGGCAACACTTTTGTTTTTGCCCTCATTTTTCATGAGCTGAGCTCAAAGGTCTAAGGCTTTTTCTATGTACACAAAAGGCCTATTTCTCTCAAATATTGTTCACAAATCTGTCTAAATCTGTGTTAGTGAGCACTTCTCCTTTTCCGAGATAATCCATCCACCACACAGGTGTGGATCAGACTTTACATTTTAACGATTTGCTAACCGATGACCTCAACGCTGGCGGTTATGCTATTGTGTTCAAGAGTGTTATTTTCATGAGTGTGATAGAATGCTCTCAAAAGCTGGAACAGAAAAGCTCCAATCACCACACGCTGATTTGAGGTCACCCCAGACTGCCTCTTTGAAGGAAATGGCTTGTAATGGGAGGAGGGCTGTAATTTTGCTTGTGACAGCACAGTTGAAAGGGGATGAAGAATCCATCAGCATGTCACACAAGTGGTATCCTCTCATCTCTTAAACTGCATATCATCCCTAACATAGCATTCCTACAGCAGGACAAAAAGTCTGCAATATTAGTCTTCTGCACCCTAAGGCAGCAATATACAATGATTAATGTCTTGTGGAGTTTTTATCATTTATGGCTGTAAGAGAACACAAACCTTTGTAATCCAAGGTCATTTGAAAAACCACCCTTTTAGTAATACGAATTACATTAGTTCTTGTCTCTTTCAGGATCAAGAACATTATAAGTGTCTTAAAAAAAATGTTTGGCAGGGTTACACAGTACTGTTTGTCTTATGTACAATACAATCAGATTAAATCTGTGCCAATTTTCCACAGCAGTTCTGCAACACTCCAAATAATATGGGTCAATGTCTCCCTCTTGTGGTAGACGTACAAAGTGCTGTGACAAAGACAAAAATTGTAATTTTGTGGTAGTAAGGAAAATTGGGAAAGGACATGAACATTAAAAACAGTTTTTATCAAATTAGAGCATAAAAAAATCAGACAAAGTGCACGTGTGGATATATAATTTAACATATAATGTTTTGTATTGACCTACTTGACAGTTTTTTTATTCTCATTTGCCTGGATGTCATATTATCTGTTGCCTTCTGCTATTGTATGAGTAAAAATATGCCTTGTTTATTTTATCACTTTCCTTTAACTTGTTTAACAGTGTGCCCTAATATACCTAATTTAAATACCATGTGTTGATTGCAGATGGGGGAAATGAGTCGTGAAACTTGTACAGGCTAATGTAATCTGATTTTCACACCATGGTGCCTTCATAAGATTTGGTCTGTTTTTATAAGAGTTCAAAATTCCACATAACTTTTAGAGACAAAATTATGCTTCTTTTTTTACTGTCACATATGATGAGGAGACTAACACACACACACGCACGCGCACGCACACGTTGGGTATCCATCTTTCCATGTGCCTACATTCCATAGGCCTAATGTTTTTTATACTGTATAAACTGTATTTTCTATGCCGTTACCCAAACCCTGCCCCTAAACCTACCCCTCACAAAAAATAAATAAATAGATTTTCAAAATATTGTATATATGTATTTGTGCTGTCAATCGATTAATCGCATCCAGACTAAAAGTTTTTGTTTGGCAAATATAGAATTAATCAGGCTACTAGACTCTATTATTCTCTGTTATTGGTTACTGAGACTTGATGCCAAACTGCTGTTAAAATAAAGGAAAAAATATGCATATACCTCGCAGTCGTACATAAAAATCTACAGCAGAATAGTACAAAAGTTTGAACAATATTTTCAAATGAAAGCACATCTAATGTTACCAAACAACTACCCTGTCACTGTGACTTAATGTATATAAACATTATTAAACACGTAAAATCTGTGTGGCCATTTTTGTGTCTTTTCAGTTCACTCATTTAGCCCTGAGGGACTCTAAGAAAAGAGCTCCTCAAGTTGAATCCTTTTGATTTCCCTGCATGTTGAGAGTTGGCCCGTTACCCATCAGCCCGCAGCCAGTCAGGGGTCCGGTGCCATTTCGCCATTGTTCAGTGGCCAGCCGCAGTGTCCATCCCTAGCCTTTTTGCCCGCTAGTCTTCGCTTTGGCTGACTATATTTAGTCGATTATGAATATGCAATAGTGCTGAGAGTAATGTGGCCAGACACGCCACTGTCCGGCCCAATAATGTCAAAGTCATTAGCAGCAGGAAACAGGATCCACATGCGGGGGGATAGGGCCTTCAAAAAAATGTGGCCTGTCCACTCCACTGCCTGTCTTATACGGATGTAGAACAATGACCAGAGCCAGTGATATGCACCGCTGACTGACCTACATATAAAACATTGGTCACATTCGCACACACGCCTTGTCGTCTGACACAATCATGGGAGAAATGCTATAGATCTATCGGGATGGATGCAGAATTGCGCTCAAGGTCTTGTGGTCCTTCCCTGAAATTATGAATCTATATAACTGTCAACATATAATGCCATAATACAATTAAGGTCACATTTACCCTTTATCATCATCAGAACCTCTCAGTATTTCCAGCGTTATTTTAAGTGCGTTAGCATGGTTACCGCAAAATATTACATGTTAGACACAATAATGGACGGGAACGAAATGCCTCATTAATGCTTAATTATATTCTAAAACTAAACAATGAAACCAGCAGGCCACGTTGTAGTTAAAGGGATAGTGAATCGAAAATGAAATATAGTTGTAGAATTTACTCACACGCATGTTGTTTCAAACATGTGTGACTTTCTTTCCTGCGTGTAAAACAAAAGCAGATATTTATAGAAAATGTCCAAATGGCTGCTTTTCATACAGTGAAAGTGAATGGTGACCATGGCTGTCCAAAAGCAGATATTTATAGAAAATATCCAAATGGCTGCTTTTCATACAATGAAAGTGAATGGTGACCATGGCTGTCTTGAATTTTTGTCTGTTTCTCACAAAATTTGTTGTATGCAGTGTTATTTTAATATGATTGATATACTATTATAATTGTTGTTAATGTTTTCTTTTAGATTCTATCTTTAAAAAAAATGTATACATTAATTTGTTTTAGTTTAGTTTTATTCGTTGTATGTTTTAGTCATGTTTATTCATTTTTTGTCTTTGAAAATAATTATTAAGTTTTAGTTTAGGAGTAGTTGATTCATTTCTAGTTATTTTTATATTTCAATTTAAACTAAATGAAAATATCATTTTTGCTTTGTCAGCTAGCTGAAATAAAACTCATTTTTATATTTTATTTTATTTCAGTTCATGTTTATTTTTTAATGAAAATATTTGTTGTTGTTTTAATATTTGTTTGTTTGTTCATCCCTTTGCTTGTTTGTTTGTTTGTGCTTGACACCCCTATATAAGGAAAGAGCAGTTTTGAGAATCTGCTAAACACACACACAGACATTTTTAACTATTAACATGAGAGTAAGTCAGTGATGTGAGAATTTCCATTTTTGCATGAAATCAATCTCATAAAACTAAATTATGAGACTCTCTATCTGTCTTTATATTAATAGTGTCTTCATCAAAGTGAGAGCACACATGTTTAGGTCAGATTCTGCAGCTGTAAATGAGATGCTCCACATAATCACCCTTTGTGTCTGTAAGAAAAGGGCAGAAGATGAAATGAGGGTCAGGTGTCAACCCTTGTCCATCTCGGATGACTCCTACAGAAGATTATGGTATGAGACTGTGTTCCTCCTGCCTGCCACACCCCATCCCATCATCCATCTGGGGTCCATCTTCAGGAGTAATGCAGCAATATGCTCCCAACTAATAATCTGTCAAAATGTATATGTTTGATTAGTCTTTGTGGTCTGTGATTAACTCATATACAACGTATCATTCTAATATGATGATTTGGTGCATAAACAAACAAACAAACAAATAAATAGAAATAAATACAACCCGAATTCTGGAAATGTTTGGATTTTAATTCATTTTTAATTTTTAATAAAATGAAAACTAAAAGAATTTCAAATCACACAAGCCAATATTTTATCCACAATATAACATGTTAAATAACTGCTGAAATACACAAGGCCTTTCCTGAAATAGACATCATCTGGAGGGGAGCATATGTTGCTCTAAAACCTGTATATAACTTTTAGTATTCATAGTACCTTCCAAAACATGCAAGCTGCCCATGACAATTAAGCACCCCATACCATCAGAGATGTTGGCTTTTGAACTAAAAGCTGATAACACGCTGAAAGATCTCCCTCCTCTTTAGCCCCGAAGGACACATCATCTGTGATTTCCAACAAGAATGTCAAATTTGGACTCTTCTGACCGTAGAACACTTTTCCACATTGAAACAGTCCACTTTAAATGAGCTTTGGCCCACAAGACACGATGGCACTTCGAGCCTTTTTGCATGATAGAGCTTTAGTTGGCATCTGCAGATGGCATGGCGGATTGTGTTTACTGACAGTAGTTTCTGGAAGTATTCCTGGGCCCATTTATGGCGCTTTTCCACTGCATGGTACGGTTCAGTATGGTTCACTTTTGGGGGGTTTTCCACTGGGTACAGTACCTGGTACTTTTTTTAGTACCACCTCGGCCGAGGTTCCAAGCGATCCGTACTATTACCAAAACGTGACGTGTAAACTCTATTGTTCACTGATTGGCCGGAGAACAACGTCATTACTGCATCACTGAACTTGCGACATGAGACCCAACATAGACCCGGTAGATTTAAATCAGCACACCCAGCAAAGGATCGGATGCAGCCTTTGTTTGAACAAACGCACCTTTTTGTATCAACCAAAAATTTCCGTTTCGTTGTCTGTTGAGGAAGTATAGACGTTCTTTTCGTTGATAGCCGAGGAGCGTATCCAGCGAGAGCTTGATGGGGCGACGCAGAATGAAAAAGCCGTATATACATTTTGCACTTTTCTGTTTATATTTGTACCTTAGTATCTGTGTTTTGCTTCAATTAAAAACAATCTGATCGAATAAGTGTACCTCCAGACTATATAAAAATGTATTATTGTATGAGCACGTAATGAACCTCTTGAAAAAGACATATGATTAATGCCATAATGATACAAACCAACACATAAATAAAAAAACAAGGGATACATTGTACATTTTGAAATATTATTCAAAAGTTCATTGATAATTCACTTTACAGAACATTCTACATGAATAGTTAACTATTCAAGTAACGCAGCACACCTGCACGAACATCCCTTCCCTCCTCCTCTACAGCCTGTGGCACTACCACCACAGTCTTTGCTGCTGGGGGTAAATCCCAAGCATTCTCATAGACCTCTCCATTTCTGTTAAAAACATCCACACGCCGAGAATGAAGTACACCATTCTGTCGATGGGTTCTTTTTTTGTGTGTTTGTTTGTGGCGCATTTACGATGATGTCACGGCAGTAGAGGCGGCGCAACTATAAAGACGCATGAATAATCTTGCCCACTCTAAAACGGTACTAAACTGCAATGGAAATGCAAACCAACCCGAACCGAGCCGTGCCGTGCCGTAACGAGCCGTGCCAAGCCGAGTTGTACCACGCAGTGGAAAAGCACCATTAGTAATGTCAATGACAGAATCATGCCGATGAGTGATGCGTGTCGTCTGAGGGCCTGAAGACCATGAGAATCCAACAAAGGTCTTCGACCTTGTCCCTTACGCACAGAGAATTCTCCAGTTTATCTGAATCTTCTGATGATGATATACACTGTAGTTGATGGGATTTGCAAAGCCTTTGCAATTTGACGTTGAGGAACATTGTTTTTAAAGTATTCCACAATTTTTTCACAACTTTCACAGATTGGAGAGCATCTGCCTATCTTTACTTCTGAGAGACTATGCCTCTTTAAGACATCCCTTTTATAGCTAATCATATTACAGACCTGATGCCAATTAACTTAGTTGCTATATGTTCTCCCAGCTTAATCTTTTCAAAATGTCTTGCCTTTTCAGCCCTTTGTTGCCCCCGTGCCAACTTTTTTGAGACCTGTAGCAGGCATCAAATTTGAAATTAGCTAATTTAGTGGATAAAAATGTAAAATGTATCTGTTCAAACATTTATGTTCTCTATGTTCTATTGTGAATAAATTATTGGCTCATGTGATTTAAAAGTCTTTTAGTTTTCATTTTATTCAACAACAAAAAAACCATCCCAACATTTACAGAATTCTAGTTGTAAATATATAAATAAATCTTATTATCAATTTTGAATGTAGATGTGATGCTTAAATTAATTTTGTGGAATCCATGACATTTATTTCAGGATACTTTGATTAAAAAAATCAAAAGAAGTTACAATATAGATGTAAATTTGTGTTACAATATAGATGTCTTTATTGTCCCTTTTTATCAATTTAATGTGTCCTTGTTGAGTGAAAGTATTCATTTATTTAAAAAGTCTTACTGAACCAACTTTTGAACGGTACTGTGAATATATATTGGATTTTACTAGCGTAATAATAAATATAATATAATAAACTCTTTAAATAATGTAACATTAATTTAGTGTTCATATATACCGAATAAGCTTGGGTTTCACAGTAAAATATGTCTTGCACATTGAGAAGTTTAATGCACAATGTGGATTTTGTGACTGGTGAGAGTGGAATGTACATGAGCATGTTATTGTGTATGTGTGCACTGTGTGCTTGTGACCCCACTGATGGGAGAGTAAGGGTGAGATGTTGATCAGGCCTGACAGGGTGTGATCATTACCGGCCTGGCCAGTGAGGTCTCAGCCCTGCCACTGTAATGAGATCAGCGGGAGTCATGGCCACTGTCATGCTGCATGACCCCGCTCATGCGACAGCAGTGCGCTGAGATGGCTAATTTAACGCCGGTCATCCAGGAATCCACCACCACACACTGAGCTACTGCTTGTGTAGTGTGACCTCAAGCATGTGGAAAGTCTTGGGAAATTGACATTTGAGGGACTGTAGTCTAACCAGTAAGAAACACTTTAACTGAATTCCATCTCAAGCTTTGAATTTTTTCTAGAGATCGACCGATATTTGACCGATATTTTTCCCGATATTTAAGCATTTTACCATAATCGTTTATTGGTTTTGAAAACGAATTGTTTTTTTGTTTTTGTTTTATCTATCACATACATAATTATACAGAGTATAATCAGCAGTGAAATGTGTTCTCTGTATTTGACCCATCCAAGAGCACACACACACCTGGAGCAGTGGACGCAGGCACACACACACACACACGCCTGGAGCAGTGGACACTGTTCACTCAGCGGTTGATGCTCAGCAAGACCACCGCATGTAACTTTTAACAAGATTCACTTGTTTGAAACACGCGAAATTATATTAACATTTACTAACCATTATTTCGCCAATAAACATCTAAATAAATACATCTCTATCGAAATTAATGATTTATTATCGCAGTTTGAGTATAGTTCTGTGTAAATAGATAAACCGCGCTGTCAGCAGTTTTCACAATTTAGAATGACAAAAACATTTTAATAATTCTGACAAAACATGCCAGTTAAGAAATGCAATCAAATAGAACGTTTTGTTTGTTATATCTTATTTCAATATTCCAGAGAATATTATTTAGTGAATTAACATTATCCAGTGCATTATTATTCACTCTTTAGCCTAAACAGCTTATAAACCTAAAACTGTAGTTTAAAATGAAGTTGATATTTTGTTTGAGTTTTCCCTCTTTTCCTTGGGTTTTAAATAAGCCTGTAAGCGCCGTGCGCGTTTTACTTTGACTTTAATATCAGCAGCAATTCTGCGTCAAGCAGTGTTTAAAATAAAAAATCAGCAAATACTGTGGAACCAAATAAATGAGAAACGAATGTTTAAAAAAAAAAAAACATTATCACTTAGATCAGGGGTAGCCTAATAGATCGCTCACGCTTTAGGTCAGTGTTTCTCAACCTGGGGGGGCAAGAGATAAAACTCAAATATACATTCACTAATATTATGACTCGCATGTTAAGTAGCCTAATGTAAAAAAATATATAGCCTATAAATAAATAACAGTAGCCTACCACCTCTCTACGTATTCTGTGTTTAGGAGGAGAAATACGGTTCTCATGGCGCTGTGAATACAGACTGAACGGCGGCTCAAAACCGCTGTATGAGAACATGATACACAAACTACTGCTCTCGCTGGATAAAAGAAGCCACTGTCACACCAGTACACACAAGTTTTGATGGGCAAGTTTTGTAATCAAGGTAAAGTTGATTACAGTGACATGATCGTGCATTAGGCACGCGTTGTGTCCGTTATAAATGATGTGCAAACGAACCGTGTATGTGCGCTCTCGATCACTATAACATCATATTTCTGCTTAAATACAGCTCAGTACATAGTTGAATACAGCGACATGAATAGTGAATAATAATAAAACACTATTTTATGTATTATTATTAAATTAATGCAACATCACAACGAGCCTTTTTAATTATTTATTTAATATGTATTTTATAATTTATTTACTTTTCACTTGGTAGATATCGGTACAGACTCAGAAGTCAACAGGTTTAAAACGGGCGCTTTTACATTTCATTTCGAAACTCTTCCGCATCGTCTTGTCTGTGTCACCTCACTCTTCTTGTCAGTCATCTCTCTTTCATGATAAATGAAATCTGATCTGTGATGTAGAGGTCTGCGCGGGACTGTTTTATGTTTTATTCCGCACACACCCGCGATATATTCACTGTTTGTTCACATTTCTGCTGAAAGAAAGAGAGATAGGCTAACAAATAAAAGTGTAGTCTGCACAAAATTGTATTTATTTTATTCGTCTTGAATTTATTGACTGATAAATGTCAATAATTTTGCTGCCAACACGGAATAAAGTGTCACAGAGAGGAAAAAAAAAGTTATATAAAAATTGTAATCCCTATTTTTATTCGTTTTGTCAGGATATAATTCTTTTAGGCTAACATTCAGCCTACAACACAATAGGAACAAATGTAGGTTTAACCTAATATAAATTTTATAAGTCTTGTCAAAACACTAAATTCATTTAACATCTTGCTGTTAACACAGTGAAAAGTGCAGCAGAGAAAAATAAATAAATTCGACACAGTCTGTCATTTAAAATGATAGAATAAGCATAATACAAAAAAAGAAAAAAGGAAAGACGAGTTGAACGTCCTTCAATGACATCGCATTCACACTCCATCTTTATTCTGATCTGTCACTCATCACAACCTGCCAGTTCTGTTTGAGAGCTGTATATTATATCTGCATCGTTGCACATGCTTTGCTCAGACCCCGCAAATAAAACGAAGCACTGGTTCGTGCTGCAGCGCGCGCATAACGGTCCAAGTGCAAGCTGTAGCCTACCGGAGCTCGATAAGAAAGCGCAGATATGCTGTTCTGAAAGGACGTATGGGAACGGGATATTGTTAGACTGCCCGCTCAAATTCAAATTGCGCCAGAGTTACCGACCATTACCCCCTTGTCTTCGGGAAATTAATCCCGCGGCATAAGAAATCTGGTCGGGACAGCCGCGGCAAGAGCACGGCTCTCGTTCGTTCGGTGCACTGCGTTGAGCAGCAGCGTTCAGTTTTAATTGTAGTGTCCTCTAACTGAACGAATTTATTTGTATTACTATAAAAACAATCTAAACCATGGTGCCATGGTGAGCAAGTGACTTAACAGCTTAACACCGGTATAACCGTCATCACGTCTATCCGGCAAGCCTAAGTTACTTCACTCTGTTATTGATTTACTTTATAACAGTAAATAAATATCGTTTCTGCATATTGGTTATCGGGTACATAAACGTACAAATAATCGGTATTGGTATCGGTTATAAAAAATCTATATCGGTCGATCACTTATTCTCCCCCTTTTTTAAAAGGCCATGTCAAGGACATCAAATGAACAGTCATATCTATTCAGTAAACATTTTTGCAGGCCAAAACCTGGAAACTATTTAGCATTTTAGCACTTCTGATTTCATCATCCAGAAGTCATTTGCTGCATCCCAATTCACCTACTTATACTATGCCCTAAAAGTATGTACTCTTTTTGTGAAGAATGTAGCTGAAAAGAAGAATGTAACGTAGCAGAATAGTAAGCACGCTTTGGGACATGCTAATTCGTAATAGCTGCTTTTTTAACGACGCTCTGTTGCTTAGTTATGTGCATCATGTGACTGTTTAAACTGCCCTGTCAATCATCTTGTCACAGTTAACATTATCCCCATTTCATTTAATTTGATTTCCCACCGTATTGGAGAGAAATGAAGAGGCAAATTGCGGGTCTTTCATTCCGAGAACTCTGCTCATGTGTTTGCATAATGATGCATTTAAAAGTTAATGGCCAAACGTATCATTATAAAAGTTCACAGTGTTGCTGCAAATTAAATATAACGTGTATAGCATTAAATTAATATTTTTTAATCAGGTCAGACATTGATTGTTTATCACTCAAATCCGTTTCTCTCCGTCAGTTGGTCTCGCTTATCCGCCATGTTTGTAGTTTTTAACACTTTGTATGCGTGTTTGTAGTTCTATTCGAATTCCCGTCCCCCGCGCCTTGTGTTGTGGGCAACATTAGCCATTAGAGTGGGCAAGTAGTTGACCATCCGGTAATCTTTGGCATACTTTTTTAAACATACTATGATTTGGGACATATTAATTATATTTTCAAAAACTATTTAGAACGGATAGTAGGCTATGCGAATTGGGATGCAGCAACTGTGTTTTATGAATGGGCTTCTTTTGATTAAAGGGGTCATATAATGCCCATTTTACACAAGTTTATATTATTCTTTAAGGTTTTAATGAAAAGTCTGTAACATCATTTGGTTAAAAATTTCCATTGGTAGTGTAAAATAAACAATGTTTTTTGCCTGTCAAAAACAGCTCTTTTCAGAGCAAGCTGTATTGTGTTATTCTCCTTTAAATGAGAAAGAGCTTTGCTGACCCGGCCTTCTCTTCAGAGCTGTTCTTGTGGTCAGTCCAAACGATAAAAGGAACCTCCGTGCCCTCTAACCAGTGACGCCACTCGCTGCCAGCTCGTTACTTGCTGCCAGCTTGACAGCAAGTAACTCCCTATTCCCGATGTAGTAATTCCGTTCCGGGGGGGTTAAACGATGGGAAAAGAAGGCGCAGGGATGTATTCTCTCGTCCGAGGGAGATCTTTGGGATAAAACACCCCCAACCCCCAACCCCCACCTCTGATGCATCAACCTCCACAATGAACTGACGAGACGGGTCTGGTGTGGTTAAAATAGGAGCCGAACTGAAGCGGCTCTTGAGACTCTCGAATGCAGTCTGGGCCTGCGATGACCAACTGAAACACGTCCTAGTGGAGGTGAGATCAGTCAGTGGAAGGGCGACCTGACTAAAGTTCATAATGAATCGCCTGTAGAAATTGGCAAACCCCAGAAATCGCTGGACCGCTCTACGATTCTCTGGGATGGCCAATCAGCAACTGCTTCTACTTTGGCGGGGTCCATTCGGATACCCTCGGGAGAGAGAATAAATCCTAGGAACGGAATCGACCGTACGTGAAACTCGCACTTCTCCAGCTTGGCAAATAAACAATTCTCAAGTAGCCGTTGGAGCACTCGCCTGACGTGCTGGACATGATCGCGCTCGTTCTGGGAGAAGATCAGGATATCGTCGAGATAAACGAAAACAAATCGGTCGACCATGTCTCGAGCACGTCATTGGCGAGTGCCTGGAAGACCGCCGGGGAGTTGGAAAGCCCAAAGCGGCATGACCAAATACTTAAAGTGTCCCGTGGGGGTGTTAAGCGGTCTTCCACTCGTCCCCCTCCTAATCCGGACTAAGTGATAAGCGTTGCGGAGGTCCAACCGTAAGATGGCTGCCCCTGCAAGAGCTCGAAGGCAGATGACATCAGCGGCAAAGGATAGCGATTCTTCACCGTGATGTCATTCAACCCTCGATAGTCTATGCAGGCGCAGCAACCATCCTTCTTCCCACGAAGAAGAACCCGCCCCAACCCGGAGAGGAAGAGGGTCGAATGATGCCAGCTACCTGAGAATCATGGATACATCACTCCATGGCCTCCTCTCAGGTCTAGACAGAGAGTAAAGCGCCCCTTGGGCGGAAGTGCCAGGTAACAGGTCAATCGCACAGTCGTGCAGGCGGTGCGGAGGCAGAGATGAGGCTCGGGACTTACTGAAAACCGCTCCCAAGTCATGGTAAGCCTCCGGTACACCTGCCAGACTCACCGGCTCCTCCTGTAACACAGAACAAGACATTACAGGGAAAATCGGCACCCAGACATTGAGCTAAACAGAAAGAACTCCACCCCAACACCGAGTTAAGAGCCCAGTCAATGTGGGGTTGTGTTTCGCCAGCCAGGTGTGTCCCAAAACCACTGGGCGGTGGGTGAATGGATGAGGAGGAAGAATCTCCTCAGCATGATTACCAGAAAGAGTGAGTGTGACAAACTTAGTGGCGTGAGTAATCCTGGTGAGAAGGGTGCATAAGAGTTCTAGCTAATATGGGGTCAGGCAGGGACACAGATGGAAGTCCCAAGCGTCTGGCCAGCCCAGAATCCATGAAGTCACCCTCCGCCCCTGAGTCGATCAAAGCCCCAACCTGATAGACAGTCCCCTTAACCAATAAAGAGGCCTGGAACTCACAACGACCACCAGAGGGCAGTTGAGTGCCAGTCACGCTCACAGTACGTTCTCCCTTGAGCGGTGAGTGCCGCCTCACTGCCGGGCATGACGCTGCCACGTGACCTGCCTCCCCACAGTAGAGGCACAGTTGGTTATCTAGGCGATAGCGCCACTCCTTGACAGTCAACCGTGCTCTCCCAACCTGCATCGGCTCCTCCTCGGAAAACCCGAGATGTTGGGTGGGCGTGTCGCTCGCCGCTCCTAACGCGGCTCTAGTGACGAGCTCAGGGGGAAACCCGCTCCTCCGATGACGAGAATGGAGAGAAATCCGGTTGTCCACTCGGATGGCGAGATCGATGAGTCCATCCAGACTCGAGGGGAGTTCCAAGGAAAATATCTCATCCTTGATGTGTTCGGCCAGACCGTGAAGAAAGTGATCTCACAGAGCCTTGTCGTTCCAGCCACATGATGCTGCGAGCGTGCGAAACTCGATAGAATAGCTGGAAACTGAGCTCTCCCTCTGTCGTAGCAGTGCCAAGGCCCGTGCCGCCTCAGTTCCCCGAGCCGAGCGATCAAACCCCTTGCGCAGCTCCTCCGAGAAGCTGTCAAAGGAGGAACAGCAGTCTTGTTCGTTGTCCCACATGGCCGTCCCCCACTCTCTCGCTTGCCCCACCAGGAGCGTGATGATGAAAGCCACCTTAGAGCGCTCCGTGGGAAAATAGGACGGCTGCAGCGAGAAGGTTAGAGATCATTGCGACAAGAAAGAGCGACAGGTGTTGGGCTCACCTGAGTAAGGGGCAGGCGGATTGAGCCGTGGTTCCGCATGACGGTTAATCGTTCCATCCTGGTCGGGAGGAGGGGTTGCCACAGAAGGGCTGGTGTGCAGTCGATCAAACCGCTCAACCAGCTGGTTGAGCTGGAGCGAGATCTCGGAATACACGCGGCGGGAAGCCGTAATCTCCTCCTGATGACGACCCAGAAGAACGCCTTGTTGCATCAGAGCTCGGCGCATCTCATCCTCCTCTGCTGTGTCCATAACTGTGGTCAGTAGATTCTGTGACGGCGCACGGAGAACAGAGGACACAAATGCGGAGGACAGATGAATTTAAAGCGTTTATTCGCTAAGTGAGCAAAACAGAAAATAACAGAGAACGGCGAGCAGTCTCTGGGGGTGATGCAGCTCCGGTCGGCAGCGAGATGCGGACCCACAAGCTGAATAGAAAGGACCTAGCACAAACCCAGGTGAACCACCTGAGAGTGGAGCTAGAAAGAGAGCGGCAGTCCTTCTCTCTGAGCGTCCTGGGGTAAGACGAGACAAGCGTGAGTAAACCCAGAGTACAACACGATTTCGAGAACACCAAACAATCTACTGACAACACGGACTAGTCAGAGGAGAAAATATATAGGAGAGGTTAATGAGCTACAGGTGGAACAGGCGGTTGGCGACAGGCGCACTGCCAGATCAGTGCTGATTGCACCTCTCACGAACCGCTGAAAAAGACATGACAACACAGGCGGAGCCAGGAATGCACCCTGACCCGTGACACATTTAGGTAGATTCCTTCAAAACAAACTTAATCCACTTCTGCCGCTCAGATGTCGGGAGTAAACGTCTACTGCTATGTTTATTATTACATCCAACAACAAAACACATCAATCACTTAAGAGTCATTCTTGTCTACATCTGCTCTGGCGGTGAAACAACTGATGACAGCTCACTCAGGGCGGGTCTGAGGTAAGACACCAGTGCAGTCTGTGCTAAAATGCTTCAGTCAATCAACAATCGTTGGAGGGGCCTCCGTCCATGTGACATCACACAGACAGACTGCTCGATTTGAGAAAGGGGTAAATATTTTAGTATAAACATTAGTATAAAAATAAAACAAAACACTGGGTCGAATTTTATCATTATAGGGTGGTTGTGTACACACACTGCCAACACACATTTCAGTTCAAACAACTTGTAAAAGTGCATGTAGTATTATATGACCCCTTTAAAAACCTGAAGTAAGGTCTGTGGTTTTCATAAACTCAATATATTTTTGCATTTAATTCTACATCATATAATACATCAGCAAAACACCTGATTTTTAAAAGCTTTTACTTGTCGGTTGCTAACAAGTGGCTAAATTGGCCTACAGAATTTGTCGGTGACATTAAACATCATGTTGAACCAATACACTCGTCTACACAGTCTAATTGCATTGTGCTTGCAACAAATTGCAAATTAAGCTTTCAGTATTCTTTTTTTTAAATAAAGTTTGAAAGCGCTCTCAGAAACGTAATGGTGGAGACATTGAAGTCATATGACCGTTGAGTAGTTTATTTACAGCCTACATTTATCTTTTGTCTTTTATTTAGGCTTCAAAATTCATTAAATCTGTGTTAATTTGTGAAGACTGACTGGAACTTATCTTCTGCAATGATCCAAAAGTTAATGGAACAATCCTTTTGGGATTTGTTTTTTTGTCAAAGGAACAAGGTTAATGCTTGGCCTACAAAAATAAATATCACTGCAGAGCTCTATTGTGCCATTGGTATCAATAAACGAAACTGCAACTCAACAACTCATCAAGAACAATTATTGTTTTCATACGTTTCCCAAACACTCCTCCATCCGTCACTGGTTAAACAAACACTTTTTACACAAACAGTGTTTTATACTGAAATGTGAATTTAAATATACATAAACTTTTAACTTTTGCAGTTAAAATGGTTTAAATATTAAAAATGAACTTACATTTTAATGAAACAATTAAACTTTGAGTTAAAACTTTCTTGGGCCTAGGAATTTTAATAAAAAATGTATGATCTCAAACACAATACAAAAGTGAAAATAACCAGGCATTTACTGGTCCCACATCTCCGTCTCCCCAGTTTTGTTAGGAGGAAAGACATGGACTCAATATAATTTAAAGTTGGCTGGAAGCTGCTCAATATTTGACTGGCACCAAAGCTTATGTGTGCAGAGCTCAGATAATTCAGCTGGTTTCACAAAGAAAGCCTTTGACACTTTGCAAGTGTCAGGAAGGGGATTTCTCATCCCTCCTGCGAGTGGCTGATATGCAGAGGCTGTGCGTCTGGACCAGACAGCCTATCTCTGGGATTTGTCCTGTCCTTTCAAACCTGAGAAGATCAGTCGTGAGATGGAATGCCAAATGACACAGAGGCGACCGGGGAGGCTCCAACAGCGCCAAACAGATAAAGAGAATTAAACGGAACTGGCCACAGATGTTCCTATTGCCCTTTTTAATTTCCCAATACACTGTGCTGGATTCGCTGTCAATGCCATTGAATCTGTTCTCCTAGTATATGGATGCAGGGAAATAAAATAGCACACAATATCAATGGTCACATGAGTCAACAGTATTTATTTCAGTCACAAGCCCTTGCCTGTCTTTTCAACACAATTGTAATAAGGTGTGTGTGTGTGATTTATTAATTAAAATGAGGGAAAATCTCATTATGATTTTTTTTCTCAAATACACATTGGCCACAATTAATGGAACCCTTTTATTCAATACTTTAAGACTCCATAAAACTCATTTTGCCAAGACAACGGCTGCTTTTGAAATCGCATACTCTATGAGTAGGTACACACAGAAAAATAAGGGTTTCAAATTGTAACTTTTGGGGTACAACAGCTTGTCGCTGGAGCAGTACACTTAAAAGGACATATTTGTACCTTTTTTACCTATATTAGTACACCAAGGGCGTATTACTACTCCTAAGGTACTAATATGTACCTATTAGGGGTAAAAAAGGTACAAATGTGTCCTTTTAAGGGTACTGCTCAGCGAAGCTGTTGAAAAAAGGTACAATTTAAACCTTATTTTCCTGTGTAATTTCAATAAGTACTTACTTAACGAGCATTAAACGAGTACGTACTCTACTGCCAAATATCGTTGAGTATGAATACGATCCGCCATGTTTACGTTATCATGTGACCTATGACGTTTTAATAAGCACAACAACTTAAAAGATACAAGTGACAGGATTAAATCTGTAAATATTTTGATGTTTCTTGTTGAATTTAAGTCTCGTTTCATCCCTCAGACTTATAAATAACAAAAACAAAAATATATATTTTTAATTTATTATGATCATATTAATATTCTGATTATTCAAATGATTTAACCTTGACATTGTGCTATTTTTCTGTGTATGTAATCTCATGCGTTGATGTGTTTTCCTTTTTTTTGTCATTATGATTGTTTATTGTTAAAGATACAACCTTCTTTCCCTGATATTGTATGCAATTATAAGTTGTGCAATAAATAAGAAATAAAAAAAGATAAAAGCGACAGGTGCACGAACGCACTTCCTGATTTTGCTGAGTTAGATGTGTTCCTGGGTCAATATAATGTTGACCCTGGATCAACATTTTAATCCAAAAATTTAATCTTGACCATTTCCCTACACCTAAACCAAACCTTAACCTTGAGTAAGCCCTAAAATCAGAGGAAATGATAGATGAATGACACTGATGTACAAGCAACAAACACTGATTGTAGGCCTAAACTTCACAAAAATTATAAACTTGTTCTTCAACTCTGATTGGTTAATAACAATGTTGTTCCAGGGTCAACAAAGATGTTGACCCAGGAACATGTCGCACTTGGTAAAATACGGTTCTGCTGCACGAACACCTCATAGCATCAGAGTTACTTGACAATCCTACCTAGTACAGTTTTCATCAGCCTTTGCGATGCCTGCATAAAGGAGATGCAGTGCAGCTGCTTGAAGATCTCTCCTTTGGAGAAGAATGTTTATTTTATACTGGAAAAATGGAAAGAAGTGTATGTATTACTACTTTACAAGTGTTTTAGTATGCAAAGTATGCTGACAGTGTGTAGTCCTCAACCTTAGCAACTCCATGGCCACCACACAGGCAGATGGAAGTGGACAAGGCCCGATTACCAACAAGGCAAAATACTATAGTTGCTACTCATCTTAGTTACTAAGCTTTTTTTTTTTAATGGAAATTATGTTTTAGTAAAACAAGCAAATGTAGTTTTTGTCATTTGCCATAGCTATGCATGACTATACACAAGACAAATGCAGCCAAAATGAATACATCTCAATTTACATTCAAGCAATGAATTAATGCATAAGTTAATGAAATAATTACAGGTGCTGGTCATATAATTAGAATATCATCAAAAGTTGATTTATTTCACTAATTCCATTCAAAAAGTGAAACTTTTATAATGTATACATTCATTCCACACAGACTGATATATTTCAAGTGTTTATTTATTTTAATTTTGATGATTATAACTGACAACTAATGAAAACCCCAAATTTAAGGTTTAAAAGATGTTTAATTAATTTCAGTAGAGGCTTTGATGGCAGCATTCCTTCATTAGCCACTCTGCTCCGAAATAAACACACGTCTAATCTGTCCCTGTAAATCCAGACAAGAGTCAGTCACATGTGATTTATCTGATCAATACTGCATTTATATGTTGAGGTGATGTGTTAACTCTATTTTTATCCAACACAAATATTCCTCAGTTTATCAACAGACTAATAGACAAATAAAACAAACAATTTACATTTGGCAACTTCATGTAGATATGTTTATATTTACATTACTTAAATTCATGTAAAGCAGTGTTGACAACAGTGAATTCTACATAATAACACATCACTCACTCAGATGTCTATTTCATGTCTAGAAGATGTGCTCATATGCACATTGTTCAAGATGGCGCCGAGTATGGCCGCCGTGTTGCGAGCTCCAGGAATACTTTGCAGTTTTTCGTATGTTTTATTTATTTTTTATTTTTTTACGTGTTAGATGTTGTTAGTATAACTGTCTACGATAGAGACACAATGTTTTAAACATTGGTTCCTCCGTCGCGCAACGCAAACCGGACTTTGAGTTCTTGAATGCCGGTGGATTGTTCACAGACACGGTATCAGAGCCCTTTGTCTGGGGCGTGCAACCGAGGAAACGCCGCCGACGCCGAAAAAGAGGGAAGAGAGCTGGCGTTCTCGTCAGACTGAGATGCCGTGCTTTCCGACCTCCTCTCCCAACAATTTTGCTGGCTAACGTTCAGTCACTGGATAACAAACTCTGTGAACAGCGTGCATGCATCTCATACCAACGAGAAACAAGGGACTGCTGTGTTATTTGCCTCACAGAAACCTGGATGTCTGCAATGGTTCCAGACTCAGCCATCGAGCTCACGGGCTTCTCCGTGCACCGCTCAGATAGAGCAAAGTTTCTCACAGGAAAAGCAGAGGCGGGGGTGTTTGTTTCTATATCAACAACTCATGGTGTAATGAAAGGAACACACACTCTATTAAATCCTTCTGCTCCCCTGATCTGGAATTTCATACGCTTCTGTGTCAACCATTCTGGCTACCGAGGGAATTTACAGCGATCATAATCACGGCTGTTTACATTTCTCTTCAAGCCAATACAGACCAGGCACTCAGGGAACTGTACGGGAATATAAGTGAGCAGGAAACCACGCACACAGATGCAGCTTTTATTATCACGGGGGACTTTAATAAAGCCAAATTCAGAACAATAGCTCCAAAATACTTTCAACACATCACCATCAACACGCTGTGGAGATCGTATACTCGATCATTGTTACTCCCCCTTCCGGGACGCATACAAGTCCCTCCCCCGCCCACCTTTCGGCAAATCGGATCACTCTTCCGTTCTGCTTCTGCCTGCTTATAGGCAGAAACTAAAAGGTGAAGCACCCGCCCTCAGGACAATACAATGCTGGTCGGATCAATCGGACGCTACACTACAGGACTGTTTTGATCACGTGGACTGGGACATGTTCCGGGCAGCGTTTGATGACAACATAGAGGCGTATTGAGATACGGTCACGTGTTTTATCAGGAAGTGTATAGAAGACGTAGTTCCGACAAAAACAATCCGTATCTACCCCAACCAAAAACCGTGGATTAACAGCGATGTTCGATCAGCCTTGTCAGCGCGGACATCTGCCTTTAAATCCGGAAACACTGACGATCGGAAACAAGCCAGTTACGATCCCAGGAGATCCATCAAAGCCGCCAAACGACAATATAAAAACAAAGTTGAAGAACAATTCAACAACAACAACCCAAGAAGCATGTGGCAGGGCATTAACAACATCACAGGCTTTAAAGGGAATAAACCAGCTACTGTGAACATCGCCACCTCTCTACCGGACGAGCTCAACACCTTTTATGCTCGTTTCGAGGCTGATAACACCGCCCACACAGAGAACGCTCCCGCGGCTGCCGCAGAGAGTCCACTCTCGCTTTCTGTTGTGGATGTAACCCAATCTTTTAAACGGGTGAACATCCGTAAAGCCGTGGGCCCGTGCGAACTGCCCGCCACATTGTTGGAGGTGAGCTTCCCTCCCTCCAGGACATCTACACCAGGCGGTGTACAAGGAAAGCCCGGAGGATTATCAAAGACTCCAGCCACCCGTCCCACAGACTGCTCTCTCTGCTGCCCTCAGGGAGACGTCTCCGCAGCATCCGATCCCGCACTAGCCGACTGAGGGATAGCTTTTTCCCTCAGGCTATCAGGCTAATGAACAGTCAGAAATAACTCACCTACATCTTACTCCCACTCACACAACATGCCATGCACTGCACTTTAACAGAGTTCTACCGGACTACACACACACACTGCACTAACACATCTGCTATCACTGGACACCATACATAGCACATCCACGACATTGCATATGCATAATCTGTTGCACCTTCGCACAACTATCTGTTGCACAACCATCTGCTGTAAACTTATAATCTGTTGCACCTTCACATATTACTATGTATAGATGTGTACATAATGTAGATGTGTACATACGGTGTATAATGTGTATTGATAACTAAGTATGTCTTTATAGTACACTGTGTGTACTGAGTATATGTATGTGTATTTTGCACATTGTCTTCTGTACAGTCTGTAAATACGTACTGTCCATATGTAAATTGTTGTTGTTTTGTTGCACTGTCTGGAGCACGCTCGTAAGAATTTCACTCACCAAGGCACTTGTGCTGTGGTGATGTGACAATAAAAGTGATTTGATTTGATTTGATTTGATTTGATATCCAATTCTTTAAGAAAATTTTCCTGCCACATGTTAAATAGACATTTAGTAATCGTCTTTAATGTGTGATCTATGTTGTGTATTAACTAAGTATGATCTTTGTGGGTAACAATTAATTTTTGCTGCCGAGATTGGAATGGACGATCGATGAATTTTGTCTTTGGACTCGTTGGCAGGGGCGCGCTGCTCAAACAATACACTGTCACTGTAGTGATGGGAAGTTTGTATCATTTTACTGTCTCGAATCTTTGAGTCTCGTTCAGCAAAATGAACAAATCTTTTTTCAAGTAATTTCGTTAATTTTGTTCTTTTTAGCAAAGCATAATTCAAATGTTACGTGTTACTTCCCTAACACATCTACTACTTATGCAAACGTTGATCACACTACAAACAATACAAAACTATAATGCTATAAGAAACAGAAAATATTCATTCATTGTTTACCTGGGTCTTTAGTCTATGATTAGCTCACCTCACCTTTTATCTGACATGTCTTCTGGTTTGAGTCGTTTGTTCATCACATGACAGCCCCATAAGCTAAACCTATGAAGTATGAGCCGGAAAGATAATTGATTAGTTCACACCTTCGAGTCATTCGTTTTTTTGTCACGTGACAGTATAGATAAATTAGTTAATTTGCAAGCTTCCTTACAAAACAGGTGCATAGTTATTATTATTTTTATCATTATTATAATAATTATTTACTCTTACAGTTAGGTGATGCATTTCTGGTCTCAAATTGTAGCTTTTTATTTCTTACAGTTTATAAATGTGTGAATTTCTATCATTATGTTTCTTTTCCATAACACTGAATGTGATAACAAAGGTAATAAACAAAAGAGTTGGTTATTATTATTATTATTAAGTCTTTTTCCCTTAGACTGCATAGGTTTAGCTTACGGGGCTGTCACGTGATGAACAAACACCTTGTAAACCCGAAGACTCAAAAAGTGAACTAATCAATTCTCTTTCCGGCTCATACTGCATTAGTCACGTGATGAACGAACGACTCGAAAAACCCGAAGAGTCTCCAAGACTCTAAGCAGGTGAACTAATTCAGTGCAGAACCTACATGTTGGTGCGCATGCGCGACAGAACGAATCACTCCCCGAGACAACTCGTTCTTCTCGAGTCACATTAAAGATTTGTTCAAATTGGACGAATCGTTCAAGACCGACCTATCGCTAATACACAAACTCAGAAAGTGAAGCAGCAGCTCCGTGCCCTGTGTCTTTATTGACTTTAATATCTTCCCTCAACAGGTATAAAATGTATAAATGGTCATGGAATTTCGTTTTATATATGTCAATGTTGTGAAAATGGCAAATGTCATACACTAAAGTGTGTAACTAGTCTATGTTTAAAAGCTCGGTTAAACCACATGTGTATCACGCGCTCCACGCATGAATGCTAACCTAATGGCGGATAGCGTGATTACAGAAATGTGAAAATGGAGTGAATTTACTATATAATGTGTTTTGACAGTTAATAAAACATATAAGAGTTATAAGCTTCAAGTTAAAGAGTTAAAAATATAAATCAGTTGTTTCAAAGTGTAATGAATGTGTTATGCAAGTAGTATATAAAAATATATAATTATTGTTGCTAACATGTGCTATAATTCCAGAGATCATTTAAGTACTTTAAGAGAGTTGAAGACATGGAACAAGGTACATATGTTAAGATGTTAAGCAGAGTGTCATATACAGATATTGTATGCCATTAATTAATTAGGATTCATAAATTACGTTTTATTAACAAGGTTCGGGAGGAGCACGTCAGATACTTAGCCTAATCAACACAAGGGATATGCAATCAAGGCAATCAACAATGGGACATAAATACAGCTGACTTACCTCCATTCATTCGACGGTTAAGCAGCATACCTCCACCACCCCTTCTCCACCAATATCACCAGTATTCTAATCACACATTGAGGGGTACTCTGGGTTCGGGCCATTCCCGAGCTCGGAGCCCTTCCCCAGGACAGCACGCCAACAACGTATTTCCTTATTCGCCTAATAGGCTTACGTCCATCGTGCTAATATATGTATATTTTTACAGACAAGTATATTTTTACAGACAAAACTAAAACAATCAGTAGTCAGTTTTCACCTTCACTCACACAGGACCTCCAACCAACTAGATCCACTGCTCAAACTCCTATCTTCTCCTTCTGTCCCCTCACTGAGGCGGAAGTATCCAAGCTTCTCCTCTCCAGCCATCCTACAACATGTCCTCTTGATTCAATCCCCTCACACCTTCTCCAAGCTATCTCTCCCACACTCTTACCAGCACTCACACACATCATCAACACATCTCTCCTCACAGGCATCTTCCCCACTGCATTCAAGCAGGCTCGGGTTACCCCACTGCTAAAAAAAACCTACATTAAACACTTATTTTATAGAAAACTACAGACCTGTCTCTCTCCTTCCATTCATAGCCAAAACACTCGAATGAGTTGTCTTTAACCAGGTCTCATTGTTTCTTTCACAGAACAACAAACTGGATGCTAAACAGTCAGGTTTCAGAAGTGGCCATTCAAATAAGAGGGCGCTACTCTCAGTCACTGAAGCCCTGCGAATTGCAAAAGCCGATTCCAAATCATCAGTCCTCATTCTGTTGGATCTGTCTGCCGCTTTTGACACTGTCAATCATCAGATCCTCCTGTCCACCCTCTCATCACTGGACATCACTGGGATTCCACTTCACTGGTTTGAATCCTATCTCACTGGTCGGTCTTTCAAGGTGGCCTGGGGAGGGGAAGTATCCAAAGCACATTAATTGGTCACCGGGGTTCCCCAGGGCTCGGTTCTTGGACCCCTCCTCTTCTTCACATACACTACATCACTGGGTCCCATCATACAGGCACATGGTTTCTCCTACCATTTCTACGCTGATGACACACAGCTCTATCTCTCATTTCGACCAGATGATCCAACGGTAGCTGCACGGATCTCAGGCTGCCTGGCAGACATCTAGGCATGGATGAAAGAACATCACCTACAGCTCAACTTGGCAAAGACTGAGCTTCATCTCTTCCCTGCCACTCCAACTCTACAGCATGATTTCACGATTCAGTTAGGTTCATCAACAATTACCCCATCAGCTTCGGTCAGAAATCTTGTTGTAATCTTTGATGATCAGCTGACCTTCAAAGAGCACATTGCAAAGACTGCTCGATCTTGCAGGTTTGCACTTCACAACATCAGAAAGACCAGGCCCTTTCTGACAGAGCATGCTGCACAACTTCTTGTCCAGGCCCTGGTCATTTCTAGGCTGGACTACTGCAATGCTCTTCTGGCTGGACTTCCATCAAACACAATCAAACCTCTACAAATGATTCAGAATGCAGCGGCACGACTGGTCTTCAACAAGCCCAAAAGAGCACATGTTACACCTCTCTTTGACTCCTTGCACTGGCTACCAGTTGCAGTTCGTATCACGTTTAAGACACTGATGATTGCATATAGACCAACCACAGGCTCAGCACCCTCTTACTTCCACTCACTATTACAAATCTACATCCCCTCCAGAAGTCTGAGATCTGCTAGTGAGCGATGCCTCGTGGTACCATCACAGAGAGGCTCAAAATCACTCTCCAGAACATTCTCGTTCACCGTTCCACCCCCATCCGGAATGCTGGATCCCTGTCAATCTTCAAGCAACAACTGAAAACTCATCTCTTTCAACACTACTTGACTTCATCAAAAAAAAAATAATAATAATAATAATAATAATTCCTTCCCCTTTTCTATATCTTCATCTTTATCTTTCTCTCCTTCCCTTGCTAGATTGTATTTATTTGAACAATGCCTAAGACTTGGTGTTGGGGGCACTTCCTCTGTTTGTTTGCCTCTTCAAGATTAATTGCTTTATGTATTCCCCAATTGTAAGTCGCTTTGGATAAAAGCGTCTGCAAAATGACTAAATGTAAATGTAAGTGTGAAATCGTGAATGTACATTGCATTCTAAGTGTTTACTAGAATTATTTGTTTAATTGGTGAAAAACAGTACCTGATGAGAATCTGTATTTGAGTCATTTCTGTTTCTGTTCCGTTCCATTTTTTCTGCATATTGTGACTTTTGCTAAGGAGACGTTCCTTTGTTTTATGTTTATTGATGTATGAAGAATGCAGAAAAATTGCATTAATGAAAAAAAACAATACAGATACTCAGAAAGTGAAGCAGCAGCTCCGTGCCCTGTGTCTTTATTGACTTTAATATATTTTCTCACCAGGCGGTCAGGGCGCTACACATGCACAATTATAAGATTTCTGGCAGGGACAGATTTTTTAAATGGTATTTGATATAAACCATTATGCCATGTATCTGAACAAGATGTCCAGGACTTCTGGCAGAAAAATATACCCACAACATTAAAGATACAGCAATATATTTAATTGTTAGTTGGACACTTTTTGTCCTTGAGTGTACCAAACCCATCTTGAGTGTTTGTTGCCAAAAAGCTATTTTTTTTTAGGTATGTCTGACCATTGAAGCCAGTCATGTTTGAAGATGCTGTGTTTGTTTTTGGATGAGAGTTGAGAAAAAAAAACTCCCTAGTGTGGTGATGTAGGTGCATTTTTATCATTTTTTTAGGCTTTCTGATCCCAAGACTCGACTGTATTTGGGAGTTCTCCGGGTGTGACCCTTGGAGAGTCTTTGGCCACTCAAACTATCCTTCTTGCCTTGCTTTAAGCCAATATAGCCCTCTTCCAGACAGATTCATAATATCTCCTGTTGATTGGAATGTATTAATTATTATATATACACACATTTCCAAACACTCCCTTTGCAACATCTTCACGACGCTTGAAGAGAAACAAGCGTTAATTTGTCTGTTAATTTGGTCAAATCAATAGTGCAACCACCCTTCGCATTTTCTACCACTACAGCTTCTACCCCTACAGCTTTGTCGGGAAGGTTTCTTCAGGTGTCTTGGAGATATTGCCACAGTTCTTCTGGATTTATTCTGTCTCATTTGTATCTGACTCTACATGTAATTCCAGATGCAATGGTGTGGGGCACTGACTGTTGTCAGACACATGCACATACAAAAATCTCACTCATTGGATTATTACAATTAATAGCAAAAAGAATGTTTGAAAATGTAAACTGATACTTCCTACCAAAACACTTCAGCAAAAGATAAATATAACTGGCTTAAAACCTTTCTCGATGTATGGTATTAATTATGATCAGTATTTTAATCAACATCTGTGTAAATGTCCTCTATGTGATCTAGAGATTCTGCAGCTTTTTTCAGCAACAATATTCTCCCCTGTGGAAGCTAAATAAGACCTGACATTACAGAGGACAATTTCACATTTAATTTCTGTTAGCGTTCACATCTCTCTCTCACGTGTTGACAAGTGGAAGATGTGGATGAACGGGATACATGATTTTTAGGGTGAAAGACGTGTGGGGTTGTTTGCAGTTTGGAGGTGGGAGTCTGGGTCAGTATGGGCCTGTGGAGGTGGGAGACATGTTAAAACCCTTTTCCCCCCTCACACCCCTCAGACCCCCTCATGGAAGGGAGTGAGAAATGGCTGCCAGAATATGTATATATAAAACAAACTGCCAGTACTCCTGAGGCTGAGTAGCTTAAAGCTGTTCTGCGTCCAGAGACACGAGACCCTGACAGACCTGTGAAGTCTAGGCCTGACCTTGGCCCACTTTCACTCTAAAGCATGAGGGCATGACAGAACTCAGAGCAGGAACACGATGACATTCAGGAAGGTCTGTGTAACTAATATCACAGACCTTACTGTGATATCTATCCCAGTATAATGAAAAGAAAATGTATATTTTATATGTATTTTAATATATAATTTACTGTGATGGTAAAGCTGAATTTTCAGCAGTACTGCAGTCTTTAATGTCACATGATCATTCAGAAACTATTTTAAAATGCTAATTTAATGTTCAAGTATTTATTATTATTATTTATAAAACATTACTACTGCTTTGTACTGTTTAATATTTATTTGGAAACCATGATGCATTTTTTTCATTTTTTTGGGATTACATAAAACTTCCTGTTGCCAGCAGGTGGCGCTATGAATGTATATGAATATGGTCACTTAGATCACTTCAGGTCATGAGTCTTATCAAACATGTGAAGTTTGGTGCAGATCGTTTGGTGGCCAGAAGTTTAAAAGAGCAGTATTTGTTTAGAAAGATAACTTCCGTAACATTGTAAATGCCTTTACTGACACTTTTGGTTCTTTCTGAATAAAAATATTCATGTATTTCATTAAAAAAACTACTGAGCCCACTCTTTTGAATGGTAGAGTTTTGAATGGTTTAAGGTATACACACATTGAAAGAAAAAAGGATGATACATTTGTGATTGGAGAAATTACAAAAATAATTAGAAAAAGTTTTTTATAAATAAATAATACAATAATTATAAAATGTATTTCACTGGTATAATACTATGATCATTTATGATTTTTTCTAAACTGTAAAATAATTTTTAATTATTTCTTGATATGTTTTATTACTAAAATTATAATTTATCCTTATGCACAACATATCATATTTATTAAACACTAGGAGACGCATAAGCAGATAAATGACTGTTATATAATAATATTTATTTGACTGTATTTTTGACTCTCACTGTGGCTCCATCTCCTAGACCCAAGTATAAACAAATACAGAAAACAGTAATTTTAAATTGTTAATATTAATATTTCACATTATTACTGTTTTTACTGAATTTTTGAACAAATAAACACAGTCTTGATAAGCATTAGAGACTGCTTTGAAAAGCATAATAAATCTTACCAACCACAAACATTTAAACGGTATTTGCAAACAAAGTAAAATCGTGGAAAAATACATCAGTATTTACTCAAAACACTGCAGTATTTTATTGAAAGCAAAACACATGCAACAAAGATAACTTAATTTGTTAAGGGCTGACTTTAAAGTCAAAATAAATGATGTGATTGTGGACCTGGGGCCTCATTTATAAAATGTTGCGTAGAAACCATCGTAAATTTGATCTTTCGATGATATCTCGAATATGCATTTGTTTGATTCATAGAATGAACGTACGAATAGAAAACGCCATTCTTTCAGATGTGAAATCTATGAATTGCAAATGGTCTTGAACTTGCATGTAACTCAATGGTTTCAGGTTTCTGCCTCGTAAAAGACTCCTAATTAATGTCGTTAACATCACCAATCATCCTAATTTATAACAGCGAGCTGCAAGAACAGCTTACATTTTCAAAACCTACAATACTCCGACAATAAAAAGTGCGCATGTCGGCTCAGACCCTGACGTGATGTGACGCTAAGCACTTTTCCACGTCAAAGACAGTTTTTATAATTTTGAGCACTGGCGTAGATTTAAGCGTATGCACACTCTAAGATCAAATCTGTGCATATGGACGCTTTATAAACGAGGCCCCAGAAGTGTGCAAAATCTAAATCATGGACTGAGTTATCTAATGCCAAATTATAGGTGCCCTTTATAGATGTGTATCCATAATTCCTCTACCTTATTTCTAAAATGGTCCCTAAACATGAACTGAAGAACAAAAAAAGCAATAAACCCTGTAAAACCTTTATAAAAATAATAACAAAACAGATAATCTCACAAAATACATACTGATGTGTATCAATACTGATCAGTAAGCAATACAACATTTATTGATGATAATCATGTCAATTTTGAGACAAAGTTTGTGGGAATTGTGGGGGAAACCCAAACACAATAGTCTGGCCTTCAATGCTTCATATGGTACATAATCGTGAAGTCTAATAATGCATTTATAGCAGGTGCGGTCAAGTCTATTTCACAAAATATATATACATTTTCACAATGGCAACCATCAGCAAACTAGTGTGTTATTTTGTGTCATAAACGTATGTCATTCAAATAACAGATGACGTATGTTTGTATTTTCAAATGGATTAGCATGACCATCTTCAAACTATTACAAAAAAATATTAACTGGTGTTTCAGAATGTCTTGATAATGAGAGTTAAACAAAAGCAAAAAACATTGAATAAAGAGAGAAAACGAATCTTCAAAGCCATTATTGAAGGCAAAGGCAATGAAATATCTGTCACATATTTCTGTTTCTTATACATACATAAGCTACTTTCAGTTTTTACATTTTTGGTTTTGACAGTGAATAGCGATGAACATTCCCAAACATTTCCCCCCAAAATCCATTAAAGAGGCGGGCGTCTTCCTTTTTGTCAATTGTTCAGAAAGATGTTTTTGGTAGAACATGTGATCACAAATTAATAGGGCATAATATGATATTAGACACTGAGGTCATATTAGTGATCGACTGGCTTCATCCCAAGTCAGTGTTTGAAAGCCGTTGAACTGGATTTCTGGGTTCGGGGCAAAGGGTCCATAAAGATTAAGCGCTTGTATGGCGCTTTACCTGCATAAATACAGCTAAGAGTGACCGTCGAAATGTCCGAATCTTATTAACTTAATGACTTCCCCATTTAAATGGATTCTGATTCAATGTACTGCTAAACAAACTTCATTAGCCGGAGCCCTGTCAGACAGAGATATATTCTCAACAAAATTAGTTAACTATTGGATTTTTCAAGATAATATTTTTCAATTAAGATGAGGAGCTGAATTCGTCATGATTTAAAATTGAAAAACAGTGGCATCAGCAATACCAATTGGCCAAAATAAATAAAACATGAGCTTTCTGTCAGGGACACGCTTGTGTGTTGTACATCCTTACAAATGCTACAGAAAACTGAAAAATACTCATTATGTTTGAACAACTATGAGCATGATATTTCATATTCTTTTACAGCATTTATACAAATAATTTTGGTTACCAGCAACACTCAGCTGTAAAGTACATTGCTTGTTTCTAAAACTGTACACTCACAGTTGGCTCTCAAACTTGAAATTACAGGAAAAAACAAGATGTTAGGTTCGAATTTGTTAAGATGTGGCTTTTTGATGAAACCCTCAAGGTTTTTGCGGTTAAGCATAAGATAAAAAGGAATCTTTTTTTTTAAAGGGACTATACTAAAACTAATTAAATTCAAAAGAATAAAGAGCATTAGTGTTTGTTTTTAAGGATTTGGGGTAGTAAAGGGCATCCGTCTGTATGAACCAAACAAATATAGTGCTCTTTATGTCAAATTCCTTCACTTAAGGGAGAAGGGGAATAAGGGAGCGTTTGAAAGCAATCTGAAGTGAAAGCGGGGAGGAAATATCATTACAGACTGTAATGACTTGATGCTTCCACCATTTCCGGAATCAGTTACATTTTCATCGACTCACAGACCGTGTCCTCAAAAACAAACAGAGTGAGGAAATGACTCCCAATGAAATCTATGACAACAGAGTTGTTTGGACTGCTCTCTATGATAAACGTAAACATGTTCCTTTATCTAATGGACAGCTTTTGATGGCCTTTCTGGGGAAAATATAATAATCAGCTTTAAAATGGTATGATTGACCTCCACACATCCTAGTTAAGATAAATCTGTTTTATCGGGGCAAAGGAAATACTTGAATATAGATGAACTTATATTGGAGGGCCTTTTGAAAAACGATAAAGGAGAAACAGTAAACAAACAAAAACAAATTGTCAATATATCACTATGAACGAACAAAAGAGGCTATAATAATTGACCGTACCAATAAGGAGAGCTTCCTCTCAAGCATTATATCAAGTGGTAACATTTTTTTTCTTTTTTTTTGTAGAAAACAAGAACTGTTCTTTCATGTATTTTTTTTATTTTTGCTGAGAGGTAGAATGAAGCATTTAAATTGAAACACAACAACTGGTTGTTCCATCATTAACAATTGCCTCATAAGACTGAAACAGTCACAGGTTTTTGTTAGTCGCCCTGTGCCACCTAAAATACACTGTGAAAACCGTACAAACACATCTCTTTTTTATTTTTTTTTATCATTGTTTTCCAAAATCTTGTAAAGTATCCCAAATGTTCCACGGTAGGATGGCATGATTGAGTATGACCATGTAGGATGTTAATCCAAATCTGAGGAGGGTGAATGGCCGGATCTTTAGTCTGAAATCCACACGCTGTGAGGATGGATGGAGCTGATCAGTTGGAGGTGTCAGAATGGACACTCCCGGGTCCTTCCGTGGGTGAGGTCACTGAGGAAGGTGTCGGGGCATCTTGCCAGCCACCGTTCACCTTTTGTGAGAAAAAAAACAAAAAGACAAAATTATAAAGTGCGTATTTCAACACTCATCCGAATGCAAAGATGCAGCTACAAACCCTGTTGAGAAATCTAAACGAGAGTGACCATGATGAATTCCCTCACTATAAACACGATTTTGCAAGAAGTGAGTCACAAAGTGAGGCAGTAAAAAGGAACGACATTATGCTACATATTACGAGTCATACCGAGTCATTTCCAGAACATGATTTTCAAAAGACAGATGATGGAGAATCAATTATTGCAAATTATCACATTGGCTAAAGGAATGAAAGTATAATGGGCACCTAAAATGGAGGCCATTTCATGTCTGTGAGACAGGTTGCCTAAAGAGCATTTGGGGCATTAATAGCAATTTCCATGCCATCATAAAAAGGACTAGAAATGGGCTTTGGCAGCCTCTTATTTTCACAGCCTGTTATTTTAGATAGAGGCAGTCTGTAATCAAAAAAGAAAGAGCAGAGCGAGGAGAGAAAAAAACTTTTCAAATCTTCAGCTTTGGTGACACCCCATGTCTATTTCAAAGGCGTAATTACAGCGCATGGGCGAGAGGAAAGCTCCCCCACATAAATGCTTTATGTCTCAGGCCGTCATTATCCACAGCTGAAAAAAGGCGAATAACTTATCTGGGTGGAGAAGGAAAAACATCTTGTTATTTAAGACAGTGAATTTGTTGGAAGATTGAGACACTTTCTCTGGCTACATTATCATGGCGTTATGATGCAAATGTTCGGGCTGCTGCTTTCTTCTTTGTTATTTATGGTTACAGGTGTTCAGGTATAAAATACTGTTGATTGAATAATTCTTGATACGAACATGAAATCAGATGAAATCAAATTCAAGTTGAGATTTTTGAGATTTATTTATTAGAAATGACCGCAAGTGTCTCACTGAAAAATAATGAAATATAATAATTTAAAAAATATTTTTTTTAAGTGACAACATTTGAAGATAGTGATTAAATTCAAAATATATGTGAATAAAACAAAAATGCAGCTAAACTATATAATGTTGAAATGTTTACATTTAGGATTTATGTGAATGTAAAAAAAATATATGTGAATAAAAGAAGTGTTCAGATAAAATATATTTTCAGATCTTTATTTACACTTTTATTTAATTCACAACAATTCAACATTAATTATTTTATATAAAGTCTTCATAGATTTTATTTACGAAATTTACATTTAAAAATGTGAGTGAATAAATAAATTTTCAGATAAAATGTCTATTGAAACTATTTACATTTAAAAAATTGTTGTTAATTAAGTGTTTTTCAGATAATATGTATTTTGAGACTTTATTGAATTCATAAATATTGTGCTCTAATGCTCTAATGACCTCAAATATATCAAATGACCTTAAATATCACTGTAAGCTGTCCTGACAAGAACATGCTCTCCATCAGCCATAGGTGGCACAGAAGCGCTGGACCACTTCCACAGGACACATTCGGCTCTGCTTCAGAGCTGCTATTTAGAAAGGCAGTGTGTTTGTCTTTTTTCCTTTTTTCCTCCTCACACTTTGCTGGCTCCCTGTCAGTGCTGTTAAGGTGGCAGATGTGTGATATGACCAATGCACTTGGATTGCTGTCCCAAATCTCTACTCAGCCCTCCCTTGAGACTGTCTGATCAATTTCCTCTGCTGGCGACACGGCTTGTCGCTGTGTATTTTACATGCTGGCCTCTGCGGTTTGTGTTCCCATTCTCCCTCTCCCTCTCTTTTAAACACTCCTCCCCCAGTATAAAACTGATGGTTGGAGCTGCTCGTCTGCTCTGGTTAACACAATTCTTTTAATGTGCGCTCAGATCTGTGGTGGAGGACACCATCTCAGGCTCTGAATGAGTTTGATGGCCTGAATACACCTGCGTCTGGGCTTCTTTGAAGCTGTTGGTGTTTATGTGGCTCAAGGAGCCATGGTAACGCTAACACTGATCAGCGGTCACGATTTCTGTCGCCTTGGTGACTGTTGCTAGTGTGCATATTGCCGCTGGCACCACTAGATTGGGGTGAGTATAACCATATATATATACTGTACACATATTTATACAAACACACACATATATATATATATATATATATATATATATATTTACATTTACATTTAGTCATTTAGCAGACGCTTTTATCCAAAGCGACTTACAATTGGCAGTACATAAAGCGATTAATCTTGAAGAGGCAAACATACAGAGGAAGTGCCAATAACATCAAGTCTCAGGCATTGTTCAAATAAGTACATGCTAGCAAGGGAAGGAGAGAAAGATAAAGAGAAAGATGAAGATTTTGAAAAAGTGAAAGTTCAATTTTTTTTTTTTTTTTTATATATATACGGATATGCATTTGCACTTAGTGTAAATAGACACTCCATTAAAGGTTTGGGGTCAGTGTTTTTTGTGGCATGAAACTTATCAGTAAAAGCTTTTACAATGTTAGAGATTTATATTTGAAATACATTTTCCAGAAACATATTAAGCAGCACTGGTTTCAACATTGACAATAATCAAAATTGTTTCTTGAGCACCAAATCAGTATATTAAAATGACTTCCTAGTAAAAAAAATAAAAATTTATTTCACACTAAGTATAGTTCATATCTAATAACACATTTACTGACATACGCTTGAGGCTTACTGCTATAAACATTATAATTAAACTTTATTGTTGTACTACCTGTGCACAATGCACATTTCTAAATATTAAACCTAAAATGTGACCCTGGACCACAAAACCAGTCATAAGGTCAATAATAAAAATAAAAAAAGATATATGCATCATCTGAAAATTGAACAAATAAGCTTTCCATTGATGTATGGTTTGTTGTGATAGGACACTATTTGGTCGAGATACAACTATTTGAAAACCTGGAATTTTAGGGTGCAAAAATACTAAGCAAATCACCTTTAAAGTTGTCCAAATAAAGTTCTTAGCAATGCATATTAATAATAAAAATAAGTATTTATATATTTACTCTAGGAACTTTACAAAATATATTCATGGAACATGATCATTACTTAATCTCCTAATGATTTTTGGCATAAAATAAAAATCTATAATTTTGACCAATAAAATGTATTTTTGGCTATTGCTATACATATTATCCAGCGATTTAAGATTAGTTTTGTGGTCCAGGGTCACAAATGTGTTTTAATGTCACTACTGAAGAGAATTGTATGATTTCAAGGTTCAAGGTTTCTTTATTCGTCACATAATAAATTATACAGGGTATAATCAGAAGTGAAATGTAAATCAAATCAAATCAAATCAGGTACGCTCAGTGAACAGTGCAAAAGAATAAAAATTAAAATTATATAAAAGTAACACAAGACAAGAGCATATATATAGGTAAAAAAAGAGAAATAAAGAGTAAATGTGCAATAGAATAAAAAGTGCAAAACAAATAAGATGTGCAAAAACAGTATATTGGGACTTAATAAATAGTAATATGAACAAGAGGGATTTTTGAATAATATTGGTCTTTAAATGCAAGATGTTTAATATTCTTGCAATAGTTCCGCTTTAGCACAATCAAATATACTTCAGAATATCTCTAGTTGGACTTCAGCAGTACTTCCGCACAATGAAAGAGCAATAAACACAAAATTAGTTGCTCCAATTAAGGAGGCTTTAAGTAGGCTATACCAGTTTAGTATACCAAGATTAAAATTGCAGGGTATTTTTATTAAGTACATAAACATGTAAATGTATATGTAGTAGACTTAAAATTAAATAAATGTATTTCAAATACATTTTAGTATATTTATTTTTCACTAGGTTTCTGAAGAATTGTTTGAAGAATTCTGAAGAATTGTCAATTGACACTGAAGACTGGAGTAATGGCTGGAATAAGGAGTAAATTAAATTTGAAAATATATTAAAGTAGAAAACGTCTCGGTTACGTATGTAACCCTCGTTCCCTGAAGGAGGGAACGGAGACGTCACGTCGGAGGACCGACGAATTGGGATATCGCTTAGAGAGACCTATCCACTTCGAGTGTAAACTAAACGAGCCAATGCACATTGGCATGCGATTATTGCATCCAGCTGCCGCTGATCACAGCGTGAGCATAAATAGGCAGCAGGTGCAGCGCATATTCAGGTTTTCGCTGAGGAGCCGAGCCGGGGCCCGCCGCTCAGCGGTGGTACAGGAGCCGTGGCGACGGACGTGACGTCTCCGTTCCTCCTTCAGGGAACGAGGGTTACATACGTAACCGAGACGTTCCCTATCAGTCGGTCACTCGACGTCACGTCGGAGGACCGACGAATTGGGATCCCTACCAAAGGCCACGGATACTGCCCCTTCCAGTGTCCCGTGGAGGCCTCCTGTGCCGTTATTTTCTGGCGCAGGTTAGCCCCCATAGGAAGATCCGTTACTGTTGCTATGGCACTACCCACTCAGTAGGACTGGATAACACTGGGAAAACGCACTGTTCAGCTCAGAACAGAGACGCTATGCGAAGCCCTTACCTTCCCGAGGGAGGTTCAGAGGCAGTTACACATATGGACAATAGTCAGATGCATATGGAAGATTGGAGGTGATTGTAACCTCTTGGAGTAGCAGGAAGTCTGCCGGGAAACACGGGCTCTAAGGCTAACCGTGGAAATACACATATGGGATCCGAACGGTCTCTACATATGGAACCCAGCCTCTACCGGTTCTCAAGGATTCATCGAGTGAGGGCCTGGCGCCGACGCTCCGCCACGTCCAGCTGCCGAGGGATGGAGGAGCTCGACAGGGTCTACAGTGGACTCTCTGGAGCAGTTTTAGCAAGCCGACCAAACCGGGGCCCCAGTGCTTCTACCCGTTTGAGGTGAGAACACAGGAGGAAACCGGTTCCACACGAAGGCTATAGAATCTAGCGAATGTGTTAGGGGTCGCCCAGCCCGCAGCTCTACAAATATCTGTCAGTGAGGCGCCACGAGCCAGCGCCCAGGAGGACGCTACACTTCTCGTAGAGTGAGCTCTCAACCTGAACGGGCAAGGCACACCCTGTGCCTGATAAGCCAGGGTGATGGCATCCACTATCCAGTGGGCCATCCTCTGCTTGGAGACGGCATTCCCTTTCTGCCGGCCTCCGTGACAGACAAAGAGCTGGTCTGAGGTCCTGAAGCTTTGCGTCCTGTCAACGTAGTGTCTTAATGCTCGGACGGGACAAAGCAAAGCCAGGGCTGGGTCTGCCTCCTCCGGGGGCAGCGCTTGCAGGCTCACCACTTGGTCTCTAAATGGAGTAGTGGGAACCTTGGGCACATAGCCGGGCCGGGGCCTCAGGATTATCTGGGAATCTACCGGTCCAAACTGTAGGCACGAATCGTCGACCGAAAATGCGTGCAGGTCCCTCAACCCTCTTGATGGAGGCCAGTGCAAGCAGGAGCAGAGTTTTCATTGAAAGAAACTTGGGCTCGACTGTCTGCAAGGGCTCAAACGGGCCCTGTTGTAGTGCTCTAAGCACTAAGGACAGGTCCCAAGAGGGTATAGAGGGGGGGCGTGGAGGATTCAGCCTTCTAGCCCCTAAGGAACCTGACGACCCAGTCATGCTTCCCCACCGACTTCCCTTCCACAGGGTCGTGGTTGGCAGCAATCGCGCCACGTAGACCTTGAGGGTGGAGGGAGACAGCCTTCGCCCAACCCTTGCTGCAAGAAGGATAGCACGACTCTGATCGGGCATCTCCGGGGTCTTCTCTGAGAAGAGCACCATTCGACGAACAGGTTCCACTTCAAGGCGTGAAGCGTGTCTCGTGAGCGGTGCTCTCGCCAAGTGATGGTGTCAACTACCCTTGGGGTAGGTCACCTAGAACCTCCGCGTCCGTCTAGGGACCAGACATGAAGTTTCCAGAGGTCTGGACGCGGGTGCCATAAGGTGCCCGTCTCTGAGTCAGTAGATCCTTCCTCAGAGGAATCTGCCAGGAGGGGCTGTCACGAGGAGCATCAGCTCTGGGAACCAAGTCCTGGTAGGCCAGTATGGTGCCACGAGCAGAATCTGCTCCTCTTCCTCTCTGACCTTGCACAGAGTCTGTGCGAGAAGGCTCACTGGGGAAATGCATATTTGCGAAGGCCCCGACCAGCTGTGTGCCAGTGCGTCCGTGCCGAGTGTTCCATCGGTCAGGAGTAGAACAACTGGCAATGCGACGTCTCTAGGGACGCGAACAGGTCTACCTGTGCGAGTCCAAAACGCCGCCAAATCAGCTGGACCGTCTGGGGATGGAGTCTCCATTCTCCGGGGAGCGCAGCTCGTGACAGCTCGTCGGCTGTCCGGTTGAGCAAGCCCGGGATATGAATGGCGCCAAGCGACCTCAGATGCTTCCGACTCCAGAGGAGGAGGTGGCGGGCGAGTTGTGACATGCGACGGAGCGTAGACCACCTTGTCGGTTGATGTACGCAACGGTCGCCGTGTTGTCCGCACGGACTAGTACATGCTCGCCTCGTAAGCGCCTCTTGAGACGGTTCAAGGCCAGGTGTACTGCCAGCAACTCTAGGCAGTTGATGTGCCAGTGCAGTTGGGGATCCGTCCCAAACCCCTGACACTGCATGCCCGTTGAACGTGGCCCCAGCCCTTGGCGGAGGCGTCTGTGTAAACCACAGCGTGCCTGGAGACCTGTTCCAGGGGCACTCCTGCCCGAAGGAATGAAAGGTCTGACCACGGGGTGAAGGTTTGGCGGCAGGCTGGAGTGACTTGGACCCTCAGCGTGCCGCTCTGCCACGCCCACCTCGGGACTCGGCCATGGAGCCAGTGTTGAAGCGGTCTCATATGGAGCAGCCCCAGCGGGCGTGACCGCCGCCGCAGCCGCCATATGCCCCAGGAGCCTCTGAAACTGTTTCAGTGGTGCCGCCGTCCTGTTCTTGAATGTATTCAAGCAGTTCAACACCGACTGAGCGTTCCTGCGTGAGGCGCGCTGTCTGACTGACCGAGTCTAACTCCATACCGAGAAAAGAGATCCTCTGCACCGGGGAGAGTTTGCTCTTTTCCCAGTTGACCTGAAGGCCCAACTGGCTGAGGTGCGAGAGCACCATGTCCCTGTGTTCGCATAACTGGTCCTGCGACTGAGCTAGTATAAGCCAGTCGTCGAGGTAGTTGAGAATGCGCACGCCCTGTTCTCTCAGGGGAACAAGGGCTGCCTCCGCTACTTTCGTGAAGACACGGGGCGACAGGGACAGCCCGAAGGGCAGGACTTTGTACTGATATGCCCGTCCTTCGAACGCAAACCGCAGGAATGGCCTGTGGCGCGGAAGGATCGACACGTGGAAGTACGCGTCCTTCAGGTCGATCGCTGCAAACCAATCTTGGGGACGGACGCACCCAAAGATGCGTTTCGGTGTGAGCATTTTGAACGGGAGCCTGTGAAGGGCCCGGTTCAAAACGCGCAGATCCAAGATTGGTCTTAACCCACCGCTTTTCTTGGGTACAATGAAGTAAGGGCTGTAAAACCCCGACCTCATATCGGCTGGAGGGACCGGCTCTATCGCGCCCTTCGCCAGTAGGACTGCGATCTCTGCTCGCAAGATGGGGGCATCCGCTGCCCTCACTGTGGTGGAGTGGATGCCGCGATACTTGGGAGGTCGCCGGGCGAACTGAATCGCATAGCCGAGTCTGATGGTACGGAGGAGCCAACGAGACGGGTTGGGAGCGCTAGCCAGGCCCCCAGAACCGTACTAGTGACACCAACGAACCCACTGACGTACCCGCGGTGGGCAGCGAGGGGAATGCAGGGACCCGGCTCGGCGCCTCGTTGCCGGTCCGAGGGGTCGGCGTGTGTGACTTACCTGCGTTCTGGCAGAGGGTGCGTGAGTAGTGCGATTGACCGCCCTCTCGAACCGCCCACAGCTGCCCACTGGCGAGAGGAGGGTGAGTGTAACTCAAGTTTGACTCGTTCACAACCCCCGTCCCCTCTGGGGACCCAGAGATAGAGGAAACTGCTCTTTTGCCGAGGTTTTGGGTACCACTGACCGTGAGGCCAGTGGCAAAAAAGGAAACAAAAGATTCTCCGCCCGGCCCTCCTCCGGGGGAGGGAGTGGTGCGTTCACCATCTCCCGAAGAGCAAACATCTCCATCCCTGGGTCGTCCGTCTCAGGGCCGCTTGCGCTGACGCTTGCCGCCTGGTTTGGCGGGGGCCTGGACGGGCGGGGCGGCTGCCCTGCGGCCGGCTCCACGGCGCTGCTTGGCTGGAGGCTGCTGCGTCTGCTGCGCGGGAGCGGGGGCGGCGGCAGGGGGCCGCCCTCGGCGACGAGTAGACCGAGGCACTGCCGCCGGCGGCCGGGTGGAGGCAGCAGCTGCCGCGGGCAGGATGTGCCGGATTGCCTCAGTCTGCTTCTGCGCAGCGGAGAACTGCTGGGCGAAGTTCTCCACCGCGTCGCCCGAACAGGCCGGTCTGGGACACGGGGCATTCAGGAACCGTGCCTTGTCTACCTCCTTCATGTCAGCCAGACACAGCCAGAGGTGGCGTTCCTGGACCACCATGGGCCCAGAGACCGCGCCAGAACCTTCGCCGCCGCTCGTGGCGCGAGGTCCGTGGCGGTCCGAAGCTCACTGAGAACTCCTGGGTCATGACCACCCTCGTGCAGGTCCTCAGTGCCTTGGCCTGGTGAACCTGCAACAACGCCATAGCGTGTAGGGCTGAAGCAGCTTCCGAGGCCGCATAGGCACTGCCGGTCAGGGCCGACGAGTGCCTACAGGCCCGGGAGGGGAGCAACGGATTACCGCGCCAGGTAGAAGCGGTCCTTGGACACAATTGCATCGCAACCGATCGCTCCACCGGCGGGACCTCCGTATACCCCCGCGCCGCTCCGCCGTCAAGGGTGGCGAGGGAGGATGAGCCACTGGAGCGGTTTCTGGCAGTGAAAGGTGCCGTCCACGTTCCAGTGAGCTCATCATGCACTTCCGGGAAGAAAGGCACCGGGGTGGGGCCCTGAGAACCAGCGCGGGCCACCCCGAGAAACCAATCGTCCAGCCTTGAGGGTTCGGGACACGGTGGAGGCGTCCACTCGAGCCCAACACTCTCAGCGGCCCGGGCAAGCATAGCCACCATTTCCGGATCCGAATCCGGCACCGCTGACCGCCCGGAGGGTGGCAGCGGTACTGAACCATCATCTCCGGATTGGTCTGACTCACCCTCCAATGTAGCGATCGACATCCGATCGTCGGGGGGAGCGCCAAAGGATACAAGCGGTACCCTCCATGGGAGGGCCAGCCCGCTCCCTAGGCAGCTCCATCGGTAGCAGGTGCGGTAACAGGAGGAGCCCTCGGTGTACTAGGGGAATTCCTCACTGTCACCGTAAGACCAGCCCGGCTACTGCCGGAGTAGCCTCCCGGTAGCCACCAGGGGAACCTAGATCTCGGCAGAGGCACGGGTACCCGCCCCTTTGCAGGAAGCGGCCTGGTCCGCAGCCCCGCGACAGTCATCCCCCCGCAATGGGGGCATGACTCGTCCACAAAAGCCGCCTCTGCGTGTTCAATGCCCAGACACGAGAGGCAGCGATCGTGACCATCACCCGGCGCCAGGTAACGACCGCATCCAGAAACGCACGGGCGGAAGGGCATCTTTAAAAAGACGCGTCTTAAAAAAGACGTTCCGCCCGTAACACTCTTTTAGAGAAGTGTTTTGCTCTTTTAGCGTGCTGAAGCGCACAGGGAGATGGTCGCTGCAACACAACAGGGGTAGTGCAGCCTGATGTGTGCAATCCACTCGACAGGAAGACCACCACCGCTGAATCGCCGTCCGCCAACACCAGAGTCTTGAGGCACTCTCAGAGGTAAGTCTGGAGCAGAACGATAAACACCGCTCGGCTCGAGCTTAAAAGCTGAATATGCGCTGCACCTGCTGCCTATTTATGCTCACGCTGTGATCAGCGGCAGCTGGATGCAATAATCGCATGCCAATGTGCATTGGCTCGCTTTAGTTTACACTGGATAGGTCTCTAAGCGATATCCCAATTGTCGGTCCTCCGACGTGACGTCCGAGAGTGACCGACTGATAGGAACAGTTATTTTAAGTTGTAATTACATTCCACAATATTACTGTTTTACTGTATTTTTGATCAAATAAATGCAGACTACATTCAAAAAACATTTTAAAAAATCTTACCAACCCCAAACTTTTAAATATCATGCTAATGACATTGGTCTTGACAATCAAGTACAAGAACAAAAGACAAAGAGTGAAGAGGCTAAGTTTGGACTCACATTGATGCCCTGTGGACTGTATATCTGACTGGCAGCGAGGCTTTCACTGTATCCGCCTGTCTGACTGATAACATGGCGAAGAGTATCCACCTGCAGACAGAAGAACACAACACAAACAAAAGACAGGGTCAGACAATAGCAGCAGATATCAAACAAAGAACATAATTTCTTTCTGAATTGATATGATGTAATTATTGGAGTGGATTTAGATAATTAAATGTCATAAAATAACAAATTACAAATTATAATACAGTTATTTACAATAAAGCAGAATAACATATATACAATTTTAGTAGTGTCAAACGATTAATCGAATCCAAGTTTTGTTTACAGAATATATGAATGTGCTGTGTATATTTATAATGCATATTTAAATACACACACATGCATGTATAGTTTTTTAAGAAAAATATGTTATATTTGGATATTAAATATATTTAGAAGGATGCATGCATACATATTAGATTACATGCATTTTATATGCTGTCCATTGCGCCAGAGCATTTTATGCATTTTATACAATATTTTATATATTTTGTTACTCAGCACATTCGTAATACACTAAAAAGAACACATGTAATTCTTGCACCACATTAACTCATTTCAGAAGATTTCCTCTGGGATTCCAGCACTGAATATTCATGAAGCACCCCAAGCCTTTGGAGAAGTTACTTCGTTATTGGAGGAAAACATTAACGTTAAACGGGACAAACCATGCACCCTGTGTTTGGATGCTAGTGTGCCGGGCAAGGTCAGGCTGCCACGGTGGCGGATGTGACAGCATGACAGATACGCAAACCCGCTGACAAGAGCTGTATTGTTTCCAAGACTGTCTCTGATGGTCTATTCATTTGGAAGTTGACAATGGCCACGGAGCAGTGTACAACTGCTGGAGGCAAACTGTAACCCCAGTCTGTCCTCAAGGTCAGGAGGCCCATCATGTCAGCCGCGGCTGAACAGAAATGTACATGCGCCGGACACTATGATGAGCAGGCTGGCACTGAGAGATGAACTTTGTTGTGACAAGGATATATAACAAGATGATGACTATTTGATCAGTTATGACATAGACATGCCATTCGGTACTAACGGGCAAAGGTCCTATGAAAATATGGACAATCACAAAAACAATTTGTTTTATTTATTTTTTTACAGAATAGCATGTCCTTGCTGGTAAAGGGGGTTCAGCGAAAATCAAAGGTCAGTTAACAAAGGTACCCCATAAAACGGCAGTAGCACAATTCTAAGAATCATTTCTTAGAAATTCAATAAAAAGAGGCAGAAAAAAAACTATTGGATTACAAATGGATCCAGGCCCACTGTGTGAACTGCAGCTAACTAGATGTGATTTTGTGAGCAGGATAATCAGGGCCGCAATTATGAGAGCCCAATGTGTGATTAGGTTTAACTGAATGAAATTAGTTCTGGTCATCTGCCCTCTCTCTTAGCGGTACTCCCTACCTGTGACTGAATGTTGGCCCCCACTTGGGCCCCCTGGTATGAGTCCCCATTCAGAGACTGCACACTCATGAACAAGTCCCCGGAGTTCATGTTAAAAGAGCCAGCAGAACCTAAGAGGAAGAGAGACCGAGATAAAGAGAGAGAAAGACAGGGATAGATAAAGACAAGAAATAGTCATGCAACAGTAAGATTGAAGTAAGGAGGGTTAGTAGAGCTCGTACTTTAAGTGAGGGTTATGTGTTGAAAACCACAAAAGCTCGGTAACGAGTTCCAAATCCTAAATCCAAGGTTAGAATGAGCTGAGAGAAATTCTGTTTAATATATTTATAGTTCATACAATGAAAAAGTACCTAATATTTTTGTTTGCTATGTATATGGGACTGTATTATAGGAATGCACTGTTAGCTTAGCTTATTCAATAATGAAATGCATTCAGCTGATAATTGAGTGTTAAATCCTGTCATTTTACATTATTGACACAATTTGCCTATTTTGATATTGTGCAGTGCTTTGTTACACAATATAAAATTGATATCAATATTTATCACATTATTAATTTCATACCATTAATGGGGAAATAAATGCATTCCACATGTTTATCAGAATGTAAATATAATTTGTTTGTTTACAAGTAAGCTTAACTTTTAATTGAGGGCCCTATACAATCTGTTTAAAGGAGTTATCGGATGCCCATTTTACAAGTTGATATGATTCTTTAGGGTCTTAATGAAAAGTCTATAACATACTTTGGTTAAAAAATCTCAATGGTAGAGTAAAAAACACCTTTTTAAACCTGTAAAAATCAGCTCTGTTTTCATCAAGCCGTTTTTTAGTCCATGCTGCTTTAAATGCTTGTGAGCTCTGCTGACTCTGCCCCTCTCTTCCGTGGATTGACGAGCAGACCATAGATATGTGTAGATTCCAAATTCGACCACTCCAGATACGTTGATGCATCAGCCATCTCACATTTACCATAATAATCAATGAATATTCAAAGATATACAAGCGTATAACTTGCTGTTGTAGTAGCACACAGTCAATGCGCTCAAAGATTATCAGACCATTCCAAAAATGGTGGATGGCTTACGTATTGCGGCCGATATAAACAGTCTATAGCAAAACTAGCTAACTAGCACATTATTAGGAAAGGCGATTTGCAAAGTTTCATAAAAACCCTTATACTCACTTCTGCAGATGAAGCTGGATCACAAATGATTAGGGCGAACATAGATGCATTTATGTAGATTGGGGATCGCACATTCACTTCAAAGTGAAAGTAACGTTAACCTTCTGCCTTCAGCTGCTTAGATGTCAGGAGTTAATCATGGCTGCTATATTCATTATTACATCCAACAACAAAACACTTAAATCGCTTAATCGGAGACATCTTGTATTTCCCTGCACAGGAGCTGACACGATGGTGGACAGCTCTCAGCTCACTCAGGGCAGGTCTAAGGTAATACGGTCTTGTCAGTCAACTATCGTGGGAGCGGCCTGTGCAGAACTACATCATTCTGACAGAAACCTCAGAACAGTCTGATTTGAAAAAAGGGATTTTAAAGTAAGGATTTAAAAAAAAACACTGGGTGGATTTTTATCATTATAGGATGGATGTGTACACACATTCCAACACACATTTATGTTCAAACAACTTGAAAAGTGTTTTTTTTCATCCGATGACCCCTTTAACAGTTTAAAGGGTAACCATTTATAAAACAAAGAAATCATTGCATTTTTTGTCAAATAAAGTGCTGGACAACAAACTTTGTGTACTATGAGATAAAACATAGATGAAAAATATCTTGGTTGTATGATATTCCTTAAAAAATATTATTATTATTAATTTGAAAAGTGCAATTTACTCTAGATTAGTAATATATTACTGTCATAATTAATTCAAGTTAAACCAAACTTTTATTTTTGGCAGATTGAATTTCGACACACACCTGAACATCTAAATATAGGTTAAATATAAAAAAAAATATTCAAAAATTTGTCATCAAAATTGTGGATTTTTTTTTCCAGTAAATATTATGTAATGATTAGTACTGTCAAATGATTAATCACGATTAATCACATCCAAAATATAAGTTTTTGTTTGAATATTATATGTTTGTGCTCTGCCTATATTTAAAATGTATATATAAATATACACACACACACACACACACACACACACACACACACACACACACACACTCAGTATATATAAAAAATACGTGTTTACATGTCTATATTTATAATCATAACATTTATATTTTAAATAAATATATTTAATATAAAATAACATTTTTTCTGAAATGTACACATGCATGTGTGTGTATTTATATATACATAATATATATACACAGTAAACATACATATATTATGTAAACAAAAACTTGTATTTTGGATGCGATTAATCGCAATTAATCGTTTGACAACACTTGTATTGATATAACACCCAGACATAATTAATTGTCCATTCTAGTCTCCAGTGCGCTTCACATGAGAAGCACTGCACTTTTTTAAATGCTAGAGAGTATAATAAATCAGTCCATTTTCAGGTTCCTTTTCAGTTAGAAGTAAATGGCAAGTTAGTTCAATAGGTTTAGGAACAGCCCTGCTGACCTGCCAAAAGTTGTTTATTCTTCAAAGCTGTTCTTTTTTTCAGCCTGGACATGCTGGTCTTTAGCTGGTTGGCTAGTTCCCAAATCCCTCTAAAACCGTCAAAACAGACCTGCCTGACCATCTTGGCAAGGCTGGATGGCTAGCTAACTGCCCAAGGCAAGTTTAAGCAGTTTTGTTTCAGTAGGGATAGTTATATTGCACTTAAATGCCACAAACATACATATTAAGTCTTAAGTTGCAGCAACATTTACTGTTTTTCAGCTAAAACTTTGTCAGTTCAATAGGAATTAATGCGTTCTTGAATTTTGCACGAGGGCGAAAAAATTTCCCCATGTAGATTTTGCATCAGGTTGGTCACACAGAAAGCTGCTTGGTTTGTGGTTATGTGAGCTGTGCTTCATACATTGCTACACCATTGACACTATATGAACCTATTTGGCCCGTAAACTTTCAGCTAATGTGACCACACATTTAGCTTATTACTAAACAAACTACAATAGCTATTAAAGTGTTTCAGGAATAACAATGGGTGAAGAAGGACCAAAACAGAATTGTATTAATTCTACAGTGACATCTAAGATGGACAGTACAGTTACACTGCCACAGCAAAGTCATTCAGGATGTGCTAATTGAGTCACAGAAGGAATCAAAGAATGCTATTTGTCTTTTAATGGAGGAGAACTCCCTAGATGTTTAAGAGAGAGCAGGGCTTAACTTAATTTCCCCTTTAAAAGCCACAGTGCACTAATCAAATGTACCTCTAATCACTTCAAGGCTATATGACAAAAGGCTTGACCATCTCATCATAATGACATCCAGGATGTCAAACAAACAACAGCAACCGAGCAGGCTAATAGCTTAGGTGAGATCACACCACATAAAATAGAATATAATTTGAGCCAAACAACTATTAAGCCAATATTAAATAAAAGCAGAGTATTGGTGTGTACTAGAGGCTGACATTTTTTCGGGAATCCCGCGGGATGGGAAACAAAATCGCTAAATTTAATCGGGAGTGGGCGGGACCGGGAATAGTAATGATACCCAACTTTACACACAAATATACCTTTTATATAAATAAACTATAAACTGTATATTTTAATTCTGAACTCAATTCTAGTTGCCCTGTCTCTTTATGCTCTCCTCCTGTTTGCTTTGGTGTGGCTGGTTAAGTGAATGACGCAGTCCGTGATGGACAGATTGTTAACGGCTGGTCTATGTGGTAATACACTCGGGCAGGACATCCAAACGCTCACCTATCATTCATCAACCTCAAATATGGCTTTTCATCTGAAAGATGTATGTAGTAACTTTACATGGCGCTCAATATGATGTTAACCTAGAGAAATGTGCGCTATTGAAGTGTTTGTGTGGAGAGTGGAAGCGTGTTTGCTGCAGGACAGGCTCCGGTGCGCTCACTTGCTCTTAAAATCTCCGTAATTTTTGGTCATACAGATAAAAGTAGCCTAATACATCTTTCGAATCTGTAAAGACTCTACGTTTATTTGTGTGCACTCAGAATAACGAAACGTTGCACTTTTAAGCAAACAGGATGCGCTTTAGGTCTCATGTGAACTTGAGCGAGAAACTTCGAAACTCCGTCTTTGAAAAATATATCTATAGAGAGTGAAATGTCAAAAAAAAAAATAGAAGACGTGTGTGTCAGCATGGATGATTTACATGAAATTGAATCTGTGCAACACTGTGCATAATATGGCTTTCAGTTCAATATAATAACAAAAAAATACATTTTGGGTTTTTATTCAACTAATAAGGTGGGCACGCTGTGATCTATACTATACTTTTACTGTAACTGACAGATTTAAAAAAACAACAAAAAAAAAACAACAACACGGGAGTGGGAGGGAATGGGAGTCATTCTTCCGGGAGTGGAACGGGACGGGATTTTCCCCCAGTTTTTTCGTGGGATTGGGACGGGAAGAGATTAATTTTTGTGGGAGTGGGACGGGAGAGGTTTGAGAATTCACTCCCGTGTCACGCTCTAGTGTGTACAAGCTGAATTTTGGTTGTGGAAAGAGAAAGTCGTAAATGAGCTATGCTGCAGGCCAAGCTGCTGATGTAGATAAAGAAGAGGTGGATTTGTATATCATAAAGAGAGGTATTATGGGAATGCTACAGTAAAGGGAGGCAATTGTCAAATATTCAAAACATTACCGTGGTGAAGTACTTATTTTGCAAAATTTGCAGTTTCTGCACCACTAGCAGGGCTATATTATAAAACTTACTGAAGACCAGTGTAAAACAAACACATCGCTGTTTGTGTATTGATTTATTGCAATACTCACCAGCTGAATTTGGTGTGGAAGGTGAGTTGGCTTGACTGCCATGGGTGGAGACGTTGGTTGCGGTCACGGCGGTTTTGGCAGCGTACATGTTGGCTTCTTCTTGGAATTTTCCAATATTTTTCTTGTATCTGATCCTCTTGTTACCAAACCAGTTGGATACCTGAGAAGACAATAATTAATGACTACATCAGAAAGAACGTATATTAATTTCAACCTCAAGTTTATTTGAGAGCTGTTTAGTGTCTTTGAACCGCAAATTTCTAAGCATTCATATATATTATACATCACTGTATAGGTTGGTGTGTCTCACCTGTGAGACTGTAATGGAGCTTTTCTTTGCCAGCTCCTCCTTGGCCTCCTCACTGGGATATGGGTTGCTGAGGTGGGAGTAGAAGTATTCATTCAGGATCTCTGTGGCCTGCTTATTGAAGTTTCTTCTTTTTCGTCTAATGGAAAATGACAGAACATAAAGAAAAAGAGAATATTAGAATGATAAATATAGAGTGAGAAAGGGAAAAAGCAAAGCCAGCTTGATTCAGAAGCTACAATGTTTATAAAGTCCTTCACATTTGAACCTGCTGTGTAAATACAGTGGCTCTAAATAGTGTTTGGACATTTCATTCACTTAAAAATGTACTTGATGTTTGCTATGAAGTTAGATAGAGACATATTAGATGTAGTATTAGATACACATACACTTATACAGACCTGGCATCTAGGAAGCGGGAGCGCCAAATCAGCATATCAGAATCATTTCTGAAGGATCATGTGACACTGAAGAATAATGGCTAAAAACTATGCCACCATAAGAATAAATTGCATGTTTAATAAATTGTGACCCTCTCTGTGAAATCCAAGCTAAAGTCTTAAAATCTAATTATGAGATAACGAGCATCACATTTTGATTTCTACCATTAATTTCACTATAATTTCAAACTTTGACATGACCTTACTCAGGCAATATTAAAGATATAAAGGTTACATTTTCACAGAATGTTCTTTACCATATGAAGTATGATTTTTGTTAGAAAACAGCAAATCACAAAAAAACGACTTTAGCTGGGTTTTCACAGAGGGTCACAATTAAGTTATAAGTTAATTTCAATGTTAATAATATTTCACAGTATTACTGTTTTTACTGTATTTTCGATCAAATAAATTAAGTCTTTAAAAGATTTATTTCAAAAACACAAAATCTTACAGACCCCAAACCTTTGAACAGTAGGGTATATATGTTTGGACACTTTACTAAAATATAATAACTAAACTATAAAACTAAAATAAAAAATATTGGTTCAATATTTGGTGCATTTGGTGGTCTGATGATATTTTACCAATTTGTCTTTTTACTTCATGTTTGCTATGAAGTTAGATAGAGCCATATTAGGTGTAGTATTAGATACACATATACTTATACAGACCTGGCATCTAGGAAGCGGGAGCGCAGGATCATGACCGCCTCGCAGGTGCTCTGTTTGAGCTGCATCTGGATGGAGCTGAACTTGCGATGGATGATGCCCACCATGCGCTCGATCTCTTTAGGGGAGATGGGCCGAGTGCGAGACTGCTCCCTCAGCAGGTTCATCACATGGGTGGTGAACTCATTACATGCCTGAACATGCACAGAGGGGTGGCACATGCATCAATCTCTGTGCATGTAAACATAACTACAGGAGCTGCTCAAATATCCTATCCTGAGGACTTTTTGGTGTGCTACAACATTTTGTTTCAAAATATTTGAGTTTAGAGGTCAGATCTAAGAATCTTTTCTGGAGACCAAACACTGTTCTCTCACCTGCTCATACTTCTCTAGTTCTGTATGGTAGATCTGACGGATCTGGGTCAGCTTGGCTCGGTAGTCTGATTGTTCGGTCGAGTTATCGGACCCGCCGCCACCTGCCGCAGCAGCTGCAGCTGCAGCTGCACCCGAACCGCCTCCTTTCTCAGGTCCGGACACACCCTCGGCTAGCAGCATGTTGTCCAATCGCATGAGTTGAGCGTCTGGTGGCTCCTCCTCCTGAGCTCCACGGATACTGAGTACTGTCAATCAGGAAAGAGAGAATAAACATTTGAGTAATTTTGTAGGTTCAACTGGAAATCCTGAAAGTTTTCAGACATATTATGCTGTCTATGACTATGTAGTAGACATTTAGGGGTCATTTCTGTTTAACTTAATACACTGATTGGCTTCATCACTCTGTCTCCTCTCCACCAATAAGCTGGTGTGTGGTGGGCGTTCTGGCGCAATATGGCTGCCGTCGCATCATCCAGGTGGATGCTGTACATTGGTGGTGGTTGAGGAGATTCCTCCCCTTCTATGTAAAAGTGATTTGAGTACCCAGAAAAGCGCTATATAAATGTAACAAATTAGTATTATTAACTGTGTACTCAGAATAATATTTCTAATATTAGAAAAGCTAAGAACTGCAATGTCTCAATATGACACTTAAAAATGAGAAGCACATATATATAATTTATCATTTGAGTGACCTCCATAACAGTCAAGTTAAAGTAAATGTCTGTAATAAAATTAACATTATAACATCACATTGTCTCCTTATAAGACGTTACAGAGCTTGAGAAGTAATATATGACCTTCATTTTAATTGCTCTCTTCTTTGTGATAAAAATGTGAAACTATACACTGATCTTGGCAGGGTATGAGATAATAAAATCATAATTTCATTGATTTGCACAATAATTTAGAATAAATTATTATATCTGCTAATTTTTAGTTCTTGATCTTGTGATATTTACCCATTAAGAGTAAAAGCCTCAAATTATTATTTAAAACATTAAACTAAACATTTACTAAGACATAGACATGTCAGAGAAATGCCTTTTTTCTTGTTTGCCCACTATCCGCTTATTATTGTCATAGTCATTCAACGGTCAGGTTCTCTGGAAAGCTTTAATTTTTCAACTTAAGTTAATATACATATTAAGTTTACATGCCATGAAACTTTGCTCTTTGATTTGAGGACTGTTCATGTATCACTGTTTATATTGGCTGTGTTACAGAGGTGCTTTAAACATCTACCTTACTGCAAAGTTTAGCTCCATTGATATACATGTACTGTTCAAATTATTCCGAACACCCTGATCTAGTTCAACTGATTTAAATGTAAACATTATTTAGTAAATTGTGATAAATAAACAGAGCTAAGAGTACCACTCTCTTACTGGTAGCAGAGAGTATTATCAAATTAGCAGGAAACAAAAATGCAAATTGTGGAGGATGTATACGATTCTGTGTGGGGTTGGTTATTACTACACTATGAAGGAAAATAATATTATATAAGGACTCTCAACGGAGTTTTGTCTGTTTGTGCGGTGTTATTAGAACATTATAAAATGTTGTTTCTTCGTGTGCCACTAGATGTCTCTCCTTCTGTTCTGTTCAGTGAAAGCAGACTGACGGCAAACAGCACCCGCAGAAGCCATTCTACTAGTAACAAAGAACACACAAATCCAGATTTACCAAGTATTTGACAAACAAGCAGCCATATATGTCTGTAGAAGATCCACAGCGATAACAGAAATAAAACCAATACTCACTGTATAATGCAAATATTTGTTTTGGTTACAATTACAGTGGATATCAAGTGGTGACCAAACATATCAATATTGCTTATTATAATAAAAAAGTACAATACAAATATTTACATTACAATACATTTAAAAATATTGGTTCAGTAAAGATGTTATTTTAAAGAAATTAATATCTGTATTTAGCAAAGATGCATTAAATTGATCAAAAGTGACAGTAAAGACATTTATAATATTTCAAAATATTAATGTTTTTACTGTATTTTTGAACAAATAAATGTGCCCTGGTGGGACAAAACTAAATTATCACCAAGACACTAATTACTATACCAATCTGTGTAAATACAGGCTGTAACACTCCCCTTTTAATTGTTAATGAGTCATTTTATTCTGCTATTCCAACTAAATAGAGTTATATGTTTAGTTATAGTTATTTTTATTTGGATTAAGCGCAATTCTTTTCCTCTGTGTTCTCCGACCCAAACAGAAGAGACAGAAGAGCCCACCACCAGTTAAAAGCTGCTGATATAACTGTAACACATGTGGCTTATTACATATGTAAACCTGCAAAAAAAACTATGTCTACCGCAGTAGAGGCAATGCAAACGTTCCTGTGACATCATTCTGAAGATGACAGCAGAGGGTAAGGCAACCAGCGTGCTGCAATCTGTTTCCACAACCCCGAAGCCAATCAGCCCAGCCTCTTCCAATCAGTCCACTCCCACTGCAAATGTCAGGGGCTGTCAGAGGCCTCCAGAGGTCAAGAGTTCAGGCCACGGTTGAGGGACACCGGTGAGGTCAGATTTCTCTAGAGACTCCTAGCAGTATAGCGAACATCCTGCTTCTTTAGCGTGTCCTTTGGCACATGTGTGCAAATTGTGTTTCGCAAAGTGATTATTTTCGTACCACGGTCATCCTAAACTCCTCGCTTCTACTCTTTGACGATGACTTCAAGCTTTGCTCTGTTTTAAAAAAAAAAGTCTGACTGTCCAATTTCAGGCTCGTCTTAACTGTCTGCTCACCCAACTATTTCATATATAAAAAACACATGTGTATATCAATAGCACAACACAAGAGAAAAAGAGCGAGTCTTTTATGCCATTATAATAGAAAGAGACAGCAACAGTGGAACGTGACTGGTGTACGGCATTGACTAAAGAAACCCAGGCCCAGAAGTGCAACGTTCATCTGGAGAGGAAATCTAATGAGGCAAATAATGATTTATTCATTCCAACCATATCCTCCAGTGCACAATTAAATGCATGAAATATATTAAATAAATACAATGAATGCGGATAATCATACGATTCACTTTGCTGTTGCTTAATTACCCCAAACCAACGCAATGCACTTTATTTATTTTGATTCAGTAATGGCATGGCAATCGATTAGGCCGTAATGCTGCTGGCCCTGCGTGCATGTGTGTGTGTGTGTGTGGTGGTCCGTGCCCAATGCACCGCTGATGTGAACTGAGCTGAACTCAACCACCCGCAGACAAACATTAACTGTTTTCTGAGGAGCAGATCGTTCTCTCTTTCTGTCTTTCGTTGGTTTCTTCCTTCTGTCTCTGTCTGTAGGGGAAGATGGTGTAAGACAACCTATTTAAAAACAATGTGTTTTGACTGATATAAACACATTCCCTGAAATAGTAACATTTAAGTTGAACATGTATAAAATAATAATGTATCATCCATCATATCACTGGGGGGGCTATATAAATAGCATTTGCTATTATAGTTGTTGCAGCCCCACTATTGGCATAAAACCCACGTGTTATGAAAATGTGCCTGAGTGTGTAACATACTAACTGAAATATTATATTATTTATATTATTGAAATAATTTCTTAAGCTTCTTATTTTGTAGTTAATTTGGATGAACAGTTAAAAAAAAAAAAAGATTTCACAATAATAACATATGTGACCCTGGACAACAAAACCAGTCATAAGCGTCAAGAAACATTCTCAAACATGAATAAATAAGCTTTACATTGGTGTATGGTTTGTTAGGATAGGACAATATTTGGCTGAGATACAACCATTTGAAAATCTGGAATCTATGGGTGCAAAAAAATCAAAATACTGAGAAAATCGCCTTTAAAGTTGTCCAATTAAGTTCTTAGAAACGCTTATTACTAATCAAAAATTAAGTTTTGATATATTTATGGAAGGAAATGTACAAAATATCGCCATGAAACATGAACTTTACTTAATTTCCTAATGATTTTTGGGATAAAAGAAAAATCGATAATTTTGACTCATACAATGTATTGTTGGCTATTGCAACAAATATACCTGTGCAAATTAAGACTGGTTTTGTGCTCAAGGGTCACATATATAAACAGAGTTATTCCTTTCATTTGTAAGACAATAATAATAACAAAGATGTTTGAAATAATTGGGGGTGGGGAACTCTATAAATTATTTAAATAATCACAATAACTTCAACATGCCATGGTGGCCTTCTGCATATTTCTGAGGCTCCAAAAATCAACAAACAAATAAATAACTGTGTCCAACTAAAATATAAATATATTTAAGAAATCACTTTATTACTGTTAAAAAATTAGATTTTTTTAACCTCAATAATGTCACGGTTCATGGGACGCAAGGAACCCAAGAACGAGGAGATGAGGAATTCACGAAATGAGAGAAATTTTTAATAAACCAAATAGAGAATATCGAGCATGTGAAGACATTCAACAGCAAACAAAGAACCAAGGGAATACACAGGACTTATAAAGACAGAGAAATCAAAAGAGCAAATGAGATAATTAATACAAGACCGGTGAATTGAATAAACAAAGATTAACTAATGAATGAACACAGAAAACTGACCCAATAAGAAAACCAGGAAACAAAACGGGAACATACATGTGACAATCAATACAAATGTTACATTTTCTGATGGCATGTCAAGATTTTTATGAACATAAGCATTAAATTAATGTGTTCAGATTAAATGTATTGTAAAGAGGAAAATTAAAAGTGGGGGTGGAATGTTACCCTATTTTGTGACCCATCTTACCTTATTTTCTCTTTCTCGTTTTTTGCATATGCTATTTAGCATCATGAATGGCAGCAGTTTTTAGAAGTCTCTATTGGACCATTTTGCTTTTGGAGGCTTTTCAGATGTGACTTCTCGTCAGACAAGTCTTAATTTCACCCTCCCAGCAGTCGCTTTCCTGAGCGTTTCCCTTTTCACAGCTGATTTGCCAATCTAGAACCCACGCACCTGATAGTAAGACATAATTTCACTCTCTTTACTTCTACAACAAGGCCAAGTGGGTCAGGTATTCCCTGTGATAATCCCCAGAAAAACTCACATCTTCCTCATGTTTGTTAAATTGTACTCTTTTTAAAATATATGCTCGATCACAAGGTTGCAGAGTCTTGTAATCCTCCTTTGGAGCAATAAAAAAGTATTTAGTTTAGGCGAAACGAGGCGCTAACGCAGTCAGGGGCTTCGAGCTAGGTTTAGTCAGGGGGGTTTATCTTTTCAGTGTCTAAAACAAGGCTGGTATCAACTTCAGGGAATTATGTTGGGAGTCAAAGAGTGGAATGGATTACTGTTGAGACAGGAGGATTTGGCCTGATTTTGTATCAGAAAGACAGACATATGGCACACAGCAGACTCGTGGCTCTTTAGTTCTCTGCGAAACCTCCTTGGAGTAGAACGTGTGAATTTTTTTCTGCAATTTTCCCAAGCTACCATTCAAAGAATATTATTCAAAAGGAATATTTCTTCATTGTAAATATTTACTAAATATTTGTTTTTACCCCCAAAAATTGATTTACTGTTAGGCTAAGATGACCAGAAATAACTATTGTAATGGGGCTAGTTCTCATTTTTTAAAAAATGTGTTCAAAACTGCTTGCAAAGTAAAAAAAAAAATTGTATAAACATTATGTTCACGCATAGTTTATAACTTAAATTTCATCTTTATCAATAAAATAAAATAATAAATGTCACTGAACAGATGACAATTAAAATTGATTGCCTTTATTGCAGTGTCCAAAGTTTACTGTGGCTGTTATATCATAATGACAAGAGATAGTTGAGATACAAGAGATATTATTGCCCTTTTTAAAATCATAATTTACACACAAAAAAATCAGTACTAGTCTTTTATGACTACATATTAATACACAGCAGTGCCTTGCTAAAGCAGTGATTTTATAAACTGGTTACTGCAAATGTATATTTGGACATACAGCACCACTGAAATGTCTGGGGCTGGTAAAAACGGTAATATTGTGAAATATTATTAACATTTCTATTTATTCTATTTTATATTACATTTTAAAATGTAATTTATTTTGGTAAATTTTGGGCAGCCACTACTCCAATCTTCAGTGTCACATGATCCTTCAGAAATCATTTTAATATGCTGAGTTGGTGCTCAAGAAACATTTCTTAATAATCAACATAAAAAAAGCACGTGCTGTTTAATATATTTTGTGGGAAAATATATTTAAAAATTACTTTTTTTAGGATTCTTTGATGCATCCTCTGACTGGTTGTGTAAATTCATTATTTTACTAAGCCAATTAATTTACGTCCTTCTACTAGAGGATCTAACCACACATACAGTGTAAGTCAGTGAGGAGAAGTCTATTTGTTTGTAAACGAGAATTACTGTGCTGTGGCTAGCATGAAAATATAAAGCCAGAGATGAAGTAATCGTCCTTCTCTGGCATGTTTTAATTGAGCGGTGATAGAAGACAAATCCCACCTCTCTCTGTACTCATCTATAATTAATCTGTGAATGGAAGAGGCCCTATCAATGACATTACACTGTGTTAATAGCAACGGAATGAATCCACACACACAGACACACAAGATACACTGTCATATCCGGATGACAGAGGAACCTTCGGATGCTACGGTCTTACTGTGTTACCTCTTAGAAACCACTTCATTTTTTGTCATTTGGCGTTTACACTAACACGACCACCATCCCATAAAAACTAGACAGAGAGACACAACCACAAAGTCGGGCAGTCAAAACAAAAAAGAAAGGAAAAACAGCAAATGCAAACAAGCCGCCCTGGCGCTGTTGTATTTTCATACAGTGATACTGCCCAGCCCCCTCCCTGCATGGCCTCAACTCCCTGTGCGTCTTAAATGAAAGCATGTTTAATTAATGATGTTGAAGTATTCTGTCACAATTAGGAAGATGTATGGTCAAACAAGGCGCTTGTGATGGCCCTGACAAGGATGATGAAAGTTTGCTTTCCTGGACTGGCACTGGCAGCCAGCTCTGGGCCCTGGAGCCTTTCCAGATGCAGTCAATACGGTAACCTGAGACTTGAGATCTCCAAGCAGACTCATGCCGTCAGCCAACAAGCATCTAATGCACCTCACTACATCACACACTTTACTGGTGCTTCACACACGCCTGGAGAGAATATAAAGTAAAGCAATAGAGGTACACCTTCTAAAGAAAAATCTGGGTTGATTTTGAATGCATTTGAAAGACAATTAACATACAATTTTAGGCAAGTTTTATGATACATCCTACCAAAAAAAAATATAATTGCAACCATAAATTTGGCCTTGTGCCTTAATTACTAACAGGGATCAGTGATATAAATATTATTGGCTAAAAGCAATAGTATTTTTTTCCCTTGCTTCTTGTATTGTTATTTTTTAAATACATTCATGAAAACATTACATGTATTATAGAAAATAGTGATTTCTATTTATTTTTATTTATTTTGTTGTTTCGTTTTCCCCCTGGCATAAAGGTCTAACCAATTTGATAATTCAAATTATTGGCTAATATAAAAATGTGACAAATACATTTTGCATCAATGATTCCATTTATAACTGCAAAATTAAAATATGTAAATTTATTTTTCTAATTGCAATTTTATACTTTATTTATATTGGCAGTAGCTAACACTAAGAAATAAAAACTCTTGAACCCATAATAATGTATAATTTTAGTAGTGTATTAGGCTGCATAGCAAAGATCTTACAAAGCATCTAAGCTTTGTAAATCTCTGGAGCAATGCAATCTATTAAGTTTTTCTCTATTTCTGAATTTCTTTCTCTTGTCTGTGTCATGGTGGGCCTGTCATCAACTCGTCCATGAGACCAAAAGAGGGACAGCAACATGCAAATGTAACATTGCCATCATTCATTACACAGCCTGAATACAGTGAGAGAGAGAGCGAAAGAGAGAGAGAGAGAGATAGAGAGAGAGTGGTACAGGCAACAAAATAATAACATCCACAGTCATTCAGCACAGCTCTGTGTTCTTCACTCTTTGTCTATGCTGCAGGGACTCTGAATGTGTAGTGTCGATCTACCGCATTCTGTGTTATCGTCAGATGCTGAAAATCTCATCCCACTACAGAAATAAAACACTGTCTCGCTGGTCCTGTGTGAACAATTTATTTATGTTTTGGTTTAGAGTAATATCAACATTGTCTTATGCAAGTCGAGTGTTAAATTAGGTGACAGGTCTATACTATGAATGCTTCAATCTGATTGGTTGACAAACATTCTAAGGAGTGCAATTATTTGCAGGGAAACGCACGACTAAAGTAGTTCCAGGCAGGTCTTGACTGCATTACATGTCCATATCACTTTGCCAAATGATTTTCGTTAATTCAAATGTCCTTACAGCTTACAACAGCAAAAGAACCAAGACCCACAACAACTGTGTCTGAGCAGATAAATATAGTGAACAACAAAATAAAATAAAAAATATATATCTTTGTGTTTTGCCAAACAATAAATTTTATCATTATGTACAGAAAAGCACATACTCTCTTTTTCCCACTTTCTTAGCAACTTAGAAATGCACATACAAACAGCACGGACACACACTCAAACAGAAATGTGTTGTCAGCACTGTACAATTTTATCAGTAAAATAGTTTAGCAGCTTAAAAACTACTTGTCATTTCTCACTAGCAAGTCAATAAGTGTTTTTGAAGCAGATGAACTTACAGCTTGGCTATTAGTATCCTGTTGCCAAACATAGCTGAGAGATGCAAAGTAATTCACACACACTTAAATATCTCTAACGCTCTCTCATAACTGCATTTCTATAAATGGCTCAAAGCCTCCATTACTAGATCTAAAATGATGTTTTGGAATTAGCAACGGTGGTGTGGAATGATATGCATAAGAAATTAATCCTACACACAAGAGTGTTTTAAAGACAAAAACATTGAATGTAATGAAATACAAAATATGGACAATGTTTTGATGTATGTTAACCATTGTGTAAGCGCAATAAATGACTAACCACCTCGGGTGTGCATTATTTTATAATATATGACCCTTTCTGTGAAGACCCAGCTAAAGTAATTTTTTTGTGATTTACTGTTTTCTACAAAAAAATCATCCTTCATATGGTAAAAAACATTCTGTGAAAATGTAACCTTTATATCTTTAATATTGACTGAGTAAAAGTCATGTCAAAGATTGAAATTATAGTGGAATTAATGGAAGAAATCAAACGTTGAAACTTGTTATCTCATAATTAGATTTTGAGACTTTAGCCTGGATTTCACAGAGGGTCACATATATTTATATATATATATGATAAAAATTGTCCAAGATTCTTTGATGAAATACATACATATATACATATACATATATATACATACATATATGTGCGTGTTGTTTGTGTGTGTGTGATGTAGTTAAAATAGAAACCCTTTGTAACATTATTAATGCCTTTAGTGAAAAAAATAAGCACATCATTTTTTTGACCATAAACTTTTGAATGGTAACTATTAAAGCAAATGTTCTTATTTTAAAGGAATAATTCATCCAAATATGAAAAAATAACAGCATGTATGATTTGAAACAACAAGAAGGTGAGTAATTATGAGATGATTTTTATGAATTTAAGTCAGTTCAGAGTATATTTGGATATATACTCAAAAGTGGGCTCACCAAAATAATAAAAAGGCTTAAGAAATCAGAGGGTGACAGAATGAACGCTGATGATACAGAGGAGGAAGGTAAAGGAACTGAATTGGAATGGTGAAGTACGGTGTCAATTAAAAAAATGAACCGGAGTAAATTTCCGTGATGACAGCTGGTGGGAGTCGAGATGACAGGCATTACATTACGCAGCTTTGGTGGCTCCCGTTGTTCTCTCTCTTGCCCCCTTCCCCTCCTCCCCATGGACGGCGGTCAGCGAGATGGGTTTGGAAGAGAATAGAGAGCTGGGACGCCACAGGCCCCCAAGCTACAGCTAATAACCGTGATTAGCATTAGCAAGCCTCCACCAGGCAGTCAGACCACAAGACAATTTAGAGCTATGCACTTCTACTTAAAGACCTTTATTAAAATAATTTGTTATTCAAAACAGGCGATGCAAAGTGTCCTCAGGCTATCAAAGTCCTGTCTTTAAGGTGCCTCTGAAACGTACCTCACTAGATCTAATCAGACTTCAGCTTGGCGCATTAAGCTAGCCAAGTTTTTATAGCCTTTGGGCTAAATTAGATATCTTTCGCTTGGGTATGTTGCCAGGACAGATCACAGGGACAAGGATACATGAAAATGGCTCATTTAGTTCACTGTGTTTGACACATAAACCATAAAACAACATCTGAACTTACAAAAAGCACAAAGTTCACACAGCGTTTGGCTGTTTGTCAATAAAACTTCACTATGCATTGGCTTCTAACTGATACGTTTCCAGAGTTGCTCTATAATGTCTGTCTCTTAAAGAGCTGGAGATGGGAAATGATCCCTTTGAAAGACAGTGACAGTGATCAAAGTCAGAATTAATTATGCACGCTTGTCTTTCTCCCCCCTCCTTCTCTCCCAGTGAATTTCGCTAATCTAATCGAGCCGGAGCGGAATGGTTTCCTCTTTGTCATCCCTTGCATGCGTGTGGTGCCTGTTTACTAAAGGGAGAGGTGCGTATGACTTAATCTCTGCTCCTTAGGGAATCCGCCAGCTCTCTGTATATTGCTTACTTTATGAGGATTGCATGTTAGAGAGGAATTTCTCTGTAACAATCAACCACCAAGGAAATCAAGTCATCTTTCTCCTCGAATAAATACCTCCAGAGTTATACTTGAAGGCTGACACACACAATGCAGCCAAGATAATAATATTAATAATAATGTTTATTTATAGAGCACATTTAAACACAACCAAGGTTGACCAAAGTGCTTTACAAAGAGTAAAACGTAAAAATTAAAAAGTAACAAGGAAATCAACAGACAAATAAGAACATCAAAGTACAGAAAAAAACAGGAAACATACTAAGGAGTGTTATAAGCAAGGGTAAAAAATATGTCTTTAGATAAGATTTAAAAATACTAATAGATGGGGTACTTCTGATAAAGGAAGGAAGGCTATTCTAAAGCTTCGGTCCTGCAGTAGCGAAGGCGCAATCACCACGATTTTTACATTTAACTCTAGGGACTATGAGTAGGACATAGTCACAAGACCTCAAGCATCTAGACTGGTTATACGGAAACAGCAAATCAGTTAAGTAATGAGGAGCCAGGTTATTGAGGGCTTTGTAAAAAGTAAATGACTTGTTTACAAAGATAGCTTTGTGGGGATTGTTCACCCAAAAAATTAAAGTAATTTACTCCTTACTGTATGTTTTTCTAAACCAGTAAGGCATTGTTTTTTTTTTTTTCAAGAACACAAATTCAGATGTTTTGAATAAACAGATGTTTTGCTCATTACCTTACAAATAAAGTGGATGGGAACCATAAAAGCACAATAAAAGTAGTAGTTTTCAAAACTTATAACTTATTTGATAGCGTTAAAAGAGGAACTAGAACTGGATGATATTAGAAAGAACTGACATTGCAATATGTTCTTTTTCTACATATATATATTCTATATTCTATATATATATATATATATATATATATATAGAATGTATATATATATATATAAGTTCATTTATTTCAGTAATTCAATTCAAATTGTGAAACTCGTGTATTAAATAAATTAAATGCACACAGAAGTAGTTTAAGTCTTTGGTTCTTTTAATTGTGATGATTTTGGCTCACATTTAACAAAAACCCACCAATTCACTATCTCAACAAATTAGAATACTTCATAAGACCAATAAAAACAAATTCTGGAAAGTATGTTCATTTACTGTATATGTACTCAATACTTGCTAGGGGCTCCTTTTGCCTTAATTACTGGCATGGAGGTGATCAGTTTGTGGCACTGCTGAGGTGGTATGGAAGCTCAGGTTTCTTTGACAGTGGCCTTCAGCTCATCTGTCATTTTTTTGGTCTCTTGTTTCTCATTTTCCTCTTGACAATACCCATAGATTCTCTATGGGGTTCAGGTCTGGTGAGTTTACTGGCCAGTCAAGCACACCAACACCATGGTCATTTAACCAACTGTTGGTGCTTTTGGCAGTGTGGGCAGGTGCCAAATCCTGCTGGAAAATGAAATCAGCATCTTTATAAAGCTGGTCAGCAGAAGGAAGCATGAAGTGCTCCAAAATTTATTTAATATACGAGTTTCACAATTTGAGTTGAATTACTGAAATAAATGAACTTTTCCACGACATTCTAATTTATTGGGATGCACCTGTATATATATATATATATATAAAATCACCAGATGACTTTAATACCTCTATGTGGAAATAATCACCTGCATTGAAAACAATGTACCAGCATAGAAAAAAAAATCTACTAACTTTTTATTAAATTACTTTTTTTTTTTTTTGAGTACAGACCATCCTTTTATGGCTATTATCATTAAATAAAAATATTAACACATTTTAACAATACTAGTTTACTAGTATTAAAAAAAATCTGAATACTAGTCCACTTAAATAATATTACATATATTATTTAGTAAAAAACACTTTTAAAATAAAATTGTATCTTATAATTTCATTTTCAAACATTAAGCCATAAAGCTTTTATTGTGGCGGTTTGCCGGCAAATAAATATATGTAAATGAACACAGCGCCGCACTTCTCATGGAAACCTGCAGTGCTTATATTTTTTTAATTAAATTGCAGCCTTTGAGATTTGATATTTACACTAAGATATATTGCGATATTGATTTTATAATGATATATTGTTCAGTCCTAAGAGGAACAGACTGAAACTTTATCCAGAAAATGTAACTTGCCTTAGAAATCTAGAAATGATATATGTGGTCACAATTCACTTTCATTGTATGGAAAGACAGAAGTATGAACATTCTTCAAAACGTCTTCTTTAGATTTTCATATAAGAAATAAAGTCATACAGGTTTCTAAAACCCTGAAATATATAACTAAATATATGAACAAATATTGACAGATCATGTTTGGGCACATTTATAGCCAGGGGTGTAACCCCGGCATCCTGGCCAAATTCGCCCATTGGCCTCTGACCATCATGGCCTCCTAATCATCCCCATACACTGATTGGTTTCATCACTCAGTCTCCTCTCCACCAGTAAGCTGGTGTGTGGTGGGCGTTCTGGCGCAATATGGCTGCCGTCGCATCATCCAGGTGGATGCTGAACATTGGTGGTGGATGAGGAGATACCCCCCTTACTATGTAAAGCGCTTTGAGTGTCTAGAAAAGCATTATATTAATGTAACAAATTATTAATTATAATTATCTACAGTAATATTCCCAAAAAAGCAGCTTTGGTGATGTGTCTTATGAGTGAACTCTTTAAAAATTATGAGGTAGCAGGATTGAGTGTGGTCTTTAATGTTCATCTGTGCAGGTGGTCTTGAGAGCAGAGGTGAGCGTGTGAGAGCAGTAACCTCGCTCTGTTGTGGCCCTAAAGAGGGTCTCTATACGAGCGACAGCATGTAAAGGGACCCCCGCATGCTCGCAGAGGTCCCTGTAGTGTGTTTGCATGTGTGGCACATTTCATAAGGCTTCGCTTTGACTGGTGATGAGTTTATGCGAAAGTAATTAAGAGTAATTAATCCTTAATTACCATAATTAGCCAAGTCGCAGTAAATTAAACCACATCTGGAGGCAGATGAAAGGGCTCGGCAACTCAAACGGCCTGTTTTCTGCTTTTTACTTTTTTTAGAGGTCCAGGGGCGAAACCAAAGCCATCTGACAGCATTTGGTGGCGGCTACCTGTTTGATCAAGACTCCTGTGTTTTTGTTCTGGATCCCACGAGAATGACGGAGTGAGTGAAGCTGAGGGGGATGGAGCATGATGGGAAAGGGGGAGGAATGATGTATTCATTTCAAACCACAATAACCTTTCATCTCTAGGGGAGCATCTCCCTTAAGCTACGACACAAAGACGTGCAACATATGGCCATTCGCAGACACACAGACAATTGCCTGTGGTGTCTGGCTCCCCTGGAACATGGATGTCTGCATCTCACGCATGACACCAGGTTCTCAAAGATAGCAGCCGTCTTCATCAGATAAATCATTTTGAGCGATCCCAGTCATTTCAATCCCTCTAAGGATAAATGCAAACACAGGAGTGTTTTATCAAATATAGCTATTTTCGGATGGAGTCGTTTTCCCTGAGGACCTCAGATAAATTTGATTCACAGATGTACTTTGTGGTTTTAATCCAGTCCAAATCAACATAGCTGTTGTTTTCTTTTCACAAGCAAAATTACAGAGTCAGTTTACCTAATGATAAAAAATGAAGTGTATGTGTGTAATGTAAGAATATATGTTAATACTATTTTTTATGTGTTAACTAAAACTATATTACAAAAATATTAGAAAAAGCTCAAATCAAATCAAATAAAAATATTAGATTTAATTAAACTTAAGTTAAAATAAGACAATACATTGGCAACTATCTGAAATAACATAAGCTGAAGTTTAAGTACTAAAATACAAAAATTGAAATAAAGTAAAGTAAAAAGTAAAAATACATTAAATAAAATCGAATAAAAATGGCAAAAGCTCAACAAAACTACTAAAATGCAATTTAAAAAAAAAAAAAAAAAAAAAAAAAAAAGCTAAAATAATACTGTTGTTTACTTGATGGTTGCACCACAAGACAGAAGTCATTCAATTTGAAATTTTCTTGAAAACAATATAAAGTTTTTCAAAACCATTGAAACCGACATGAACACAATGAGTATATGTGTAGATTTTGGTATATGTGTTTACACTACTTTTTTAAACACTCTTATTTGTCATTGTCCCATATAACTCTTGTTTATTTCAGTGGGTTTTGTAATGGATGAATCCAGAACATATGGGCTTTTGTAACACCCACAGCCACAAAAAAAAGATACTTCCATCTTAATAAAACCTACAAAGATCTCAATCCTGTCAAATCAGCGCATGGAATAATAGACATCCTAGGTAAATAATTAACTCAAACATTGTTGAGAAAGCTAATCTCATCCCAATAGTGCTTAAGTGATGCACCAATATACTAAACACTCAAACAGAGAAATTATAGTGCTGTGGGCTGTGGATGATCGGCAAGTGTGTGTCACTCTCTAATCAGTTATTTACACAGAGTGTGAGCAGATTAAAGTGGGATTAGGCTATTTGCCACACCCGCAGGCAGCCTATGCATCCATGTGCCTTCCCAGCCGCCCACTAAACCACACAACCCATCTACAGCTTTACATCGCATCCCTATCAAACAGCTCCAACTCTGGCATAACATCCGGCAGATAAGCACTTATCTGCAGAACATATTTACAAACATGCCATGCATCAACACCACACCAACATTCAACATTCAAAATCAAATCATACCAATGTTCCACAATCAATCACAACTTCCCATAGTTCAGTGTTTCTGATGTGTCAGTAAAGCACATAAAAGAAGCATAAAACAGTCTTTATGACTTGTGAGCCATATTGAGTCTTTTGAAGCCATATCATAGATTTGAGACTAGGGTTGGGAACCATTTTTACCATTTTTAATTAATCAAACACATTAGTGTTCAAAATTATTTTTAAAAGGCTCTTTTCCTCACTGAGGCTTAATCTATTTGAAATATGTATTGATCTAAATTATTGATGAAATTATTATTTAAAACAACTGTTTTCTATTTTAATATTTTGCAATATTGTATTTATACCTGAATTTACACCAGCCATTAATCTAGTCTTCAGTGCAACATGATATTTCAGAAATCATACCAATATGCTGGTTTCTTTATTTTTATCCATGTTGGAAACTGAAGATTTTTTCTTAATATTTAATCTTAATATTTTTGGAAAGCAAGACATTTATTTCTTCAGGGAATCGTTAAATTCAACTTTGTCATTTTTGACAGGAATTAAATGTGTTGCTTTGGAAGATATATATATTTTAAGCTTTTTTGTGTTGCACATAAAAAACTAACAGCTTTGAAATGACACAAGGGTGATTGAATAAAGTAAATACTTTTTGGATGAACTCATCGTTTAATTATCAAGAGAAACCTGAAATCTTTTATTCTGTGAGCCCATCCTATTTGAAACAAATGGTCTGAGTGTCTCTGCAGGATTGGCCGCAGTTGAGGTGTAAATTAGAGCACTGGTAGAAGGCAAGAAAAGTCTATTAGCGCACATGCTTGGACCCAATTCTGGCAAATAAACTGGATCTTAAATGACCCCAAGGTACAGATCTGTGACGGAGGGCAGGTTCAAGGCACGGTTGTACACGTAAAGCTGTTACTTCAATAACACGTTGCTAACTTTATCATACTCCAAGTGCAAGCTGGAGAGGAAATCTCACACTGTGTACCGGACTTGACACGTCTTATGTAAACAAGAAAAATGAGAGAGCCTGCCAACACTGACACAAGCACCATCTCTAATTGGACTATAGCCTATACGCTATTTTTCTTGGTTAACATAGTTTCCCCGTACACTATAAATGTATTCTGGAAACAGGCATGTTAGTGTTTTTGAATCTGACTACTTAAAGTAGTAACAGGTCTCATCTGGAATCTGTGGAAGGAAATGTCAAGTGACCTTGCGAACGAAAGAATATTTGGCCACACATTTTATATCCTCAGATTTTGTTATTGTGATGTGTCTGTCTCTCGCTGGAATTTTTCATTTGCAAGCTGTGGTGTGTTTGATTTGCTGAGGCTGCCTTGTTCAGTAAAAAAGTAAAACTACACAAGACATCAAACTGCTTAACAACTACCATCCACAAGACACCAGGCCGCTAGAGACCAGTGTTTTGTGTGTGGTAAGCAGCATAGCAAGTAGGCCCTGGAGAATAGAGGTCTGTTTGTTTCAGTTACTGCCATTCATAATTTTCCCTACTCCAACATCACTAATGCCTTGCTTAGGAAAACGCGTCAATAACAACTTAAGTTGCATAAAAATAAATAAAATAAAAACACTAATATAAGATCCTGTGAATAACTTTTAGGTGAAATTCAACATGGAATCAAAATGAACTATTCGTATTTTTTATGGAATATTACAGTGATAATTTATTATGTATCTGTACACATTATTATTTGTGCCTTTGTAATCTGGAAATCATATACATTAGATTCCCCTCCCCTCAACAACAACAATCCAATTGTCTTAATGTAAATTGGAATCGGAATAATGGACAAAATCAAAACTTACTGTACATTTGAAAAGCCATTTCGTTATAGAGAAGAAAAGATATTCGCAATTTCCATTGCATGCTCAATTCTTAAATTACATATGATGCCATGACCACAAACCATTAGTAAGGTTGATTAAGTTATACAAATGTAAAATAATTAAAATTCCCCAAATTTCGTTCCAAACCTGTAAGATTTTATTTAGTCTGTGGAACACAAAAAAATATATTTAGAAGAATGTTGGTGTCCAAACAATTTTTGACCCCACTTACTTTTAATGTGCGGACAACAAAACAACAATTGTCACAACATGGGATTTTCTGTTCTGATTGTTTTGGGTTGGAGATTAACGGCGCAGCTAATCTTGCTAATTAGTGCTAACAGCGTTACTCACTTGACTCCCCAGTGAGATGGGGACTCCTGCAGACTCCGTGAGTTAAGAAACGAATGTGGCTGAACATGCAAATGAGCTCAAAGCGGACCGGGCTTCGCAGAACCAAAAACTGACTCGCCCCGAGGTTCACAACGCTTCTATCACTCAATCTTACTGGCTTATGTGGGTCGCATAACAGATGCACATTTGGGTCAAAGGGAACCCCCGTTGTCAATCAAGAGATAAACGTAGAGAGAGGGAGGTCATTTGTATATGAACTCATTAGAGAAAGTAGCGGGGGGTCATTTTTACATCTCCTTCTGTCCTTGAGGCGATATGCATGAAAAATGAGTGGCAAGTCTCGGAAGGCAGCAGCCACGCTTGACCCCAAAAAAGGCAAGGAGATGCTACAGCTAAATGGAGAGGTGATGACAGAGCTACAATACAGGGCACTTCACATGTTATACAAACACAAAACAAAAGGAGAGAGAATCCTGTTTCGTCTGAAAACGCCTCGAAGTGCATAACTGTCAAGGGGAATCGGAGGCTCGGCTCAGGGGCCGGTCGATTGCGCTAAGATCGCAGAAAGCATCCTCATTCTCTCTCTCTCTCCTTCGCTCCCTCCATTTATCATTCTCCTTCCTCACCCGGCTGGCTCGGAAGCTTTTTCCCCAACCCATCCCTCACCGAAATGCCCACTGCAAATAAGCTCTGCATGAGTCAACACAAAAGGAAATTGAGCAAACGCTAGGCGTGTTTGTGTGGCATCTGCTTTGAGGGATTGCAGTGTGACTAAATAGGCAGCTTTCTGTCGGTCAGCCCATCCACACCTGTCTCTCCAGCTGGACTGCCACGCTCTCCTCCGCACACAGCCCATTCCAAATAACTCCCAGCTGCTGACTGTATTTTTAGTCTCAGCTTTTATTTTCACACCTGCGGGGAGTGTTTTCACAGTCGACTTTGGGCTTCCCCCCTCTGGCTGTAGGCAGGTACAGTAAATGGAAACACATGTTGTTTACTCATCAACTTTCATCAGGCTTTTTGCGTGAAAAACAGGCCTGTATCTGGCGAGGGCCTAGTTTCGAAGCACTATGTGATGATCCGTCCTTTGAACATGTAGCCCTGAAGAGATCGCACCTGGTACATGGTCATCTTTTGTTTATGTTGTACTGACAGGACTTACACTGACTCCAAGAGGTGTGGATGTAGGACCATGCAAAAGCAATAGTTTTCAATATCAATCCTATGGCTGTAAGCTATGATCTATTCATTCCAAGAGCGAAAGTGTGCAGTACTATGCAGGTCTTCAGTTGGTCATGTGATAACAAAATGGTGGCCCGCATGAGGCGACCCGCTCCGTGTAAAATAAATCAGCTTCTATAAGGCTACTGATATGACTGGAGATTTATTATTATGATTAGATTTTTTTTGCTGTCAATCCAATAGCTCTTAACTATGATTAATTTATTCAACAGCGAAAATGTGCATTAAAAAGATGATTACTTCAGTCTCCAGTTAGTCATGTGATAGAAAAATAGGGCGCCACAATGAAACGGCACACGTAAAAGAAAGCTTTTACCAGGCTACTAATCACTGGAGTGATCTCATTATCATTAGATTTTTTTTGTGTTATTATTATTCTTATATTATTATATATTATATTTGTAAAGCATTTTATTGTATTTATTATTATTATAAAAAAAAATAGCACAAGAATGACAAACCACCTCAAAGAACTGAAGAAAATGTTAAAGATAAGTAAACAATTTAGCCTTATTTTCAAATACTTTTTCATTTTCAAGTTTTAAAGATAAACAACAAATGCTTAAAAACACACTTTTATTTCTGCATTTTATTTTAACTTCTTTCTACTTTTATCATCTTTACAAAAACTGGTATTACAATGTAAATGTCTCATTTAAACATACTCAATTTGACACATTTTAATTATCATTTTGTAGTGGTAAAACTTTTTTAATGAAGAAAAAAGAGACTGAGAGCACCTTTAATGTATGCGAAACCTGAGCCATCTCTGGCACACGGCAAACAGCGAACTTGACAAAATGATTTAAGCGTGCCACAGTGGCACTTGGTATGATCTGGGCCAGCGCCGACATTAGCATGATAATGAATGCCGATTTTGACACTTGGAAATATAGAAATATGTTTTTTGTAAGAGCGCTGCAGGCGATAAGCTGAAATATGCTGGGGAGTGGGAGGTTTCACTTCATCTTCTCCATCCTCATGAACAGCTGGTTAAGGATAGAAATGGTGGGATTACATTATGAGTCTGACCTAGTTGAGAGTTGCCTCCAGAGACTCAGATACTTTCCTCAGTGGCTGGTACTGGCTGTAATTTCTCCCTGCTTGTGAAGAAGAGAGAGAAAGAGAGAGATGGGCAGACAGGGCTTTGCTCAGAGTCTCAGTGTTGACTCAGTGTTGACAGTGGGACATTGCAGTGTGGGGCGGTGGTTACAAAGCATGACTGTGCTTTGGCTCAGGGGCTTTATGAGCTCCATCTCTCTCACACACTCGACTCTGCGATTCTTAATTTGAGTCTGTCTATGTTAAACTCACATGGGCTTCTACCAAGGTTGGGCTTTAACCTTCTCTAAACAGTCGAGGTGTAGTAAAAATAAGCACAGGAGAGGGCTGTTTTAAGTGTTTTGGACCTGCTTATGTGACCGCATATTGTAGCTACAAAAGAATAAAATATAAAGGTCTGACAGCAAATCATTTTTTTTTATTAATGCTTTGCATTTAAAAATTTTTCCATATTTTAGTATCAGCACAATTATTTATTTAAATAAAAGTAAAAAAAAATATTTAGTTGACAAATAAAAAAAAATTCAGAAGTGTTATTTGTATTTATTTATTTATTAATTTGTTAAATCATTCATGGAAATTACACATTAATAATACAAATAAATGTAAAACGTGCCACATTTAGCTAAGGTGACTAATTTTCATCTGAAGTCCATCTGTAACTTATTTATTATTTTTGGATTTTAATAACATTATATTACTTATATTACAACATTAATAATTTACTTTGATTATTTGATTACTTCGACTTATTTGTTTTAATTCATTACTGTGATTATGACATACAGTATGACAAATATGTTTTTTTTTTTTACCTCAAAATGTAATAGTAAAGCCATAAGCCATAGTTTACAGTAATTTTAGAACATTTCTATTCCTGGAAAGGTAAAATAAACAAATACGAATAATAAATAATTGATAACAATTTGAAAATAATAACTTTTCTGCAAAGCAATGCGGTTCTTCATTAAATATTTAGCAGAATAGCTTCCAAGCAACACAGACGCAGAAACACAGATGCAGCGGCACAGGAATACTGGTGTAATGAGGTCATAGGTGCAGTTTTTGAATAATTTTACAACGGCTTTGAATATGGCTCAGCCAATCATAATCAAGGACTGGAACTCTCCTTATTAAAAATAATACTTATTATATAACATATTATTACTGTTTATGTTATTATTATTATATTATCGAATAATATTGAATATTGAATAATATTATTCAATAAGGTTTAAATTATGCTTTCAATCAACTCAGTATGGATTTTTGTAACTGACTATACATGAGAAAGGTAGCAGTTTGTAATACAATCGTATTTATGTTCTGTTTTGCTGCACCATCTTAAAATGACACTTAATATCTGTTAAAAACAAAACCAATTCATGTTGAGTTTCAGTCGATATCTAAGGCAGATGCTGAAAAACAGGTGCAGAATAATGACAGGGAAAATGGAAAAAGAGATGCCGTCTAAAATTTAAAAGTCACTTTATATTCAGTTTCAGTGTACTCTAAATGTACACATTTTGAATTGGTATTTGAATGAGAAAAAAAAACTAACAAAAGAATAAATCAAGGAATAAGTCAAAACAGATAAAGCTTTTTTTCCTGCAGGTGTGTGCTTCTTTCTCTCTCCATCTCCAGTGTCAGAGCCAGCTAGCCTTTATCAGAGGGGTTGAGGGGAAATGTGCTCAAGCCAGATTAGCCTCTGCTATGTGCCAAGGTTATAAACAGCCTGTTATCGGCCTCCCAAACAGAATAATCCGCACTGTATCAGCACCCAAACATATGGGGCCACACAAAGACAGATAGGCCCTGATGGACACCTCATTTTAATTGCAATGAAAACAGCGTTTGATCATCTTTCAGGAGACTAGGGAGTATATATTTCCCAGTGTCCCTGCCTCCTTGTGTCTGAGATGTACATACACCGTGTTTAAAGATGAGGCTTTTTGTGTCGTCTCTGAAGGTCATTATTCATTTTCCTTGTTTAACTTCTATCACATTTATTCAGCTTAATTGATCTTTGTTCAGTGCTCAATCTGGTCCCAAGGCTTTCATCTGTGAGCGCTGCTCCAATATTCAATAGCTATGTTATCTGAGACACTTCTTACTTCATTTTAAGCAACGATGTGATTAATATTCATTGGACAGCAGTTAATTCAGTTCAGAAACATAAAGGAGGACTACACAAATGCGTACACGTGACAGAACACTCCATGTGAGATATAACACCTTTTTAAATAATACAGCGTTAATTGAAAAGAGGAAACCATGTTTTCAGAAATTCGGAAACTGAGGTGATCTTAAGCCTTTATGAAACGGTGCAGATTATTTCAAGTGAGTTTGGTCTACGGGTTATAATGGCTTTCTAAGCTATTACAGAGGACAGCCAGATTGAGCGGTAATGGCCTTGGTAGCCATGGAAACATTATCAGGGTAGTAAAATGCTACATGGCATCAAGAGCACGGCGAATCGATGAAAATAAACAGCATTATGTCTGATCCACCATGAAATCCCAGTGTTTAGAACGCAAATTTATGAATGAATTATCTGACTGTCCGGTTTAGCAAGACTCTCGCTTGACAGAATTGTAGTGCTAACGCCCCGGTATGCCCCGTGCCTGGGAAACTCATCCACGGGAGAAAGCAATAAATTCCTACATTTTTATATACTGCCCACAGATTTAAAAGTCTTGTTCAATAAAGTTTAAAATGTCACAGAGGGGCAATAACCCAGATCACATAAAAGCTTGAGGCTCTGAAAGCTATGCAAAAATGGCAGTCCTTTTCCTCAAATGCAATAAACTTTTATGTTTCAATCGTCCATAAAAAATGGGTTTGCAGGTTGTCAACGGGGGAATAATTGGTACATTTTATTAATATTAGCACATCATCCAACAGGCTTTTTTTTTGCCATGTCAATCTTCAGTCTGTATGTGAAAGGACTCACAAAACAGTATTCACTCAAAATTGAAAGGAGAACCATTTATATTATAGTTCTGTGAACTAATAGTACTCATAAAAATAACAAATTTTAATGATGATACGCACAGGGACAATGTAAAAAAAATCATGTCAGGATATTATAAAAGATTAGCATAAAGCATTATTTTATTTTATAAATTTATATTATTTTAATACCAGTTATATTTAGACAAACACTTACAGTCTAAAATTTGGACATATAAATGTATGCTTCTCATGACCTTAAAACCTTAGGTTTAGATAACATTTGGTTAATTTTTGCAGAGAAATATAAATTGTGCCCACATACAGGTACATTGTGATTTGAAAGTTTTTTTTTTAAATCATATTCAGTAGTGCATTAAATTGATCAAAATTGACATTTGTTATGTTATTAAAGACTGCTATTTCAAATAAATGCTGTTCTTTTGAACTATCTATTCATCAATAATACTGAAAAAAAATTAAGCTGCACAACAATTTTCATTATTTATAATAATAAATGTTGTCTGAGCATCAAATTAGCATATTAGAAGGACTTCTGGAGGATTATGTAACACTGAAGACTGGACTAATGGCTGTTGAAAGCAGATTTGCCATCACATAAATACATTCCATTTTAATACAAATAATATAATAATTAAAAATATTATGTTTTACAGTATTTTTGATCAAAACAATGAAGCCTTGGTGAGCAAAATAAATGTCTTTTTAAATATTAAAAACAAAATCTTACTGACTTCAAAACGTTTGAAGGGTAGTGTATACATTTATTTACAAATTATTTTACAAATTACAAACATATATAGGAACTCCTTCAACTGTTTTAAAAAGCATGCATTTTACATTGATATGTCAATTATTTGTAAAGCATTTTTACTATATCAAGAGAATATTCACTTACAAAAAAAAACATTTCTTGAAAGTACTTGGTGCTAAAAGAAGAAGATATATAGCTTTAATTTATTGAATATATGTTTGTGGAGACTAAATTATTATCATATTACTATTTTAGTTTTTTATAGTCTTGATGACTTTGTACTATTTTAACGTGGAAATTAGTAATAATTAGGGTTGTGCGATATGACGATATATATTGGATGGATGAAATTAAAACGTGACCACAGGGCATGAAGGGGAGACAGAAGCAGGTGACAACCAGGACAAAATGAAGAGCTCGTTCCTAAATGAGGGACTACGTCTGAAGCATGGACGTTTCTCAAGCACTGCAGTTTTAAAACAACTGATTTTAAGCTGTTGAAATACAAACAACAGAGCTATATGCATGCGCTGTCTCTGCTTCTTTCTGAGGAGCGCGCATTGTTTGCCACTTTATTGGCTTTTAACAATTACAAAAACACAGTTATATGAGTCATAATGGGGTCTTAGAGGGGAAGCTGTCCAATATTCATCCAGTCTGCCATTCATATTAATCAAACATTACTTTTGTAATTTTATTAAAAAATAAAATAAAATAATAATATTAATGACAATTTATATTTATATACCAGTCATGGCCAAAAATATCTGCACCTGTAAATATGATAAAAGTGAAAATTAATCTGCATTGTTAATCCTTTTGATCTTTTATAAAAAATAAAAAAAATATATATATATATATATATATATATATATATATATATATATATATATATATATAACTTTCATTGAATAATAAGAATTTAAAATGGGGGAAAATATCATTATGAAATAAATGTTTTATGTTTTTCTAATACATATTGGCCACAATTAAAGGCACCCTTTTATTCAATACTTTTTGAAACCAGTTTAATAGCTCTATATTTTCTCCTATAATGCCTGATGAGGTTAGATAACACCTGACAAGAGATCAGAGACCATTTTACCATCCAGAATCACTCCAGACCCTTTAGATTCCCAGCTCCAAGTTGGTGCTTCTTTTCTTCAGTTCACCCCACTCATTTTCTATAGGGTTTAGGTCAGAGGACTGGAATGGCCATAGCAGAAGCTTGGTTTTGATCTCAGTGACCCATTTTTGTGTTATTTTTGAGGTTTGTGTTTGGATTATTGTACGGTTGGAAGATCAAAACATGGCCCATTATAAGATTTCTAACAGAGTCAGTCACTTATTTATTTTTTATCTGTTGGTATTTGATAGAATCCATGATGCCATGTGTATAAACAAGATTTCCAGGACCTCCAGACTTTTGCTGACCCCGAGACTCGACTATTTTCTGCTATTCTCAAGCTGTGGTCCTTGGAGAGTCTTTAGGCACTCAAACTCTCCTTCTCACCATGCATTAGGTTGATATAGACACATGTCCTCTTCCAGGCAGTTTCATAACATTTTATGTTGATTAGAAATTCTTTATTATTGCCCTGATGGTGGAAATGGGAATTTTCATTGCTCTAGCTCTTTTATTAAAGCCAATTCACTAATTTGTGAAGCTCAATTATCTTTTGCTGCACATCAGAAATATATTACTTTTCCTTTACTTTTATTCATTTAGCAGACACTTTTATCCAACGCGACTTACAAATTAGAGGGTGACACGAGAGTGAATTCTCAAACCTCTCCCGTTAAAAATGAATATCTTCCCGACCCAATCCACTACTGGGGAAAATCCCGGTCCGTCATTTGGAAGAATGACTCCCATTCCTTCCACTTTGTTGTTTTTTTAACTAAAATCTGTCAGTTACAGTAAAAATATAGTACAGATCACAGCGTGCCCACCTTATTAGTTGAATAAAAACCAAAATGTAGTTTTTGTTATTATATTGAACTGAAAGCCATCTTATGCACAGTGTTACACAGATTACATTTCATGTAAATCATCCATGCTAACACACATGTCTTCTATTGTGTTTTGTTTTTTTTATACATTTCACTCTCTATATGTAACGGATGTATGCCAGTAAGGGCTGTGTAAACCTCACTCCTCTGACCTCAAAAAGAAGCACTCTACCGACTATGTTACCTTTCTGTTCCTTGTTAGAGTGCCCGCCTCCGGAATCCCGGGTTCGCGACCGCTCAAACAAGAAACGAGTTGTGGTGGTGTGGATCTGGGAGGGTGTTACATATAGATATATTTTTCAAAGACAGAGCAAGTTTTCGCTCAAGTTGACAGATTCAAGTCTTTACAGATTCAAAAGATGTATTAGGCTACTTTATCTGTATGACCAAACATGGCGGAGATTTTAAGAGCAAGTGAACCCTGCAGCCCACTCAAACACAAACACTTCAATAGCTCTCCAAGTTAACATCATATTGAGCTTTATAGTTTATTTATATAAAAGGTATATTTGTGTGTAAAGTTGGGTATTATTACCATTCCGGTCCCCACTCCCGATAAAAAATTCGTCCCAATCACGTGATTCGTTTGTCTCCTCTATTACAAATAAGAAAAAGTAACTAAAATTAAAAGTTAAAACTATAAATATTATATACAGGGTTCGTACACATTTTACCAACAAATTTCCATGACTTTTCCATGACTTTTCCATGACTTTTGTGACAATTTCCATGACCTAATTTCACATTATTTTACAATAAGAATAAAAATCTGTTCAAATTATCATAGCATTTAACTAAAATAAATGACTATTAATAGTATTATTTGCTTTTTGTTTTAATACAAGCTGAAACTACGCCAGATGAAGGTCCTGCAATCCGAAATTTCACACGCAAAAACGCATACAAACATTTCTGACTCCGTGTGTAAGGACCTTTACTCCACACAGAGAACATATCACTATTATCATTTATTTAACTCAGTTAAACGCAGGGCCAGAATTTCTTTTTGCAATTATATATATATATATATAGGGCCCTATGAAATCCGTTTAAATTTTCCCCAAATTCCATTTTATTTTTTCTAAATTCATTTTTACCGATTCAATTTTTCTAGATTCCGTTTTTTCCGCTTTCATTTTATAGACTCCTTTTAATGATCAAATTAAATTGTATTTATCAAAAAGCATGTCTAATTAATTAAAATCATGAAACTTATACAATTTAATTTATTAAAAGTGTAACAAAATGACATGTTTAGGGTCATTATGAAATGTTATATTTTTTTCTTACTTTATGTTTTATTGTTGCCAAATTCTGTTTTAGCTCATCTGATTATTTGAATGCATACAAATTTTTACTCTTACAGTAGCCTTATGAATTGTTATTTTTCCTCAGAAATTCTGTGTTGTGTATTTAAATTTGACTGGTTATCAGATTAAGGCATGAAACATCGATTTAATTTATATTTTAATTAATGAAAATTAAACATTTACATGTTGAAAAATAAAGGGGATTTAGCCTACTATTACAAATAAAATATTTTGTGATTATGTCTTAATAAAATAAAGTTTTATAATTTTTCAACAGTAGTAGTAGCGTGTTTTAAAGTAGAACTAAATTCACAGTTTCATTGTTTGTAGGGACAAACAGATGCAGATAATTAAAACATGCACATTTCTTCTCTTTCTCTGTCACTCTTAAAATGGGCATATTTGAGAAACAAGTCGAGTAGTTTGCTTCACTGAATATAATTGTCGGTCATTTAACATTTCTTTCGTAAAACAGTTGACTAAACATCTTACCTCGCTCTCTTTTATTAATCTGGCGCTTCGCTCAGCATCTGTGAACGCTAAACTCCGCCTACTTTGATTTGATTTGAATTAAATTACTTTGACATTGACGAGCGCTGTTTGCCGCTGAGGCAGAGCAGACTTTTAAAGCTTTTTCTGTCATCCTAACAAGAGCGCGTAATCGAGGACAGCAGATGCTCATGTAGGCCTATAATTATCTTTATTGAAGTGAGTTAGGTTTAAATCGCCGTCAAGCATTAATTAACGATTTTTGTTGTTGCAATTTTACACATAATAATCCACGATGATCACAGTACACAAAACTGAAATTGCACGTCAAAATAACAGTCAATATTTTTTGAGACCCACCCCCCAAAAAATAAATTAGCCTACTTTCCACAAAACACGTTTTCAGGGGAGCCCATGTATTATTAAGGGGAGCCCCTAGCTCCCCCGTAGTTTGCACCCTGCTCACCAGGATGGCCATTTTAACGTCATTTTGTGTGTCATTTTGCCGCTTAAACGCAACAAGCTGCACTTTTAGAGCCTCATATTTCAGCCTCGACTTTTAGTTTATGGCTTAGGGACAATTTTCACATCAGACGCGGGCCGGGCATCGGGCTTGTTTTAGGATTCCTCCTTATTTTTGTATTTTAGAAATCCATAAATTATTATGGTGATGAAAAGGATTAGCCGCTCGTGGAAACAATACCGCGACTGACAAGAGCAGCTCGAGCTGTCTAATAGCACACATTTGTCTAGCTTAAACGTTTAAACTAACATTGTGATATGCTTTTTTAAGTATTTTATATAGATTTTATTTTAGTCAAGTGGTGATTTAAGAAGGCTAAATTGATCAAACATAATAGCCAAACTCACTGTCTGCAGCTGGCCGATTGCTCAAAATATACTTTAAAAACAAAAACTTGAATTTAATAAACAAATAAATTTTCCAAACATATTTCTAAATTAACTTAATAAAGAAACGAAATATGCTTTGCCATTAAAAATGAAACTGAACTATTTGAATGGCTAACAGCAGCTGTGTAATGGGGAAGAGAGAAAGAAAGACATGAGAAGGTAATTCTGATCATCTGCTGGACAAGGATTGGACTGGGGCGTATGTTTGAGGCCCGTGCAGGACTCTACTGAGCTTGCTTGGTACCAAAGTCAATTTGGTACTCGCAAGGCGGCTTTATACGGACGCCATTTGGACATGACTGAGTGCAGCAGAAACCGCCTCTGGAGCGCAGTACAGAACGGCTTAAAAGGCGTGCAAACAAATAATAAGCTACATTTTAGTGACAATGCAACAATGACCCGATTAGGCAGGTGACAAGTCAACTGTACCAAAATGCCAGAGAAAGACTTGTATCGCACCGTGCAGCTCTTTAGTGCAGGACGAGATGCTGATTACGTGTTTTCAGAGAAAGTCAAAGAGAAAACACAGCTGATGAATCTGTTTTCAAATGACCGATTTGATATTCTGTGTGGATCTATTTACTCATCAGCTTACAAGCTATTGAATAAATGTGTGAATATCCATCATTTTAAATTCGAAGCTGCGGAAAGAGTAGAAATATGCGATATAGCCCATGCGCAATCCCGATCGAAATTCAGGACCGAATAAACATAATTGTATTATACAGAGATTTGTAAAATAGATTTCCATGACTTTTCCAAAACTTTCTGGGTTTATTCATTTTTCCAAAACTTTTCCAGGCCTGGAAAATGCGGTTTTAAAATTCCATGACTTTTCCAGGTTTTTCATGACCGTCAACCCTGTATATATACACATTTAAGAAGATAAAGAAATTAAATAAAAATGACAAATGCATACAACAACATTTCAAAACTAAACATTTAAATGAAAACTAAAAATAAAGCTAATAAGTCAAAATATTAAATCAAGAAAAGGTATGAGTTTAATAAATGATTCTAACATAACAGTAAAGACCTAAGTATACTTCTTTTTTACATAGTAAGAATTGGTTATAAAAACTAAAACAGAAGTGAAACAAGAAGTAGGAAAGAGGATAAATAAAACGCGATACTTATATCCCTACCCGGTGGAGTCGCACGGTAGAGTCGATGGTCTTTACGCTCTTCGGTCTTCACACAAAGAAGGCTTCACACGACCGCTGCCACGGTATATTAACCTTTTTTAAACCAGTCTAACAAATCACTATTTGAATTCAGCTGAATACACTTTCCTGTTTATCACAACAAATGGCCAGGCAAGTGCAGACACTGACAAGAGACCAAACGCGATTTCAGCAAGTCTCAACACAGTAAACAAAATAAGCAAATATTATTAGTTTTTTCTCATTGTGGTGGATGAGTAAGGGAATTTGGGCTTTGTTTTCCCTCATATTTATATTTCTGTGAAACAAGAAGCCATGGCTGGATCATTTCATGTTCAAAATCACCCTGGAATGCTCAAAATTGTGCATGTGAATGGGAATATACTTCAGAGATATTTTACTCATAAGAATTTCTAGGGGTGCCAATAATTGTGTCCAATGTGTATTTTATAAAAAACATTTATTTAATAATGATATTTCAGCCCATTTTAAAATCTTATCCAATGAAAGGTGACATTTTGTGATTTAAAAAATAAAAGATCAAAAGGATTAACAATGCAGATACATTTTCACAGCCTTCTCTGATCATATTTACCAAGGGTGCCAATATTTTTGGCCATGACTGTGTATATATATATATATATATAATCTATACATAATACATGTGTTAATTATATATATATATATATGATTAACACAGTGAAGACTAATTTACACAATGTATGTTGAGTTATTTATTGTAGTTAAAGAATAGCATGATTTTGGAGAGATGCCTAAGGTGGAAGAGACCCTCGCAAGCTATCTCTCCACTGAATCATCCTCATCCATTAAATCCCCGATATTATCCACTAAACCAGTGAGAATCACATCAGAACTGGTGGGGAAGGCTTATTCAGCGGCTGGTCAGGCAGAAGCATGTTTACACACTATGTCGCTGTTGAAAGCCTACCAGATTATTAACAGATCTCAATGAGGGCGAGGGTATTAGTCCGAACTCCTGTCAAATCCTCCTGTGGTCCCAAGGGAAGTTGTTGTCTCTGCGAGCAACTTTCATCCCTGGGGCCCACAATATAGGAGCAGACATCCTGTCGAGAGCTGATATGGAAGGAGTTCGGCCAGGCACAAGTGGATCTGTTTGCGTCTCGAGAGACGTCTCACTGTCCACTCTGGTTCTCCCTCACGCATCCAGTCCGAGAGATGACACAGACATGGCAGAGGTTTCGTCTGTATGCATTTCCCCCGATTGCTCTGCTCCCAGGAGTACTGGAGAGAGTTCGCCGGGACCGGGTCCCACTACTTCTTATTGCCCCGCGGTGGCTGGGCAGAGTATGGTTCCTAGATGCTCTACAGAGAGTCGTGCGCTTAGCTGAGCGCATCTCAGGGTCTGCTCTCCCCTCTCTGCAGGACATCTACATCAAACGCTGCAAAAGCAGAGCTGCTAAAATCATCAAGGACTCGAATTACCCTGGTAACCATTTTTTCATTTCACTGCCATCTGGCAAGCGTTTCAGGAGCATGATGGCAAAAACTGAGAGACTGAGGAGGAGCTTCTTCCCTCAGACCATCAGGCTCCTAAACTCAGTCTCATAACATCTACATAACATCATAACATCTACAGGACTCAATTTAATCAACTGTAAAAACATCCATTATTCTCCATCATCCGCATTGCTGCTATGTGTACATACACGGTACAACCTATTTTCACATTCCTCTTGCACATCCGTGTTTATATTAATATTTATTAATCCACAGTATACTGTATTGCACATTTTATCTCATTGCACATTTTACTCCTTATTTTATTTTATTATTTGTTCCTATTTTTATTTTTATTCTCACCTATATTTATATATATTCTCTTGTGTTATGTTTCATTGTTTTTTTTTTGTTTTTTTTGCACTGTTCATTGAGCGGACCTGTCCTGACTTACATTTCACTACTGATTATACCCTGTATGATTGTGTATGTGACGAATAATAAAGAACCTTGAAGCTTGATCTATTATCCCTTCTAGACAGGCCTCCTCTGGAGTTCCTTGTCAGGAGGGACCTTCTGTCCCAAGCGGGGGGCTCGATATTTAATTCCTATCCAGAACTATGGAAACTGTAGACTTGGCCTCTGAGGGGGCCCAGCTCATAGACTCAGGTCTCTCAACCGAGGTTGTTGAGACCATTCTCCACTCCAGAGCTCCATCCACGGGGAAACTTTATGCCTTGAAGTGGAAGGTTTTCACTTCATGGTGTAGTGACCATCAGCTGGACCCAGTTAACTGCCCAGTTGGTACAGTGCTGGAGTTCCTGCAAGATCGGTTCACTGCAGGGCTAACCCCGTCCACTCAGAAGTTTTATGTGGTGGCCATAAGGGCTTATCACATTCCTTTGTGTGGAATGTCTATGGGAAAGACCCCCTGGTATATCGTTTCCTCCGTGGTACTCTGAGGCTGAGGCCTGCAGCTCGCACCAGGGTGCTGATATGGGACTTGGCCATTGTCCTGCAAGGCCTTTCCCTGGCTCCCTTCGAGCCCTTAGAGGAGGTGCCGGCCAAGTTTTTGACCTTAAAAGTGTTGTTCCTCCTTGGTATCTCATCTCTTAAGTGGATAGGAGATCTACAAGCACTGTAGGTTGCACCCTCATGCCTGGAATTTGCACCTGGCATGGTTAAAGCATTTCTTCATCCCAGACCAGGTTACGTTCCTAAAGTCCCCGCTAATGTGGCGAGGTCAATTATGCTGCAAGCCTCCTGTCCTCCTCCTTTTCAAATGCGGACCAGGAAAGGCACAATTTGCTTTGCCCAGTACGGGCATTAGATGCTTACGTCCACAGAGCTGCCCTGTGGCACAAGAATGAACAGCTGTTCGTATGCTTTGGACCTCCTAACAAGGGATCCCCTGCATCTAAGCAAAGGATGAACAAGTGGGTGGTCGAGGCCATCTCACTTGCTTATGAGTCGGGCGGTCAACCCTCCTCTATGGCTGTCCATTCCCACTCGACCAGGAGTATGGCGGCCTCCAAGGCCCTAATATCAGGAGTTGCTCTCCAAGAGGTTTGTGATGCGGCAGGCTGGTCCTCACCGCACACATTCGTCAGATTTATTTCTTTGGACCTGGACTCTACCCCAGGTTCCCAAGTGCTCTCATCCTAGTGCTGCACACTTGATTTCATTCAGGACAGGTACTCATCACTATGGTGATGTTGTACTGACGTTCCCAAAGCATTCTTATGCAACGGTGTTCCCTTGAAAGGGAACGTACGGTTAAGTCTGTAACCTCGGTTCCCTGAAGAGGGAACGAACGTTGCGTTGTGTGCCTGTAAGCAACTTGCTCAGACTTTTAAGCATGTGACAGCTTCGTTTGGGCAGGCTTTATAGCTTCCTGGTTCGTGACGTCACCCGCTCTGACATCCCTATTACACCTTGGATTGATTTCACATGTGCTTCAAGACTTATCACGCAAAGGCGTTCCCAAAGCGTTCTTACGCAACGTTCGTTCCCTCTTCAGGGAACAGAGGTTACAGTCGTAACCGAACGTTTTTTCTCTTTTTTGAACCGGTCTCTTTTTAAGCTTGTATTAGATTGATAATAGCATTGGTGACAAGGATTATGAAAATTATATGGCATCAAAGATTTTAATATCATAAAAACATTTTTAAAAGAAAAAAAATAACTATATTGTGATAAATATCATTATATTGATATAAAATTACTCATACCGTGATATAAGATTTTGTTCATATCACCCACCTCTAGTTATAATAAAGAATTAGTAGGTATGTCCACACTTTTGAAAATTACTACCACTAAAAATGAGGGACTAAAATCCACCATCTGCTCACCTCTTATAACATGCAGACATACAGTTTAGAGTATAATCTAGTAAATGTCAATTCACTTTTTTTAAACATCACTTCTTAAGCAAGTGATCAACCGTGACAACATTCGTCCCTCTGTTTGTGTAAATATCAGTGTATCAAGCGTTTGCGCAGCTGAGTCGGAGTGCTAGTTTGGGCAGACATCTCAAAGCATCCTAGGCTCTCATTAAATCAGTGGCTGCTATCAGGACGCCCACCCACCTGCTGATGTGCTTCTGCTCTGGCTGGCTGGTACAAACACTCATGGTGTCTGTGCATCTTCAGCCACATGTGAAAAGGGAACAGTATTGAGTGGTTAACGTCGGTTCTTCTCCACGCGTGTGCTCAAACGTTCTGTTCCAGCAGGCTGCTTTAAGCCATCACCTCTCACCACATTGCCATGCCACCCTGCTCCAGACCATTACACCGCGCACGCGCACGCGCACGCGCACGCGCACGCGCACGCGCACGCGCACGCGCACACACACACACACACACACACACACACACACACACACACACACACACACACACACACACACACACACACACCTCTTCCAGCACCCCCAGGTCTATCTATCACATTTAACTCCCTGACAGTAACAGTCTATAATGTTTCAATTCTACAAAATCACTCTGCCAACTCCAGGATAGCTGAGCACAGAGTGAGGAAAATAAATAACCCCCTCTGCCAGCCACAGTACATTTCAGAGAGAGAAGAAAGAAAGAAAAGAAAGGGAGGGCAATTTTAGCCCTTGTGGACTTTTCCATTTCCTGTATGAATGATTACAGCATGCTGGCAAAATTAAATCGGGTAATTAATTTGTCACTCAGTTTGTTTTGGCAAAATTTGGCAGCTAAAGTCAAGCAGGTTCTTGAGCGAGCAATGCAGGAAGAATTTGAAAAGTGCAAAGCAAGTAACTGGCTAAATACACGATGAAAGATTGAATAAATCAATAAACGCTCGCTGAGGAGGTGAAAACAGACTGTTGCTTTAGCTATTGTTATGTTTACACAAAGGTTTCCATTCATAAACATCTCCACAAGCTCATGAGGGACTTTGATATCCTTTCAAAACATCAACAAATGGATTGTTGATGTGAAAGACTGTTTAATCGCTAACCTTTAAGTCGTAGATTTGCGTAGACCAGGCGACATGCCATTGCGTGTTTATGTTTTTCTCTGCGCATTTTAATGTTGCAAAACTTGGAAGATTTACCTTGGCTAGATTCAATCGTTCTAGCTGTCACAAGCTCCCTGTGTTTCACATCTAAACCCAAAGATTTGTTTTGCTCCACAGGAGTATTAACATAGACATATTGTCAACTGCTCCTGCTCTTAGGAGCCATTAATTTAAATTTGCCCATTTGAAACACTTCAGTTTGTCACCATTATTCATCCCTAGCACACCACCAAGTCAACAGAAACAATGGCCCTATTTTTCAAGCTAATGGTAGGGCTTGCCTGCCATTAGCTAAAAAGGCGTCTGCTTTTGAATAAACCTCTCCAAATGTGACTTCTGTTTAAGAACGAATTTGAATCATTAATTACATGATAAACCAGGCACGAGCAACAGTAACGGAGCTTCAGGGCTCAATTGGTGAGTTTGAACTCTTTTTCCCAGCCCCAAGGCCAAAGGGATTTCTCATTTGAGAACTAATCTTCAAGGATAGCAATCTCAGCCGAATTTAATGAAACAGAAGTAAAAGATAACATCACATTCGATCACGTCAACTCTCGAGCGCTTCCTGCGCTGTGCTTTTGAGGTGGCACTCATCCATAATGGGCAGAAATGTGTGATTTCACCGTAAAGAGATTAATTTGCCTAGTGCTGGTTCTCCGCTTCAGTCCAGGGGGTTATTTGCTGACTCCTGACCCGAGGTCATAACCTGCACTCCAGCTGTCAAATCAAAGACTGGTCAACTCACAATTATGAGGGCAAAACTCAAATGAGGATGTGATTCATATTCTCTATGAGAAATTCAATAACTAGCCTATAGTCATCTCTACATATGCATGTTTAAAAAGTAAAAAAAATATTCTGTCAACTAGTGAGAATGAGTACTTAATCTAGATTTTTGTTAATTTATATATAATTATGTTTATCATACTGCCACCACTAAAATATAAATAAAAAAATATACATGAAATGCAATTATTTAATGACAAAGTAATACTGTGAAATATCAATACAATTTTAAATAATAGATCTGATCAATATTTTAATATATTTTAAAATGCAATTTATTCCTGTGATGCAAAGCTGAATCTTCAGCAGTCATTACTCCAAACTTCTGCATCACATGATGCTTTAAAAATGATTACAATATGTTGATTTTGTGCTCAAGAAACATTCCTTTAGATTGTATCAGTGTTTTTCTGGATATTGTCATACATATTGTTTTAATGTGTTTTAATGAAGAAAGCTCAGGACAGCATTAATTTTAAAATAGAAATAATTTTTAACATTGTAAAGGTCTTTATTTTCACTATTGATTAACTGAAGGTGTCCTTGCTGAATAAAAATATAAAATAAAAACGCATATATAAAAATGCTAAATACAATGGATTTTATGTAAATGCATTCTAAGAAACACGTCCGATTGAAGTCAGGTGAACTTGAACCAGCCTAATTACATGCTTCCTTGAAACAGATTAGTCAAAAACTAGTTGAGCCAACCCACTGACTAGCTGTGCACATCCCTATTATTAAACAAATCTGTTTGGAGCCATTCTGTAATTGCATTCCAGCACTCCAGCCACATAGTAATGCATAAAACAATTTCACCACCATAATACATTCATATCTCTTGCCCGATCTAATACGGCCCTGGCAGCACTCAGCATATCAGCCAGACCCAAGTTTGTTTAAACCGAAGCTAATATCCATTTATACCTTCAGCGTGTATTTATTTAATAAATCATTCAGCTCTTCGGAGGCTAACAACCGCCAGTACCAGACTTCAGGTCATCCCGCAAGCTATTATTTGTTTACCCCCTTCTCTTTATTCTTGCACAGGGCCGTATCTGTGGGTGCCGGTGCTCCATTATACATGAGCCATCCTTGTTTCATTCCTTTGCTGGGCCACACTGTCTTTATTATTTAATTAAGTCGCAGAGTCGTTACATTAATAATTGAGTGCAAGGGGACCCAGTGCAGCTCACGGCTGTGGCGGATGGGCCTTTCCTGGTGTGGAGTGTATTAAAAAATGTGTGTATTTATGTCCTCGGGGAGTCTGTCCTGGCTGCATAAAATTGAATTGGTTATATCTAATATATCCACCCCCGAAGGGAAGGGGGGGATCGAGCGAGAGAGAGAGAGAGAGAGAGAGAGAGAGAGAGAGAGAGAGAGAGAGAGAGAGAGAGAGAGAGAGAGAGAGAGAGAGAGAGAGAGAGAGAGAGAGAGCTGGCGAACTGTGGAGGCAAGGAGGGAGGGCTGGATGAGTAGATGAGGTGCTTGAATCCAGCCATTGGGGAATAGAAAGCTTGGCTTGGCTCTTGGATTTGGCAAGATGCACAGGGCCTTGACGTTAATGTCCCTGAATCAAATCAATGGATGTCCAAATCCTGAGTGTGTGGTGTGTATCGCCTTAAGGCTGAGAAGGAGAGAAAGACAGGGCAGAGAGACAGACAAGACGGACAGAGATAGAGAAAGAATCAAGAGAGCAAGACAGATTAAGCGCACTCGTCGCCGGGCCTCTTTGTTCTTCCGGGATGTGTGGATACGAGGATGGCTTTGTGCGAATCAATAAGTCCAAGAGGTGGATCGGGTCTTAAAAAGGATTAGCGGCAAAACAAAGCTCGCATAAACACGGTAAAGACTCCTCGGTAGGAGCGTGTTGAGGAGCACAATGCTGACATATACGATAATGTGTGGCTGAATTTGAATATACCAATAGCGTGGCACACTTCCGAGGTGCGGCTCAAACAATCCATTCAAAAACACATTTCAAAGGAAAACGTCTCGCGTTCGTCCTTATGAAGGGTTTTACGTCAAAGCCCATTCGTTATGCACTGCACCTTTAAGCAGCCTAGCCTGCAGGCTTCCAGACGCATGAGCTTTTAACGCTACCATTAAGGCCAAGGCCTAAATTATTGATCCACTGCCTCCATCAGCATAACGGTCACGTCCCCGGTATCACAACCTAACCAGGCCGTGCCGGGCCATTCTGCAGCCGCAGTCTCTGATCTCTGGAATAATTAGGGGGGTCGGAAGGAGAAGTCTTGTGATCTGGTGGGGGTGGGGTGTTTAATATCCATCCACCCCCCTACAGGTCTGCGATATCTCCTCATCAAATGTGCCGGCAGAGCCTAAAGATGGCAGGTCTCATCCAGGCCCAAATACAGCAGATAAGACGGCGGTAAAGAAATAATAAAATAATAATGTGAAAGGAGAGAAAGAGGAGAGGAGAGTGCTGAGCAGGGGCATAAATAAAGATGTGACGCAGTGGTGTAATGAATTCTGAAGTCCGGGATCAATAATATCAGCACTCTGACTCTACCTTATACATACACAAAGAAGAGTTAGAGCGAGAGAAGGCCTGCTCACATACAGTCAAAGAGATAAGACTCCACTGGATGACTGTTCACTGAAAGAAATGTTACGAAAGAGAAAATTTGAAATCACTTCTGAAAAGAAGGGGATGATCAGAATTGTCGACTAGCAAACAACCAAAATCACTGGAAGTGATTTTATTTCAATTAAACATTTTATTTCTATCAGCAACAAGGAAACAAGATGTGGATTCGTACAGGATTTGTATAGCAAGTTGAATGCAATCTGATCCCAATACTGAACTTCTTATTGCAGATAAGCTGATTATTACTTCTATACAGTTGATTAAATGGATAAGTGAGTACTAGTAAAAAAATAAAATTTAACTATAAGTATGCATACTTCAAGTAAATATAGCCATCACAACATTGTTATGTATAGAATGCAAGATATAACATATTTATTTTATTGTATACATTTGTTATACACTGTTTGAATTAAAAACAAAATGAATGCTCACCCAGGATTCATTTATTAAAAATACAGTAAAAACAGTAATAGTGTATTACTACTGAAAAATACTGTTTTCTATTTTAATACATTTTAAAATGCTATTTATTTGTATGATGGAAATTTTAATGAAGAAAGCTCAGGACACATTAATTTTAAAATAGAAATAATTTTAACATTGTAAAGGTCTTTATTTTCACTATTGATTAACTGAAGGTGTCCTTGCTGAATAAAATATAAAATAAAAACGCATATATAAAAAATGCTAAATTCTTACAATGGATTTTATGTAAATGCATTCTAAGAAACACGTCCGATTGAAGTCAGTGAACTTGAACCAGCCTAATTACATGCTTCCTTGAAACAGACTCATTCCTAGTTGAGCCATTCACTGACTAGCTGTAGAACACACTATTAACAAACACATCTGATGGTTTATTCTGTAATTGCATTCCTGTACAACCATAGTAATGCATAAAACCAGTTATTCAGACAACCCACTGACTTTATCTCTTAAAAAATGATGTGGTGAAAATAAAAGAAGGTGTGTGATTTGCTATAGTGACTTTGTTTCACAGCAGGAACAGACAATACTGCTTAATGTTGAGTATTTATTTAATAAATCATTCAGCTCTGCGAGGCTAACACACACACACAGTACACAGACTGCTGATGAAAAGCTATTATGTTTGCTCTCTTTATTCTGCAGCGGTAAGATCAGACAGAGAAAGACCAAATGAGCATGAGCCATCCTTGTTTCTCTACTGGGCCACACTGTCTTTATTATTTAATTAAGTCGAGATTCTTGATGGCAATTCTGATATCAAGGGGACCCAAAAACAAAATTCTAATTATTAGTAGGCGGATGGGCCTATTCCTGGTGTGGAGTGTATTAAATGTAATCAGTTATTTACCCTCATGTCAGTCCAAACCTGTATGCCATAATTGTTTTCTGTGGAACAATGGAATACTGTTTACTGAAACAAATACTGAAAATGACCATAGAGAAAGTGAGAGAGAGAGAGAGAGAGAGAGAGAGAGAGAGAGAGAGAGAGACAAACATGTTTCTATTCCAGGAGACAAGTTATACAGGCTGACGGGTGAGTAAATAGATGAGGTGCTTGAATCCACAGAAACTACATGGGGAAAAGGAATTTTATTTTTGTATTTTCCTTGATTTGGCCAAGATGAGTGAAGTTGACGTTAATGTCCCTCATCAAATCAATGGATGTCCAAATCCTGAGTGTGTGGTGTGTATAGTTAAGGCTGAGAAGGAGAGAAAGACAGCAGAGAGACACCTATAAATACAGAGATAGAGAAAGAATCAAGAGGTCAAGACAGATTAAGCGCGTTGTGGTAGTTTTTGTTCTTATGTGTGGATACGAGGATGGCTACAGTGAATCAATAAGTCCAAGAGGTGGATTGGACAATGGATGCAGCATTAAAGAAAAGTTCACCAAAATATATATATATATAAGATTCGGTAGGAGCGTGATTGAGGAGCACAATCTAGATTAATATACGATTAATGTGTGGCTGAATTAATCTAGATTAATCTAGATTAAAATGGCTCATTTGAATTCTGGCTCAAACAATCCATTCAAAACATATTTGCTACCCAAATAATGGCTAAAGTAAGTCTTTGAAGGGTTTCTCAAAGCCCATTCGTTATGCAATGCACCTTAGACCAGCCTCAGCCTGCAGGTTTCCTGCATCACAAACTGCATGAGCTGTTCTACTAAATAATTAAGGCCAAGAAAATTGATCCACTGCCTCCATCAGCATACTTGTGTCACTAACTGTATCAGTTAAACGTGAATTTTGAACTGTAGGCCTACTGAGGTCGTGATGAACTGTTTACAGTTTCCAATTAGGGAAGTCTTAAACATAGATTTTCTGAAGCAAACCGGCGGTGGGGCTGCATCCATGTTTAATATCCATCCACCCCTACAGGTAATTTCACTGCGATATCTCCTCATCAAATGTGGCAGAGCCTAAAGATGGCAGGTCTCATCCAGGCCCAAAGCAGCATCCTGTTTGCTTAAAAGAACGCGTTGTTAAATAATAAATAATAATGCGTGAAAGGAGAGAAAGAGGAGAGGAGAGTGCTGAGCAGGGGCATAAATAAAGATGTGAGCAAGTGGTGTAATGAATGTCCTGAAGTCCGGATCAAACACTTCAATATCAGCACTCTGACTCTACCTTATACATACACAAAGAAGAGTTAGAGCCGAGAGAAGGCCTGCTCACATACAGTCAAAGAGATAAGCCATATTTGGATGACTGTTCACTGATAGGTGAGTGTTTGGATAAAGAGAAAATTTGAAAGAGACCAGCTTAACAATCTGTCCATCACGGACTGCGAGCCTCTAGTTCAAGACATGCCCCCTACAGTGCAATTCACTAGTATACATTAAAATATCAGGGTGAAAGTCATTTTAATATCAGACAACAAGGCAACAACTTTGAGAATAGATTACGCATATTGTATCGCCGATAAAATCTCACGTTAATACTGAACTTCTTATTGCAGATAAGCTGATTATTACCACTATACAGTTGATTAAATGGATATATATATTGTAAAAATAAAATGTAACTATAAGTATGCATACTTCAAACCTGTAAATATAGCCATCACAACATTGTTATGTATGAATGCAAGATATATATATTTTATTTTATTGTATACATTTGTTATACACTGTAAAGAAAAACATAATGGTAGTCAATTGTGTTTATTACCAAACATACAGTAAAATATCTTCTTTTATGTTCACTACTGAAAATACTGTTTTCTATTTTAATAAATTTTAAAATGCTATTTATTTGTATGATGGAAAAGCTGAATCAAGTCTCCTTCTACTGAATGTTTCTGTGACAGTATTAAAGACCTATGTTCAATTATATGGAAATTACACAAACATATATATTTTGTGGAAACTTTTTCGAGATTCAATAGAAAGTTCAATGCTTTATTTGAAATATCAAACATGTCTTTGAATTATATAATTTCTAAGTGTCTTCTCAACAAATATTGATCAAATAAATATTATGCATCCTTGGTCAAAAAAAATTTCCCCCAAAAATACAACAACAAAATAAAATTTGTCATGTAAATGTAATATTTTGTACTCAAAATCATATATATATATATATATATACATATACATATATACATATATATATATATATATATATATATGCATATACATATCGATATGAGCAAATTTGTGTCACTATGCATCTCAATATCACTGCATACAGATTTGTCTATAACATGCATGAAGAAAAACTGCACTCATTCTGGATGAGTTTGATTCATTCATTGTTATTTGTAGAACACACTTTAACAAACACATCTGATGGTTTATTCTGAATGTAAACCTGTACAACCATAGAGGGCTTTTGCATTACCAACCAGTTATTCAGACAACCCACTGACTTTTCAATTAAAAAATGATGTGGTGAAAATAAAAGAAGGTGTGTGATTTGCTATAGTGACTTTCTCACAGCAGGAACAGACAATACTGCTTAATGTTGAGTATTGAGGAGATGGAGAAAGAATCAGGCAGCCTGCGACTGACACACACACACACACACACATACACACATGCTGCTGATGAAGTGAACCAGTGTGGGGGTGGGGTGCTCTTATCTGCAGCGGTAAGATCAGACAGAGAAAGACCAAATGAGCAGTCAGCACTGATGGTCTCTACTGTAGAGAAAGGCAGACAGAGCTAGGGTTGTCACGAAAACCAGTACTAGAAAAACTACATGATTCTTGATGGCAATTCTGATATCACAACAAAAACAAAATTCTAATTATTAGTAGAAATTGGACCTATTCTATTTGGGATAGTTAAATGTAATCAGTTATTTACCCTCGTGTCATTCCAAACCTGTATGCCATAATTGTTTTTCTGTGGAACAATGGAAAAATACTGTTTACTGAAACAAATACTGAAAAATTGCCATACAATGGAAGTGGCCAATGGAAGTCAATGGGTTCCAATATTGTTTTGGATGCATTGACTTTCATTATATGGACAAACATGTTTCTATTCCAGAGAAGACAAGTTATACATTAAATAATATACAGAGAAAGAAGCCAATTGAGGTATATTCCTTGTATCCAAATGAGTGAATGTGCCAGATGCATACCAGAGCCAGGCAAATGAATAATTATTATTTTTAATTAACTAATTAAAATATAGTTAAATCTGCCACAATTCAACAAACACCTATAAATACAGAATTTTAATAGTTGTTGGATTTTTTTAGGTCAGAGTATTTACCCTTTTGTTGTGGTAGTTTTGATTTTTTTTCTAACCAAGTATTGTACAGTGAACTTCAGAAAGTGCAGAGATTGGACAAGAGAGAGAGAGCATTAAACAGCATAGTTCACCAAAATATATATATATATGACTTTATCACTAACAAAATATAGCTAAATATTAGGGCTTGACATTATAGCTAACAGACTCTTTAAACTTTTGACAATGTGTGATAAATATGGTAGAATCTAAAGGGGTGGTATTTACAGTAAAATACCATTGGTAGTCAATTAGATTAAAAACAACAACAAAATAATAATAATAATAATAAAATAAGTGTTTTATATACTTAATATAAATCATAATCAATAAACAACAATAAGTATGTTCTACTAAATCAACACACAAATTCCATTAATATGCATCAATAACACATTTACTAAAACATTTTGCTCACACTTTATTGTAAGGTACAATTCTCGCTATGAACAAATCATTAACTATGACTTTTGCCTCAATAAACTGCTAATTACTGTCTTATTATATAATTTCACAGCTCTTCTCAACAAATATTGATGCAAGAATAAATTGATTAATTTAGGTATAAGACAGGATTAAAATGTAGAATATTTTACAAAAATGCAAATATGTGCTTTATAAATTAATAAAAATCACATATATATATATATATATATATATATATACATACTAGTATATATATGCATATACATATCGATATGAGCACACCCATTTGTGTGTTACCAACATTTTAATATCACTATCTGACAGTTCTGTCAGAACAGCAAACAAATATGGGATTTTCAGCAGGCCTCTGGTAATAACAGACCTCATTATGTCCTCATTATGCCGCCAAGCCAATGTTATGATGATGTTATCAGAATCTAATGCTTTTGTTTATTTATAAAGTCACAGGCCTCTGCTTCGGGTTACGCTCCCATCTGGCAACGGGAGAAGCTTTCACACAAGAACAGAACAATTGACTGTGACACAGTCTTTGGCAAACTTCCAACCACATTAACGGGGTGATGCCTTAAAATGGGAGTTGCAATACTGCACAATGAAGGTGCTGGATTGTATCAAGGAGTGAATCTAACATGATATTCATTATATATCACCCCAGCCCTGCTATACATATATCATAGTGTTAGCACCACAGTCTAATGGCATCCATATGGAATATCACCTGATGTTAACACAACTAGTGTTCCGTGTCTGAAAACTCATTCCCCCACAGATGACATTTCCTTAAAACACAGACATGGTCGGAGTGAGAGAGAGGGAGAGTACAGAAAGAGGGGAATAAATGGATGCAGGGATGGAAGGTGAGTCATACTGCTAACTGGGCAGAATTCATTAATTGATCTGTCTATTGCTCTCATTCAGGGAGAGTTCCACAGCATTGAAAGCTTAGGATAGAAGATCTGGATGAGTGTCTGGATGAGATATGAAGAAACAGAAAGATCGAAAAAGATTTGAGAGAAGACTAAACAGATAAGTGTAAAAAAAGAAAGACAGAAAGCAGAGTTTTTCTTTAAGAGCAAAAGAGACATTAAAGGAAGCCAATTGAGTGGGAGGCTATTCCTGGTAACTGAACTCAGTAGCAGCAGAGTGCCAGATTGGTTGACCAGAGCAGGCAAACAGAAAAAGCACTTATTTTTAATTAAGCATAACTTAAAATCATCTGATACCCAGCAGGTTAACTGCTAAAATCTCTTAATATGCAAATGCAGCCCACTGAAAGATATTTACATATCATTAATTAAAGTAGTGCATTATTTTAGTCTAACGAGCTGTGGTCCAAGTCTGCCAAAGAAAACCCCATATTACAGCAGATGAGAGAGAGAGAGAGAGAGAGAATGCATCCTTGCTGTCTCAACTGAAGCAGGAGACTGACAATATGATCATTCCACTAACAAAATATAGCTAAATATTAGTGATTAAATGCTTATGGTAAAGACTCTTTAAACTTTTGACAATGTGTGATAAATATGGTAGAATCTAAAGGGGTGGTATTTACAAGTAGCCAAACAGCCATTGTAGCCAGTTAGATTAAAAAACAACAACAAAAACAATAATAATAATAAAATAAGTGTTTTATATACTTAATATAAATCATAATCAATAAACAACAATAAGTATGTTCTACTAAATCAACACACAAATTCCATTAATATGCATCAATATAATAACAGTGTTTAAGGTAAAACATTTTGCTGACTTTATGTTTTACAACTTATAACTGTAGATTTTAATAAGTGAGGTAATGAACATAATACTTAACTATGACTTTTGCCTCACAAACATTGACTGATAACCACTGCTTATTAATAGTTAGTAAGGGAAGTTCATGAATTTAAAGTTCATTGTAAGTGGATTAGGGATGTAGAATATGGTCATGCAGAATATGTGCTTTATAAATACTAATAAACAGCCAATATGTTAATAATAGGCACGCTTATAAGCAACTAGTTAATAGTGAGAATAGGTCCCTGTAAAGTGTTACCAACATTTTAATATACTATACTGACAATTCTGAGAACAGCAAACAAATATGTTTTTATTTCTCACTGAAACTGACAGTTTGAACCGATTTATGTGGTAAACCAATTATTAGAGATATCAAATCCCTCTGATTGCTGTTTATATCCCTGTGTGTTAGTCACAGACACTTTATAAAGTTACAAAACACCTCCGTCTTAAAGCTTTCACACAAAGAAGAACAGAAAATTGTACCTAATGACACAGTCTTTAGGAAACTTACCAACCACATTAAAAGTAGCCGACCTTAAAATAGTTGCAATACTCACAATGTTGAATTATTTTATTTATTTATTTTTGGTAAATTGTGAATCTAACATGAATATTCATTATATATCACCCAGCCCTGCTATACATATATCATAGTGTTAGATAAATCCTATAAAAATCCATATGGAATATCACCTGATGTTAAAACAGATATGTTTTGCTCTAAATGTATTCAAACCCACAGATGACATTTCAAAACAGCACAGACATGGTCTTGGTCTTATATTGTGTTTATATTGATTTCATCAGACAGCCAACAATTCAACATACACACAATGTAACTTGCATTTGAGAGAGGGCACAATAAATGGAGGCGACTGGGCAGAATTCATTAAGTTGATAACCGCGGGCTCCATTTCACAACTCCACAGCATTGTAATGACTTCTGAGGATAGGGGGAATGAGAAACATGGCAATAAGAGTAACATGTAGAAAAAGAAAATGAAAGGTTTCACAAAAAAAAGAGAAAATTAGGGAGAGAGAAGGGATGGTTGGCGGGTTTTTCTTTTGAACCAAAAGTCATGACATTAAAAAAGCTTTGCTAATGCTAACTGTGATAACATACAGCTTCCTGGTAACTGAACTCAGTAGCAGCAGAGAGTTGGTTGACCAACAGAAACATAAAAAAGCACTTCAGTTCACAAGCATAACTTCCGCTCACCAAACAGTCATCTGATACCAGCAGGTTAACTGCTAAAACAGACATAACATGCAGAGGAAGCGCTAGCATAAAGCATAAGATAAATGATTGTGACACTTGCTAGACTGATTTATAGAGTGCTGTCGGTGCTGTCCATGACATATTATGATGATTGTGAACGTCCTGTCCTGTTCAGCATGTGAAATCATGCATCCTTCCTGTCTCAATCAAAGGGTATTGTGCTCTTAACTTATCATTCCACATTCATGTATTATTTAAACAGTGATTAAACGCTTATGGTAAAAGTAAATCCGTAATTACCATTGGGGAAACTCAGAATTTAGTTTAAGCCCCAAGTTTAACATTAAGTTTATTATCAATAAAAAGAATAATTAAAACAAATCTAATTTGTATTGAACATAAGTTGATGTACACTGTAGTCTGCAACCATAAAAATTGTGGTACAAAACCAGCTGTGGTTGCCAGATAATAACTGTAAAAAATATAATAACAGTGTTTAAGGTATTACGAGATGGCATATTGGTGACTATGTTTTACAACTTATAACTGTAGATTTTTGAAGCTAATATTACTAATACTTACTTTTAGCTAAGTTACCTTTCTTGTAGAATTGTGCTTCAAATAAAGACCACTGTATGTTGAGGTGGTAAAATGGAAAGAATTCATGAATTTAAAGTTCATTGTAAGTGGTTTGTATATAAAACGGTTAATACACAGTATATATGACACACAGGGACACATACCATATACCATCATGACATGATAGTTTTTACCTGAAAAAAAATAATAAATTTGACAATTCATATTCTTTAATGAAATTTAAATTATTTAAAGTTTTCGGATGATTGCAATTGACAAATTAACAGGTTTTTATTGTAGCTGTTCTGTAAAGATTACAACATTAAAACATTTTTACAGTGATTAATAAAGAGCAGTGATAAAACATGCCAGAAAACACAACAAATGTAGCTGGTTTATGAGAAGACCTACCCATCAAGACACTTGCCATCAGTCACTGTGCCATGAAAATTATAGAATATACATATAAAGCATTAATTACACACCAAATGTTCATCCTTTCGTTGTATTAGTGCTAAAACATCCCATCAAGTCTGTTGTATTCAAAAAATATCTTCAACATACATCATGCAACAATTAAAACTTTCAAATCCATAAGTTGGATCTTTCCAGAAGGTCTTTACCACAGCATACAAAACTACTGCAGAAAACAACTTAAAATATTCCCATTTATGAGGACTCATCATCTATCTGAGTATTGGTAGAGAAAGACTGGCATTCATAGTCTTTGAATGATCCTCACCAATCTATCGTGTGGACCTGGCTAATGATAATCATGATTCTTAATGGCAGGCTATTTCATAAATCCTGTCGGGCTTGATTGCTGAAGAAGCTTTAAAAACCATCCTTCATTAATGTTAATGGGCTTTTTTAGTAGAGGCCAGTTGTGGTTAGGTCTACATGGCAGGTTTCCCAGACTTGTTACATTGATTCCCTCCACACCCAACCCTGATTGGCACAGAGACCCATCAGTCATGACTAAGATCTGCCCCATTGGTTTACTTCAGTCCTCCTTGGGCAATACAGTGAGTGAACGGTTGACAGGTCATGAAGCGGAGAAGCTAACAGCTTTCAAAATGTTTTGTTTTGAACGCTTGCTTATTAAATTCACACAATGGACCGTAATAGCTGCTATAAACTATAAGCTCCTATTAAAATAATTTTCGGTGACAACCCAGAGGAAGCCAAAATTACAAAGAGTAGAAATGTCAATTACAAAGGAACAAGGCAGATGCTTTTTTAGGATCAAATTCAAGAGCCACTACAGTGAAAATGTCAACATACCGGCCTCAGGATCATCATGAGTATCATAAGAATCGTGAGAAATGATTGAGATGCTACACTCAATAATATAAAAGTGCCCCATAAAAACTTGCAGTAACAGATATGAGCAAAACAGAAAAACTAGCTCAGAAATAACAAACCATGAACCCTGACATGAAAAGATCTCTGAGTTTACTTCTAGTAAAACTATTCGCTATGTGCAGATTGTTTCACAGATAACTGATTTAATTTGTTTTTCATTACTCCCTTTAGCGACCTGCAAGTAAAAAACGATGCAAGAGGTGTCAGATTAATGTCAGACATGCAATAAAAACACATTGTTTTCACACTTTATTTTCTGCATTATTGTCTTTCTTGTGACCATGGTATTCTGGGACATTAAGCACTATAATTATAACATCTCCTCACTCCCTAATTAACTTAAACATCCATATTTCACAAACAGCTAATAATACTCACATTCGTTACAACCCACTAACATAAATAAATGACTTAATTTGGCATGGGAATAATAGTATTTCTTGGAAATGTTCTTGTTATTGTTGTCAAAACATCCGCTCGCATTTTATGCACACTGGACACACATGAAAACGTGTGTGTCTCCTCTCACACTTTATGCGGACACATTTACATATGAACAATGTGGATGGCACGAGAAAAAGGACGTTATTAATATTCTATAAGTCAACATGCTTCTAGCATTCTGCTGAGAGTAATGGGGGGCTAGTCTGCTTTGTGTGTGTGTGTGTGTGTGTGTGTGTGTGTGTGTGTGTGTGAGTGTGAAGGGGGATATCTGTGAAGACACACTAAATTTGGACAGTAAGGAGTATCACCCTGTCAGCGCGGTACACCGCACATTTGAAACGGCCCATTTAACGGCAGCACGCACATATCCGCTGTGCTCATTTGCATACTTCAGTGAGGCCCTGATGGATGAAGATGGATGAGAGAAAATCAACCTCACTGAAACAACTGTTATATCAAGGTTAAACTATCCACAAAGCTCTTAACCTGTGCAGCTTTATCTCCCTGCTGCCTCCACCGATATCAATTCATCAATAGCGCCTTATCTGGGAGGATTTCCGAAAGACGCACACTATGAGGTGTGGTAAGAGGAAATCACATGAAGGCGAAGTGTATGCAGACATAAGGAGGCATCTGCTTATGATGCTGTCAGGGGATATTACTTAGAAAAACAGTGGACAGCAGCAACAGGAGACGCCAGACAGCTGCTTCAGCTCTGGGTTTAAAGCTAAAAAGGTTTTTTTTTTTTGTTTTTGGTCAGAGAGTAAAGCAAAAAAAGGACAAGAAATTACTATGAAAGAAAGGAAGAACAGGATCAGGTCATGTTGCAAGCCAAATTCGAACACGTTTACCTGCCTGAACAACATAGCTAAAAGTGTCAGAGCATTTGCAAAAGGGATAGCATTTCCTTACCTAGTCGATCCAAAAAGAGTTGTTCTGTTAATTAAATTACAGCTTTAATAATGTGTTTATTTTGATAATATGTTGTTTCATATGGAAAATATTTAAAATAAGGATGCACCAAATAAATTAATATATTAAAAATAAATAAATGTAAAAATGATTTTATATTATATTATATTATTATAAAATTAAAACAGAACTATATTAATTTTGTAAAACTGCTATTCTAATATAAAACAATATAATATAATATAATAATGCTGTTTCAGTGTGAGGTCTTTACCATGTTTATCTTGATTGAAATACTTCAATAACATTATTTCAAAATAATACTATGATATCTTAAATATTTATTGAGTTATGTCATGTCAAAGTTTTGCTTAATTTCGGACTCAGAAAATCATGTTTTTGAGAAATTCCAATGTAAAGTAAAGCTTTTATTTAAAACTGCAACACATTTGAACCATGCTTATCCTGATTATGCGCCATATACCAAATTAAAGCTGAGGTTATCCCATATTAGTGATATAGGATAAATTTATGGGCAAATTCTTAATTTATTGTAAAACAGGTCTACTTTTTATGATGTAAATATCCTAAAAGCATAAAAATGAAACAATTGGTGGTGGTACCACAACAGATTTATTTTTTTAAATCAAATATCAATATAAAAATGTATAAATATATAAAATATAAATATAAAATCTCAATCTCAATCTCTTTCTGGGTTATGTGACATTTGGAATAAATCTGGTGATGATGAAAAAAAATGCACTACCGTTAAAAGATCGATCTCAAACTTTGTATACTTCAAACTTTTGTACTTTGTGTTCCCTTCCGAAGGGAACTCTACACTGCGTCCTCTTTCGAGGGTCGCTTTGGGAACGCCTCCAGCGTGACCGGTTACCTGAAGCATGATTACAAACACCCAATGCACTTGACAATGGCAGGTGGACGCCTATGACGCAAGCAAATGAGCGTCTGCGAGCATAAAAGGGCGCCTGTGGAACACATCATCCTCTTTTTTCCTTCAGGGGACCTTGTTTCTGAAGTGTGAGTAGATATGTCTGTTGAGAAGCGCTTTAGGAGGTGTGTCGATCCGTGTCAGCGTTGTCTGACACTAGATGACACACGATCTATCGTTATGTTTTTGGGCGAAGAGCACGCGCTCTGTTCTCGGGAATGGAGTGCGTTCATTGTGAGCCTTTTTCTGTGGGAAAAAGCTCCTCACTGTTGTCCCTTTTCTCGAGAATTGGGCGATCATCTGCCCCCAGCTCGGGTCCAGCCGCTGCTGAGGCAATGAAGAGACTGAGTTCACGGCGATCGCAGATGAAGCTTGCGAACGAGTTTGAGAGAGAATTTTTCATCTCGCTCGACAGCGACTGGCGAGAGTGAACTGCGGAGGAAGATGTATTGTCTGTTACATCTTCTGATCCAGCAGGAAGTGCTTTGCTGGCTCATGGTGTGCTTCCTGCGATGTAGAGCTGCTGGAGATTAAATGAGATGCCCCTAGGGCACTAAAAATAAAAATAAAAATTGTTAACCTGATCGAGTGTTGTGGCTTCCTCTCATTTAAGAGAGTCCTTTGCTGAAGTCTCCGCTCCAGAGCTCCGCTGACCGCACTATTGGTGTATAGGCTCTATTGTGAGCCTTGCTAGCTCTCTAGCGCTGTGTAGTCAGGTCTCCTCTCACTTCAGAGAGTCGTTATAGAGACCTCCACTCTTAAGAGCCCCTCAACCAGGGTTGAGTGTTGTTAGGCTTCCTCTCAGTAGAGAGCAACTGCTGAAGCCTCCACTCTTCAGAGCTCCGTCTCTGGCAGTAAAAGTAGGTAGGCTCTGAGGAGCTCACTGCTGCTGGCGTTGAGTGTAGCCAGGCTGAGGCCTCCACTCTAAGAGCTCAACCAACTCGGATTGAGTGTTGCTAGGCTTCCTCTGTTTAAGAGAGTCATTCTGCTGAAGCCACTCTAGGGGACTTAGACAGTGGACATGTAGGCTCTATTATGAGCCTCGTTAGCTGTCTGCAGCGCTGAGTGTAGTCAGGTCTCCTCTCGTTTTTAGAGAGTGTATGCTGAGACCTCCACTCTTGAGCCCCCAACTAGGGTTGAGTGTTGCTAGGCTTCCTCTCTTTAGAGTGTCACTCTGCTGAAGCCTCCACTCTAGAGCTCCGCTTAGGCAGTACTATGCACAGGCTCTCTTGAGCCTCTCACTACCTTTGGCGCTGAGTGTAGCCAGGTCTCCTCTCACTTAGAGAGTCATTATGCTGAGACCTCCACTCTGAGAGTTCCCTACCTGGATGAGTGTTAGGCTTCCTCATTTAAGAGAGTCATTCTGCTGAAGCCGCCACTCTCAGGGCTCCGCTTAGACGGCACTGTTAGTATGTAGGCTCTATTATGAGCCTCGTTAGCTGTCTGCAGCGCTGAGTGTAGTCAGGTCTCCTCTCGCTTTAGAGAGTCGTTATGCTGAGACCTCCACTCTAAGAGCCCCCAACCAGGGTTGAGTGTTGTTAGGCTTCCTCTCAGTAGAGAGTCATCCTGCTGAAGCCTCCACTCTTCAGAGCTCCGTCTCTGGCAGTAAAAGTAGGAGAATGTAGGCTCTGAGCATCACTAACTGCTTCTGTGGCGTTGAGTGTAGCCAGGTCTCCTCTCAAGGCTCGTGATGCTGAGACCTCCACTCTTGAGTTCCCCTACCTGGATTGAGTGTTAGGCTTCCTCTCGTTTAAGAGAGTCATTCTGAAGCCTCTGCTCTCCAGGGCTCCGCTTAGACGGCACTGTTAGTATGTAGGCTCTATTATGAGCCTCGCTAGCTGTCTGCAGCGCTGAGTGTAGTCAGGTCTCCTCTCGCTTTAGAGAGTCGGTATGCTGAGACCTCCACTCTAAGAGCCCCTCAACTAGGGTTGAGTGTTGTTAAGGCTTCCTCTCGTCAGAGAGTCATTCTGCTGAAGCCTCCTTCTCTTACTAGTCATTATGTGAGTAGCCTCCACTCTGAGAGCTCCTGGCGAGAATTTAAATGAGCCATTCCTTAATCTAGAGATAGAATTATGCCTCCAGAGAGCCAATTAATCTAGGCACCTTACAGAGTCTATTTGAGCCTCGCTAGCTGTCTATTTTGAGGAAGTCAGGTTCCTCCTCGCTTAGAGAGTATTGCTGAGACCTCCACTCTTAAGAGCCCCCAACCAGGGTTGAGTGTTGTTAGGCTCTCTCGTTAGAGAGTCATCCTGCTGAGGCATTCCTGTTCAGGTCCCCCTGGAAAAGGAGGATGATGTGTTCCACAGGCGCCCTTTGATGCATCGCAGACACTCATTAGCTTGCGTCATAGGCGTCCACCTGCCAATTGCATTGGGTGCATTATGCTGTTGTAAGAGCTCAACTAGGTAATCGGTCACGCTGGAGGCGTTCCTCGCGTCGAAAGAGAGTCATTCTTCCTCCATTCTCAGGGAACTATGGTTGCTCGTAAACTGAGACAGCTCTATGCACAGGCTCTCGAGCCTGCGTAAAGCTTACATGGCGCTGAGAATGTCCAGGTCTCCTTGTCTGAAACCTGTATAGAATCACACCAATTCATTGGCTGAGTTCCCCTACCTGCCTAAATGTTCTGCCACGTTGTCTCTTATACTGGCGCCTAAGCCATCTACTCCTCAGATTTCTCTGCCTTCACAGATATTAGCCCTTCTTATTGCGATTCTTCTGGCCCGATTTCAATTGATTTTCTTGGAAGTTCCTCTCATTTGCAGCGACTGAGTACTTCTCCTCACGGTGAAGTGCCATGGAGCTAGTCTATGATGCCAACCACCGTGTTGAGCTGCTTTAAGAAATGTAAATTTTTGAGAACCTGTCTCAAAAACCTCTGCTCTAGTCTTGAGATTTTAGGAAGTCATCTGTTTTCCTCGTTTTGCCCTCGGAGGCCTCTGCGGCCTTCCGTGAATCCACGTGACCTGGGGTTCGGATGTGGAGCTCGAAGAGGATGGAGAGGAATCCAAGAAAATCGGTTCTCTCTCTCAAATGAGCACATCGCTGAAGAGTTCGCTGGTTGAATTCACGATTATTTATATCCTGAGGAGTAGACGGTTTCCTTCGGGCTATAAGGAGACAATTTACAGCAGCCTCCAACTCTGAGGATTCGGGCCTGCTTAACTGATGCTCTATATACAATCGCCGCCGGTGGACATCGACAAAGCCTCTCACCTCTCACCTTCTCCGGCGCCCTCATGGAAGTCTCGTCCCCTACTTCTGATTAAACCGTGTAGGACCACTTCCACTCGTATCGGGATGTCCTACATTGCAGCTAGTTAGGCAAGCATGGTCCCCCACACGATGTCCATCCTCCAAGCCTACCAGGTGGACGTCCTGAAGGAAATGGATGAGGGGGCCGGTCTGATTCCTTAGGCAGTCAAGGAGTTGTGTAAAGCCACTGTCTTGGCTCTAAGAGCCACAAAGTGTTTTATTTAAAAATTTATTTTAGTTAAAAATGTTTATTTATAAAAAGCATCATCAGCAACACTGATATTAACAATAAGCAAAATAATGTCTAATGTATTCAAATGGAGAAAATAAAGGACAGAAGTCCTTTCTAAATTATGAAAACTGCTGACAGCGTGGTTTATCTATGCATTTACACAGAACTATACTCAAACTGCGAACGCTTGCGGAGATAATAGATGTTTTTTTGGTGAAATAATGGTTCTATAGTAAATGTTAATATAATTTAGTGTGTTTCAAACAAGTGAATCTTGTATAAAGTTACATGCGGTGGCCGTGCTGGAGCTTCTCCTGAGTGAACAGTGTCCACTGCTCCAGGTGTGTGTGTGTGTGTGTCCCAACAGCTTTCCTTCGTGGTGGAGGACGTCGCTTCCCCCAGACCTTCTCGACACCCCAACATAGGTATGTCTTTGGCATCACAACACTCCGCTTCCTCTATCGCATTTCTTTCATGAATGGGAGCATCTACCAGGGGTATCGCTTTGGGTTTTCCGCACAGTTCGGTCCGGCTACACACTTCAGTTTGGCCGAAACCCCCCTCGCTTCGACAGGGTTCACCTGATAGTAGTAAGCAGCGCCTCAAAGGCTTCTGTGCTACAGCAGGAACTTTCCTCCCTCCTACTAAAGGGTGCAATAGAGGAAGTAACTCAGTAGGACCTGGAGCGAGGCTTTTTCAGCCGCTAATTTTCTGTACCAAAGAGGGACGGCAGTCTATGACCCATTCTGGACCTGCGTCGTCTGAACCTCTCCCTTTACAAAGGGAAGTTCAACATGTTGACGTTGAAGACTATTATGTACCAGATTCAAGTGGGAGACTGGTTCGTTACTGTCGACCTGAAACATGCCTATTTTCACATTCAGGTTGTCCGGCGGCACAGGAAGTTCCTTCAGTTTGCTTTTGGAGGGAAGGCTTACTATTACTAGGTTCTTCTTGGCGCCGAGGACGTTCTAAAATTCATGGATGCTACTCTGGCCCCTTTGAGGCTCCAGGGCATTCGTGTACTCAACTACCTGGACGATTGGCTCATTCTGGCCCACTTCAGGGAGTTAGTGAGTTGTCACAGAGATATCATCCTCCGCCACATTCGTGCTCTTGGCCTCAGAACAAACACCAAAAAGAGTGTTCTCTCCCCTTCTCGACAAACTGTGTTTTTGGGGGTTCATTTGGATTTCGTTCAAATGCAGGCCCGTCTGGCTCCTGCCCGGATTTCCAGTTTCAACGCATGCTTGGCCCACTTCAAGCTAGGCCATCATGTCTCTGTGAGCACTTGTCGCAGACTCCTAGGCCTCATGGCTGCAGCCTCCCCTGTGTTGCCTCTAGGGTTGCTCCATGAGGCCTTTCTTTTGGTGGATGAGACCGTTGAGGATCCGCTCCACAGGACCAGCCACTCGCCTAATCAGGGTGTCGCGCAGTTCCTCTCCTGACACATAAACTGCCTGGAGCTCAGAGCCGTCTTCCTGACACTGATTCACTTTCACCCCTTTCTCATGAGGTGTCATGTGATAGTCAGGATGGACAACATGGCAGTGGTATCCTACATAAATAGCCAAGGGGGTTCACGGTCGCGCACCCTGGACAGGCTTGCGCGCCATCTTCTCCTTTGGTCTCAGGACAAGTTCCTCTCCCTCAGAGCAGTTCATGTTCTGGGAGTTTTGAACCTTGCAGTTCTCAGGTTCTGTCTGTTTGAACCGGCCGTGTTTGCTGTCTGGTTCGTAAATGGGCCAGATAGGGCAACATTTTTAGCTTGGCATATTTGGTATATTGTTCCCAAAGCGTGTAAGCTTTACGTAACATTGAGTGAACCTATGAAAGAGAACGTCTCGGATTACTTGCGTAACCCTTGTTCTCTATAATAAGAAATGAGACGCTGCGTTTGCTGCCAAGATCATCACGCTGTCGACAGGGACCTTTTCAGCAGAAAAGTCTGAGGAGAAGATGGCGCGTTCGCCAGTATAAGGAGACGACGTGAGAACGTTGAGGGTGAGATCCGCGCCATCAGCCAATGAATTGGCATGATTCTATATGGGTTTCAGACAATAGGCATGCCCAGGGGCATTCCCAAAGCGTGTAAGCTTTACGCAGCGTCTCGTTCCCTATTCAGAGAACAAGGGTTACACGAGTAACCTGAGACATTTCTTCCCCAGAGTGCAAGTGACTTTGTATTTGAGCTAAAATTACCAAGTTAAGTACAGTATTGTCCAGCTCAAAATGCATAAAACATTATCACAAACGTAATTAATTTGGACTGCCTTAATCCTAATCAACAAATCTGTAATAAACACTAAAATCCACAAATTTAGCATCTTCGCGGATTAATTCTGTGTTAGCATTACTTTGGCTGTAGCCTACACTGAGAGATAACTACAATTAGCATTAATGAGGAGAGTTAATGAGAAAAGCTTACCTTCAAATTCCTCCCTAGCTTCGTCCAAGAATAAGTCCTGCTCATCATCCTCCAGAAAATAATCCTTTTATTATAAGACCTTTTATGTCATAATTTGGGGACATTCCACCAAGATTGATATCATACCAGCTGTTTAAATAACCAGCTATCTGTTCCTCGCACTTCATAACTGCAGCCATGTCTGAGGGAAATCATCAACCCGTAACATTAGTATCTAATAACCGAATAATTTTATCACATAGCAGGCATAACATGTCCTTAAAATAAGCGGGTTATTTTGACAGAATGTTGAACTATAAAACAAAAGAAGTCGTTCTTAAAATTTCTGTGAAAATATACACAGATATAGACAGATATTAAGGTCAGTTTGCAGTTTCTAATGGTAGAAAATAAATGTATTAACAGAATGATATGAGAATCAGCAGGTGTTTCCGCGACGAAAGTAAACCCAGAGACCACTGAAATCAATGTCTAGGTTGCAAACCTACGCTATTTTCTTTGCTCAAAATAATAAAACGTAGTGTTGATAAAATCATTAATTTCAGTATTTATCATGTTATAAATGTAAATAGAGTTTTGCATATCGACACCTTGGTATATAATCTGTCATTTACAGCAATAAACAGAAATGACCTATTTTCATATTTTTTATGGTTATATATTAGATTATGCTACTTTAGCCGGAGTTTCACAGAGGGGGTCACATAATATAATATAATATAATATAATATATAGTCTTCTTAACTGTGAATGCACATGCAGCATACTCTTATGCATATTTAAAATGATTAGTTTTACAATGTTAAGAAATTAGGACAAAAATGCATTACTTTTGTATTACTATAATATAATATTGTCACAATCCATAGGAGTAGAGAACGAGGAGGCGAGGAGTTCATCAAACACAATATCCGTTATTGTATCGAACACAGAAAAACATGGAGCATGGCAGTAAGACAAACATGACATTTAAGACCGGACACAAAGGCAGGGAATCACAGGACTTATAAACACTGGGGAAAACTAGATATTTAGGGAATCACGGCTGGGAACAAATAAATGTATAATGGACAAATAATGAAGACAGGAGCAGGAAGGACAAAATAAGGGCATGGAAACACTGGGAGCTTATGGAAACAAAAGACACAGGGACACAAGTCTGACAAATATAATATCATATCATATCATATAATAATCAGTGTGAGATGATATGTTTATCATAATATGATATTTTTGTCCAAATCAAGCAGCCCTACTTTGAATTGGATGTACATTCTGGGAAAAGACAATCATGTCAGAGTGAGTTCCTGTTTAAAGGAGATATAAATAAAGAAAGGCCATCAAGTCTTTCATAATGGCACTCAGAGCCTCATCCTCTAAAATACACAGAGTGATATCTACAGAGTAGTGGGGTAGAGAACACAATGTCACCAGCTGGCCTGATGACACAAGCCTCCGATGAGAGTTCTCCAGTCGCTAAGGTATCGATGACGGAGGTTTGGCTTCAGGTCGAGTAAACTCTACTGCACATGCCTGGACATCTCACTGTTCCTTTTTCTGGCAGGAGGCTTGAAATGCAATATATCATTAGAACAGCCTTCTTCCTCCCCTACACCCAAATGCACACACACACACACACACACACACACACACACCTGCCACCCATGTTTCCGTCTGTGCTCTCAGCAACGGAAGACCTAGACAAGGGCTGCTAAAAGCGGTTATGTAGGACAGCAAAGCACAATGCTGACTATGCAAAAGGCAAAAAAAAGAAAATGACAGTCACTAATAGGATTCCAGGAGTTAACTGTCCATAACTAACACTGCCAAAGGCGAGCTGGCAAACAGAGACAATCAGGAGTGTGTGTGTATTCAGGGACAGTGAGCATACACTGTACAAAGAGTTCTCAGTTTTATAGACGAACTATAATAGCAAACACGCAATTAACCGAAAGATGCAAGACCTGCATCCTCAAGGTCAGACGCTATTGATTTTTGTGTTTAGCGTACAGGAAGTAATTACCACCCAGATAATTACAGAAGGTGACTGTGTTGCAATTCCAAAACGTACCATATTGCCTTCGAATCATTTCATTCTTTATCTAGCGCATTTTCGAGAGGAAGCCCACTGAGCTATTGCAAGACCTTGAATTCCTTGCCACATGAGGGGCTCTTTGTTTCCCCTCGATTAAGCTTGCCTGAGTGTTCAGGGCAGAGTGTGTCACGGTTCCTCAGTGTGTGTGGTGTTACCAGGCGTTCGTGGTAAGCGCTGACCCCTGCTAAAGCTCCTGCTCCTCACCCCGCGGTGCTAAAAGCTACCTACGTGCTCACTGGCCACCATGTTGGGAAGTGATCCAAATCCACCTCCTTGTGCTCTCCTTGCCCACTCTGCTCTTCCGCAGCCGGGCCTGCATTCAGTCACATCTGCTGTGTGTTAAAACACTTTCTCCTTTCACAACTTAAAGTTTATGTAAGCCAGTCGTTGATCGTTTTCTACAAAAACATTTAACATTCTGGCGCTATCCCAACATTTCTCGACCTGCCTGCCAAGCCAACACTGGTTCAACCAATGTTGTGAGTATGAGGCGGGGCTATCTGTTTGACTGACAAATTGACAGATAGGGGAATGTTTGGAAATCTGTTTGAAAACAGCCATTGTTTTTGCAATTTTATTTGCTGATGCCAGAGGAACAGAAATGTTCCTGACAATTTGTACTTACAAGCTAGTCAAATTGGCTGAAAAACTAAATTAGAATTTTATACTAAAAAATTATCAAAATTCGAATTATATTCGAATTTAAATGGCATAAATTCAGTTAGGGAAAAAAAAGCTTTTGGCTTCTCGAGGCCACAAGAGGGCGCATTGAGCTAAATATTACCAAATGCACGTTTCTTCAAAGTAGGACTGGGCAATATGAGCAAAAATTAATATCTCTGTATTTTTGGCTGATTTACGGTATACGGTACATATATCTGTGTTTTGTATTTGGATTAAACAAATAAATAAAGTGAATGTAACCATGTAGGCATATATAATGTGCAAAAAGGGTTGAAATCACATTACATTCTAACATTGTAACAATGCGATCTAAAAGCTAAAATAATGCTTTCAAAGCAAAGTAAAATTTACTAAACTAAAAAATTTAAAAAATTAAAAAGCACAGACTAGGCTAATTGAGTAAAAAGGCTATTTTGATTACCCCATTACAGTCACTTTACAGTTAGTGCTATAATAAAAATACACTTGTAAGTTTAAAATGTCCAACAACAAACATTTCAGCAAAATGTATATTTTAGTCAGAGTTATTGCGCTCCTATTTCATTGTGCTCTGTCTGTTTGGCACACATGCACGCGGTGGCGCGCGTTCAGAACCAAGTCTGCGGAGTTTAGCGGAGAATCTCAAAGCAGAGGCTTGTTCACTTCTGACAGCAAAATGGAAACATTTCCAAGGCTTTCTAACATTTACAGATGGAGAATATACCTGTGAAATGTAAGTAATGCATTTAGGAAAAGAGCTCATAGCTCAAACAGCACGTCTCTGTCAAGGCACACGCAGCCTTTCTGTCAGAGCCGCTTTAAACTCAAATATATCGCGTAATTTATAATCATGTAATCATGTGATCGCTAGGTTCATGTTTACGCTGTTAATATGCACTTTAGCTAGCAAGCTAGTTTCTTAATCTAGTAATTGCATGTTTTTTTAAGTTGAACTTACATGAATTTTACATGGCTTTGGGCTCTCTTGTGTGAGACGCGAGTGCAACGATGATAGATGTCCCTCTAGAAAATGCAACAAAAATGCAGTTCTGTGTGAATGGCTTGGTTTCAGTTTTGAGGTAAACAGCATCTTCTCCACATTGATATTCTCTTTTTCCACAATATTTTGAATGTGCTGCACCGCATCGAGTGGGTTCAACTGGACAGGCAAAAAAAACATGCAACATGCAAAGAACATGCAAAAAAATGCAACGACACCTCATCATCGATATGGGTGTAACGATACGCGTATTATTTATATTGAACCGTTCAGTACGAGGCTTTCAGTTTGGTATGCATTACAAAGCGAACGGTTCGGTTCGTTGGACTAATTCTATTATGACTGGAAACTAAAAGAGCTTAAAGTGTGTGAAATATCAGTGCCACTACGCTCAACAACGCAGTCTGCTCCATACAGCGTTGCAGAGCTGCGGCACATTGTAGCAGGAGTCACTGCACTGATCACGTAAACAGAGAGACGCTTTCAGTGCGGTTCGGGTGAGGAGCCTGGTTTATACTCGCCGTGTCAGCGCGAGCACGCAGCAAAAACAATGTGAATATTAAGGAAATGATAGCAGATGGAGGATTTGATTTTCATGCTAAAGTAAAGTAAAAGTCAGTTTCTTGAAACCAGAGAAGGTGAACATGTCGGTATTATTGTGGAAAAAATGCAAGCACGGTCACTGACAGCCAGTTTAGTTTTGCTTTTCTTTTTGTTTTTCATTTAAAAAAAAAAATTGTTTATCTCACGTTAAAGCTTTCTTTTATTTATTTATTCATTATTAATCCTCAGTCTTTGCTAAAATGTATGAAATTTAATAGTCCATATATAATACTGCATTTGGTGTATGCCATGCCTCGTCTTATTCGTTTTTGTTCATAAATGATATAAGCTATGTCATTGTAGCCTGCTGTTTTATTGTTGTTGTGCTTTTTAACTAAGAATAACAAAGAATCCATATTTTGTTTTAGTCTTAAAAAGTGAAAGGTAAATAGATGTAAGCAAAACATACAATTATATTTTCTTGTAAAACCTGACTACAAGATCACAAATTCAAAAGCGAAAGTGAAAGCATCTGAAGTCCGGTTTATAATATTAGCAAAAGAGGAATTCCCTTCACAATATTTAAATCACACATAATACTAATGACGAAAAAAACTTTCGTTACCATATAACTATAAATTATGATAAAATTTAATCAGCATGCATTGATTTATCCCATGCTGTAGCAAAAAAAAATGTATAATACAATTATATGCTCGTGCGACCAACTGAGAAAGTTAGTCGCAAAAAAGCGACCAGTGGGAAGAATGAGTCTAGAGCCCTGATTTTGCATTTCAAATTAATGTAGGCCTGTTACATTCTTATTTTTATTAGGTCTATTATTATTATTATGAAGTTAATTTTATTATTAAATTAAAGGTACAATTAATTTATTCAGAATTCTGATTCTGAATAATTACCGCATAACTGACGCACTGCAAAGGATCAAATTAGGCTACTTACTCCTCAATTAAAATGTTTTTTTTAAAAAGGTCTATTAGGCTATAGGTTACCTACAATGAATTGTAGTCCTATAATTCAAATATTAACACTGCAGTCATCAACAAAAATAAATGAAATACAAAGCTTTTATTTCAACTCAAGCACTGACTTTCAAAAACAACCTGTTTAACACGAAATATGTTTATTCTCTTTTTTCACTATATACGGGCCACAAGAGAAATATAAAGGAAAAAATGAAAACAGCTTAAGGCTTATATGCTTACCAGCATATATTGAAGTAGATTCGTCTCTCGCCGTCTCTGAGATAATAAACGGCGTCAGCTGCAGAAAGCTCCATCATTACTCTGTCATTCCATTTATACTTTCACTTTCTGCTTATAGTGAAATGACCGATTAAGATGTTCACCAGCATAAATCTTGTACTTAGTTTGCACGTTTGCAAACCCTGGTGCAAATGTGTGCTTGTGTAATATCCATTGGCTCGCCTTCATGGTTTAAAAAATGTCCAACATTGCGACGTATCCAATTGCCCCGCCCCCCGTATCGAAAACATACCGAACCGTAATATTACTGTGTCGTATCGAATCGAACCATGAATTTTGTGAACCATTACATCAATAATATATTTAACTCAGGTGCTCATATATTTACAGATACACTAGTTTCTCCTGGTCTGGAAGATTTTTAAATGTGGGATGGATCTGCTGTATTTTGTCATAGAACACTGTCCATATATCTGTGTATTTGGAGCATTCTGTTAGGAAGTGCAGTTCTGTTTCCATCTGATTCAGATCACAGTGTGAACACAATCTCTGCTCCGGGGGCAGCCATGTTTGTCTGTGTCTGCCCGTCTCTATAATCAGCTTGTGTCCGCTGAGTCTGTATCTGGTCAATGTGCTTCTCATTTTCTTATCGGACACTGTGAACAGATACTCTGCCATACTGTACTCTCTCTTTAGGGACATATAGCATTGCATTTTACTCTGTTGTTGAGTTTGGGTTTGCCAATGAGTGATGTAACTGTTTGATTTGTGCAGTGATCTGATTGATTCTGATGTTGTGATTCAGAGCATCAGTAGATGTTAGTGAAGCATCAGGACTGAAGCTCTGGATCAGCTAGAGGAAGGGCTTGCTTTCTTTGCTAATCTCTTGGTATTGCAGGGCTTTATAATGGTATGATTGGGGGTCAATGAGTTTCAGATTTTTCCAGAATTTAATTGCCCTTTTTTGTATCTTTATGATTAGAGGATATTTGCCTAATTCTGCCCTGCATGCGTTATTTGTTGTGTGCCGGTGCACGTGTAATATATTTTTATAGAGTTCTGCATGCAGGGTCTCAATTGGGTGTTTTTCCCATTTGGTGAGATCTTGACTTGGATTTGTCAGTGGACCCCACACCTCACTGCCATAGAGTGCAATGGGCTCAATTACTGATTATATTATTTTCAACCAAATTCTAATAGGGATTTCTATAGGACATTGCCGTTTTATGGCGTAGAACGCCCTGCGTACTTTATCTCTCAGTTCATTCACAGCATGATTAAAGTTTCCAGTGGATGTGATTTTCATATCCAGGTAGTTATAGTGTGATATGTGTGTGTTATCTGGTTAGTGCCTAATGTAAATGTGTGTTGTGGTCCCTGGGATCTGGATCTTTTCTGAAAGATCATAATGTTGCTTTTCTTCAGGTTGACTGTCAGGGCCCAGGTCTGGCAGTATTGCTCCAGCACGTCCAGGTTCTGCTGTAAACCATGTTGAGTGGGAGACAGCAGAACCAGATCATCTGCATACAGAAGGCATCTGATCTGTGAGTCGTGTAGAGTGAGGCCAGGGTCTGCAGATCGCTCCAGACTGAGCGCCAGTTCATTGATATAAATGTTAAATAATGTTGGGCTTAAGCAGCAGCCCTGTCTCACTCCACGCTCCTGGAAAAGATACCTTGTACGTTTGGTGTTGATTTTGACACCACATTTACTTTCAGTTTACATTGATTTGATGAGGTCATAGGTTTCACCTTCTATTCCACTTTCAATAAGTTTGTAGAATAGTTATTGCTGCCAAATTGAGTCAAAAGCGTTTTTAAAGTCAATAAAGCATGCATATGTTTTACCTTTATCTTGGTTAATGTGTTTTTCAATCAGAGTATTTAAATTATAGATGTGATCAGACGTACGGTAATTTGGTAAAAATTCGATTTGACTTCTGCTCAGTACATTGTGTGTGGTGATGAAGTCTAGTAGCATTTATTATGCTACAGAATAACTTTCCCAGGTTGCTGTTCACACAGATGCCTCTGTAGTTGTTAGGATCACATTTATCTCCGTTTTTAAAGATTGGTGTTATCAAGCCTTGATTCCAGATGTCGGGGAAGTAACCTACATGCAGGATCACATTGAATAGTTTTAGAATGGCTAATTGGAGCTTGCTGCTTGTGTGTCTTATCATTTCATTTAATATCCCATCAGGTCCTGATGCTTTTTTGAATTGGAGGTTTTAGATTTTTTATTTAAGTTCTTTATCAGTTATTGGGAAATCTAATGGGTCTTGGTTATCTTTGATTGTTAATTCTAGTTTTTCTAATTGGTTGATTGTTTGATTTTGCTTACGGTTTGTGTCTGTTTGTACTTTATTAAACAATGTTTGGAAATTATTTTCCCATATTTCTCCATTTTGGATGGGCAATTATTCATGATAATTTTTTTCAGATTGTTCCAATTAATCCCAAAATTGGTTTGTGTTCACTGACTTCTCGATTAGTCAGTTTTTTTGGGTGTATTGTGCTTTTTTGGTTCTGAGTGTATGTTTGTATTGTTTTAGTGTTTCGCAGTAAAGATGGCGGATCTCTGCATTATTTGGATCGTTATGTTTCTGATTTGACAATGTTCTCAGGTTTTTGCGAACACTTCTGATCAAACCATTTTTTGTCATTTTTGAGTATTTGATTGTTTCCATTTTTTGTTTTCAATTTGGATTGTTTTGCTGATTTTTCAAATATGTAATTGACAGAGGTGGAAAGAGTACAAAAATATTCTACTCAAGTAAAAGTACCATTACATTACTGAAATTTTACTTAAGTACAAGTAAAAGTACCAGTCTAAAAATATACTCAAGTAAAAGTAAAAAGTAGCTCATTTAAAATTTACTTAGAGTAAAAATTACTTAGTTACATTTTAACAATGGGAGGGAAAAATGGGATAGAGCAAAGATGTCAAACTCAGTACCTGGAGGGCCACAGCCCTACACAGTGTAGATATTACCCTAATTAAACACATCTGATCCAGCTAAACTAATAATTTAGGCTTATTTGAAAACTACATGGTTTGTGTGTTGGAGCAGGGTTGGAACTAAACTCTTTAGGGCTGTGGCCCTCCAGTAACACCCTCCAGAGTTTGACACACCTGGGATATGGGCCTATAAATCTCAAACTAGGTGTTTTTAATTAAAGGAATCAGTTATTTAGAATAATAACACATTTAGGCTGTTACCAGGGAAATTAAATCAGTATCAACAAAATTAATCTTTGCAATGCAGAGGAAACGCAGAAGCTTCATCTGAAGTGGCAGATGTATTACACACTGACATGAATGCATTTAGCCTGCAGTTACAAATGCAGAAATAATGTTTTGATAAATAAGACATAAAATGTGACCCTGAACCACAAAACCATAAGGGTCCATTTTCCTAAATTGCGATTTATACATCATCTGAAAGCTGAATAAATCATATTTCCATTGATGTATGGTTTGTTATGATCGGACAATATATTAAAATCTGGAATCTGAAGGTGCAAACAATCCAAATATTGAGAAAATCTCCTTTAAAGTTGTTCAAATTAAGCTCTTAGTTTTGATATATTTACAGTAGGAAATTTACAAAATATATTAATGGAACATGATCTTTACTTAATATGCTAATGATTTTTGGCATAAAAGAAAAATGTATAATTTTGACCCATACAATGTATTGTTGGCTATTGCTAAAAATATACCCCAGCGACTTAAGACTGGTTTTGTGCTCCAGGCCAGGGTCACAAATGTTAAATAGTAATTTGAAATACAAAAATAAAAAGATACTTTAAATGTTAAATTAGAACCACCAGTAGGTGTCAGCAAGTCACTCATAAGTGAGTCATTGCGATTGAACAGAATCATTTAAACGGTTAATTCATTCAGGAACAAAACACGTCATTGCTCAGAGTCAGAGACGCAAAACTGTGCTATGGTGGCTGTGTTTGGTATTATTTTTGTTGTCGAAATAGAGCAAAAACAGGCAATATGGTGTCTAAAACGCAAGTCTCTTAATTAACTTCTTGTTTTTTGAACTGTTGTAAAAAGCAAAACTACAGGTCTATGTAATCATGGTGATTTTTTTGAGAAAAACGGCATTCTTCATGTGATGTTGACTTACTATATTAAATTATATAAATATATACATTTTCTGCTTCTATTTCTTCAATTTTGTGATCATTCTAAACGCATTTTAACAGACTGAATCACGCAGTGAAAGAAAGCACACCAAATGCACGCGGATTAGTCTAATCTACTAGATTTCACGGCACACAGTTTAGAGTGATTTGTTTGGTTTTTGGCAAAATACTGATAATGTCAAATCGCACATCGTTAAAACAACAATTACTATATTATCTCAGATGATATTGCACACCCTGCACCACTATCTTTTTGGCTCATTTGTGCAAAACCTTATGCTAAACCGTCAAAGCTTCATTTTAACCACCAATGCAATGATGTGAGTATTTACGTTACCTCTACATGCTTGCGAAGGGCGATGTCGAGATGTTATAAGCTGCTAGTTCGGTCTCCCGAGGCAAACACAGCTAACACTGCATAATAGAGCATGAATATATGGCCAGGGGTTCACTTCATTCCTTTGAGTTCAACTTCAGCAGAGTACGACGGGGTCTGGTTTTCAGCTGGGTCTGCACCATTAACGCCTGTCTTGTCCGTCTGCATCTCTCTTGTGATTTTAGCGCCAGTTTCTTCTTCTGCCCATTATTTGCTGCAGTTGTTTCCACGGAGCGATTTTTTTTACTCAGTAACGAATGTGTTTTAAAATGTAGCAAGTACAATACTTCACACAAAATATACTTAAGTAAAAGTAAAATTACAGATTAAAAATTACTTAAAAAGTACAAGTACACAAAGCTACTCAATTACAGTAACGCGAGTAAATGTAATTCGTTACTTTCCACCTCTGGTAATTGATATATTTTACAGCAAGATTGACCCCTTCATTAGTGTGAGCATAGGTGTTATTTAGGAAGTTATCTATCAGCGCTTGTATTTTTTGGCTGCTAAGTGCTTTCTGATATTCTTCAGCGCTGTTTTCACTATCTGAGGACAGATTCACTGAGGTTTTTTATCTGAGGTTTTCACTGTCTGACTATCTGAGAACAAACACTGAGAGCCTCACTGACACTGAGAGAACAATTGATAATCCTTTCATCATTTTATTTGAGAAAACCAGTGTGAGATCTTCACTACTACCCATAAAAATAAAAGTATTTTTAACTCGAAGAAATTGACAGAAATTATGATTGTACTATAATGTAGCCTAATTCTAAAATAATAATAATAACAAATATAAACATTTAAGGAATATAATTAGAATTTAGTGAATCTCTGTTGTACAGCCCTTTACAAAAGCATAAAAGGATAAAAGTTATTTTCATTTGATTACATTTTAAAGCATTAATTAAATTGTTAAAGCTTTATACATTCATTTCATTACCACCATTTTTGACAGAATATTTGTATTATGTTATAAAAGTACAGAATCCAGGAAAAAACTGAATTTAGGAAATGTTGTAAATTATTAATATAAATATAAATTGTTAAACTAATATATAATCAATGATGAAATTTATTTGATTGTTTTTGATGAATGAAATTTGAATAAACATGCTTTGTCAACCAAAAACCCTGTTTTGATTGTTTAATACCGTTTACCATGATACTGTGAAACAGTGATATTTTCTGAGACAATTATCATACCATCAAAATCTCATACCGTTACAACCCTATTCACAGTACATCATTCACCCACAAAATTATATCTATAACCAGACATAAAACTATGTTTTTCTGCTTTAAAGTGTAGCCAATCAGATAGGAACACCACTTAATGGTGGCTTAATTCATAATTTCTCACCTTCCCTCTCACAGAGAGAAAATATGTACACTCATGTATGTGTTCACGGAGGGGGTTACGCAGGCTCATAGCCAGGCCGTTTGTTTCTCAAGGCAGCGCAGTTTCATTAGCATAAATTAGAATATTTCACGGCAAGAGAGCGACTCATAGCTATGTGTTACCTTCACATAATGGCACACGTCCTCCCGCACCCCTCGACTCTATCTCCTTGCCCGCTATAACATCTAACCCTCCTGCTGATTAAAGAGAGTGGAGGGGATCTTTAGCACAGCCACACCATGCAAATAGCATTAAATTAATCTACATTAGACACATTCATTACATGCTAAACCACTCAGGCAACAAGCCTCTTCCCCAGCACACTCTGTAAATCATATCATTAGCTTAAAGTATATGGAATAAATATGAAAATACACTTCCCTGTTGAGACATTCCCTCAAGTAAAATACTAAGACGTGGCTGAGGCAACACTATGATTGTATGGTGAAATCTAACAAAGGTAGACGATATCAGTGTCATTTCATTACTCTAATACACACTATATATGAAATGAAAACATGTGTAAAAGTCATTTTTGAGATGTGAATAGAGTCTACAGGTTGCTTAAGGTCACACAGCTACTCAGTGTGAGTGTGTGTGTGAGTGTGTGTGTACGCAGGTCTTCAATCTCTCCACGTTTCCCTGAACACAGGATATGACAGCGAATAAATGTTGATCAGTGTTGATTCCATCCAATGAGCGTGCGTCGACTGACAGTGTTCCTAACCTGCGGCGAAAGGCGGCCATTAATCTTGGTCTGGTTTAAGTAGCATATATTAATTTGTGTCATTTTTACTAAGTCGAGACAGGAAGGGGCGCTCGACAGTCCATGTTTGACTGCTCACAGCAGCAGGAGAATGGGAGGGAACTGATGGCTGGGGGGAATATAGGGGGGTCTTTTATGTATTGCGCCGCTGCTGTCGTCAAAATCAAACAGCGGGACGCAGGAGAGCGGCAATCGCCAGCCTTTGAATTAAACTAAATGAACTCCTGTGGTGTTGGTATGGCAACCATAGTTGGAAACGGCACCACCTTTTACACTTAAGGCATGTAAGGAGATGAATGAATTGAAATGTTTTTGTAACAATGAGGATTTGGTAGCAAAGAGAGCCCTAATGCTGTTATATGGAGCACGACCATTGACTGCACCGCTGAGGGGCTGAGTCTGACTCCACAGAGACAATAATAGCATCTACAGAGCCTTTTACTGTAATTTGCTTTTTTACATTGAGCTACAAACTGCACCACAGACTAATATCAGACAGAAAAAAAGAGCTCCGTCCCATCTGCAAGCAAATTTCCTCTCTAAATAATTTTTTTTTATCCAATAAGCGAGTAGATGTTTTCGCTGTAATGGCTCTGAATATGATATCTGTCAGACAACTATGAACAAAGCTCAGTTTGCAGAATGGCTGGCATTTGATGCTGTAGATATTCAAACCGCCAGCACTGCCATGTTTTTATGCACTTTAGCTGCATTCAAATCTTTTGAAAATAAATATTAAATGACCAATGTGATTATTATTACCATATAGCTATAAACTATGATAAAAGTTCATCAGCATGCATTTATTTATTCCATGTTGTAGCAAAAAATAAAAAAATAAAATTATTTTTAGCAAAAGAGTGACCAGTGGGAAGAATGAGTCTAGAGCCCTGATTTGGCATTCCCAAGCAATGTAAGGTTGTTATATTCTTATTTTTATTAGGCCTATAATTATTATGAAGTTACTTTTATTATTAAATTAAAAGTACAATTAATTTGCACCGCAATTACCACATAACTGATGCGTTGCAAGGATAAGATTAGGCTATACTTACTCCTCAATTAAAATGTTTTTAAAACAGGTCTATTATGCTATAGGCTTCCTAGAATTAATGATAGTCTTATAATTAAAACATTAACACTGCAGTGATTAATAAAAAACAATGAAATAAAAAGATTTTATTTCAAGCACTGACTTTCAAAAACATAAATATTTCCAACATTGCGACGTAACCAATTGCCGCATCGAAAACGTACATTCTAAAAAATCCTGGGTTATTTTTTTAACCCAGATGCTGGTTGAGCCTTCTGGGTAATTTTTGGGGGTTATTTTGGGGGTTATTTTTTTTTTCCATTGTTTGGGTAATTTTTGTGTTACCCAGCCCCTGGGTCAAATGTAACAACCCAATGTTTGGGTAGTTTTTTAGTGTTACTCATATCCTACATTAGAGTAACCCAGTGGAAGGGTTATTTATCGCGGGATTTTGCGTCGTCTTCTGGAGAGAGCAGTTCTAAGCGCCATCGAATTGAAGCATTTCTTTGGTAAATACAGGTTTGTATTAGGGGTTGAACGACTTCTGATTTTTAAAGTCGACTTTTATGTGATGAAAGTCAAGTCAAAGTCGACTAGTCGGTGATGACGTCATTTATGAACAAATAAGTCTGGAGCTGTGACAAACACCTTGTGCACAGCTATGAAATATGACACAGTAATATGACTATTGCACCTATAACAGCTTTTTTATCAGTTCTTTAGTCTTTGGGTCGTTATATTTCTCACAGATTCCTGCTCGTTCTAATTCATATGAATGAATGCATTAATGAGAGCAATTGCGTGTGAACTAATTCTACCTGGTTGCGTCTCTCTACTAGTAGTGAAGCTGTGGGGGTTAGTTATTAAGAAATATATGCTTGAACTTTTCAGTTTCTAAGCTATTTTACAAAGAAATCACAGAACAGCGTTGACAATAAATTTTCGCGCTGAATGATTCTGTGCGCGCGATCTGCGTGTGATGTATTGAACGTGCTACTGTCTGTAGCCTATGTGTGTGCGTTACAGTGCAGCAGCGCATTAGATTAGAACGTGATTAACTTACCTGTACAATAAGCTGTTTAAAACGTGCATTCTGCCATTCAATTTCCAGCATCCAGTAATATAATCACACATGTCTTGTGGAGTGCATTCAGAGTATGAATTAGTCTGTCATTTTAACTGTTTGGAAACGAAGCATAAATGTGGATTTATTATCCTATTGCGCCCTCTATAGGAGCAACGACTAGTCGACTTCAAGCTTAAAGCGTCATGGCAGAGCACTGAAGTCGACTAGTCTGTGCAACCTCTAGTTTGTTTACATTTTATTTTATTGATAAAATCGTTTCTGTGCTGTATATCATTCAATTTTATGCAGAGCAACATACAGGCATGCGGTGTGAATCACTAAACAAACGTTGCTCGCGTCGCATCGGTCTTATTGTATAATGAAGAGTCTGATGCTTTGCATAACATAAACGATTATATTTATAAAGATAATCGTTTATTTTATGCAAAGCATCAGACAAACGATTATATTTATAAAGATACAGAATACAAATACTTTGGATGTTAAAATATGCCCTCAGATCTGTTTACTGTTTGTTTTTAGGCAGTCGAAGTACATTTCGTCTATGAGTGAGACGCAGGGCGGCGATCTTATCCGTGAGCAGTTCCTGTCGAACACGACACCAGCTCGGACCCGAGAGCCTGCGCCATTATGGTGGAAACAGAATTACAGAGTGGTCGATTTACTTGTGTATTACGTCTGTTTAATGTTTAATCTTTACTTCTAATGTTTGTTAAATGAGATTAAATGGGCAATGTGTATATAGCTTACATAAAAACGAAATAAACAATTCTGTAAATGAGAAATAAAGGAAGTTATCATCACATAAACCAGTGGTTGTAGAGTATTTGACAAACGTTTAGAGCAGCGGTTCTCAAAGTGTGGTACGCGTACCACTAGTGGTACGTGAGCTTCCTCTAGTGGTACGCAGAGGAATCTCAGAATTAAATATAAATCAGGCCGCGTGTCCACCAAAGCTATTTTTTTTAATTGTTTTAAATGGGAGCGTCTTTTTCATGCTGAGAACTCAGGCTTTTTTTTTTCTTGGCACCGAGAATTTAAGAATGTTAGCATTCATCACTGTCACTTTTTAGTCAGCTAGCCAATCACAGTTGAGGAGGGGCGGGACTAATACCGTCACACCCTGCTTGTACTATGACTTAACAGCAATGGAGAAGTTAATATTGCTTGTCTCTGAGTATTTATGTCTTTAACAGATGGAATTGCCGGAGTACAATAATATTGTTATGAAAAATAATGCTTGGAGAAACATTTAATTCGCGATGCGTCTGCCATATTACCTCAGCGGATATTCCATATCATAGCAACCGCAGCGTCTCGAACTCAAGCGCTCACACCTGGGTGTTTTCAGCTGGCTTTGGTGGACACGTGGCCTGATTGTTGTTACTTGCAGCTACATATACAGCCTGTGTTTTTTTTTATCAAGTACTTTTTTATTTAAAAGTGAAATAAAAACTGTACTGTGCTTAAAGATTAAATGAAAATGTATTGTAGCTACTTAAAGTTAAATAAAAACTAAGTTACTGTACTTAAATGTTAAGTAAGTATGATACATTTTCATTTAATCTTTAAGTACAGTTTTTTTACATTTAAGTACAGTTTTTATTTCACTTTTAGGTACAATATATTTGAATGTAATAATTACGTGGAAGTAAGCACGGTGCAGTGTTCATGTTCAAACTGTGTATTTACTATATTTTAAGAGGCTGACAATAATAAATATTATTATAAGGATTAAAACTGACTCGTTTAAAAAAAAATCTTTTTTTTTACTGTGTATAGTGCTACTGAAAGTGAAAGTGACGTGACATACTCGGAATTTGTGCTCTGCATTTAACCCATCCAAAGTGCACACACACACACACACACACACCGTGAACACACACCCGGAGCAGTGGGCAGCCATTTATACTGCATTTTAATGTTGGTCATAATGGTGGTACTTGGAAAGCCAAATATTTTCTGAGGTGGTACTTGGTGTAAAAGTTTGAGAACCACTGGTTTAGAGGATTTAAGTTAATCTATAAACATTATTTTATGCATAAAGTAAAAAAAAGAGCTAGTGTTATAATAAAAATGAATCAACTTATTAGCTGAGTTAAAATCAACCCTTTATATTGGGTTAAATAAATAACCCAATTTACAGGGTAAAATTAACCCGGAATGTGTTCTGTCCTATATTTACCCAGCCCTTGGATTAAAAACAACCCAAATTGGTTTGTTTTTAACCCAGTGTTTTTTAAAGTGTACCGAACCATGACACTACTGTGTCGTATCGAACCGAACCGTGAATTTTGTGAAACCCTAAAAACACCCCTAAAAACACGTATATAATATTTTCTAAATATATACTGTATGTGTGTATTTATATATATATATATATATATATACATAATAAATATACACAGAACACACACACATAATATTCAAACAAAAACTTTTATTTTGTATGCAATTAATCATTTGACAGTACTAAATTTGACATTTGTACTTATTGCTTTTTTAAATGCTCTATTTTTTATTTTAGAGACATCTTAAAAATAGTACTATTTATTGTTGTGGTTTGTAGTTTATTTAGTAACAATAATTAATAATACTAGTAATGCTATATAAACACACAAACTTGTGCAGCCCTTCATAAAGCACAGCAAATATGGAGCTTTTAATTTTTTATTTATTTAAATTGCAATCACAATTTTTATCACATAAAACACAATTAAACTTTTTCTCCAAATCATGCAGTCCTACTTCAGTGCAGAATCCAACAATAAGGCTTGAATAGGGCTCAGTTTGCCACAAATTAGAGTGCCGATGATTCATTTCATGTATATGCTTTTAATAATAAAAGCATTATTTGCTTAAGCATAAATCATGCTTTTAGCATCATGCACATGCCAGAAAGCATAATTTGTTGAATGCCACCTTAAATTAACTCTTGAAGTCTGCATGAAAAGCAGTATTTTGATTTGGAAAAGTTGTTGATCTCATTGTAAACAGTTCATCCATGCATATGCATATGCATATGCATCACAACGATGCCTTTCATACAGAAAAGGAGGAGAGGTGGGTTTAAATAAAGGTTTTGATCCTAAAGCAATGTGAAATAATATTAACAAGATGTCATCAGCCAAGACTCTGTACCGAATGCAGGTACGAAATGCAACAGTTTCAAACAGGCCCAGCGTAACCTTAAGCCATGTCAATAATTATTCTATAAAATGAGGGTTTGGGTTCCTTTATTGACCATCCGCAGGAGGAAAACACCTCCCACACAAAAAGCGCTTCTTCACTATTCACACGGGCAACCTGTTATCAGAGCTAATTAGAGACTCCCACCTCCGTTATACATTTCTGTAATTAGGCTCTTAAAACATGATTAACATGTCTCAATTACGCCAGTCATCATTTGCATAATTTATAAGGAGCTCTAATTGCGAGTGAGTTTAGACTTGAAGCTGGGTAATAACAGAAACACACAGGAAACATTATGCTGCTACTGAGGCATGTCCGTTCCAATGGCCCTAAGTATGATTAGCAATCACGTTCCAAATAAAACAGGAGGAGGAGAGACTCCCCTCATGTAGCAGTAGAAAACACAATATTTATCCACAATTCACCACGACGGTCGTTAGATATCTCGCCAGCTCTAAAATTACGTGTCGCACGAAGAACAAATGGGTTAAGGAATGAAGCCCAAACTTTATTAAGCATGGTGTTGCAAGCACTACTACAGCTACAATAAAGGTAAAAGAACACTGAATAAATATGTGAATATTACAAGAGTAATACATCAAAATACAACCTTTACAAAATGTACTCTGTTTACTTGTGTTTTCTCATCTCATCTCATTATGTCTATATTAATATATAAAAGAAAGACGTTTATTTGAAGATGCAAGATATTTGGTAAGAATTTTGCAGCTGAATCTTGTGTTAAAGGTAAATGAATCACTTCTCTGAGACAAGTGTGAGATACGTATGATGTCCTATCCCTCATTTGACATGAGATGCAAGTAAAGACAAGCTTGTTAGTGTGTGCAACGTAACAGGTTAGATGATAACAGTGTATCAAATAACTCCATATTGCTTTTAGCATCATGCACATGCCAGAAAGCATAATTTGTTGAATGCCACCTTAAATTAACTCTTGAAGTCTGCATGAAAAGCAGTATTTTGATTTGGAAAAGTTGTTGATCTCATTGTAAACAGTTCATCCATGCATATGCAATTAATATTTTTTTTGTCATAAATCTTCCCGTGAAACAACTCTCTCTGGTGATGGATGCCAAACCTCTCCAATGACTTAGTTTGCTTAAAGCCCACCTCTTTCTCACAATTGACAGTAAGCTTGCATTCAGATCTACCACCAGCCAATCAACAACCAATGAATAGAACCCAAAAAGTCCCCACCCTATGTTTTTTTAATGATCTGTTTCACTCAGATGTTTGTCACAATATGTAAGAAAATATTTCTCACTACTTCTGTTGCAGTTCGACTTAATTCACTATAACTGAGACTATAAAGTTGCCACATGAATTAGAATCATGACACTAATTTTTGTCTGTCTATTATTAAAATACATAAAAAAATACAATTCATAGCTATAATGACTTGAATACATGTTTCTACAGAATACTATAAGGGATAATGTTTTTAATTTCCCATTTTAGGGCATAAAACCCCAGCAAACCCACATGACTGTGTGTCTAGGCCAATAATTCAAATATCAGATTATTTTTATGACAAGGCAATGTTAGTTCTAGCAGTAAAATATAATTTGGTCCAATTGAATCCTCAAAAACGTACTTTTTATTTTATTTATTAATGACACATCACAATATCTGCAAAAACCATTTACCGTGAAAAATCTACTTTTTGAAAATGTGTGTACTTACATGTATTAAATTTTTAAGGAACATTGTTTACTTGATAGTTACAACACGTGACATTTTTAGAAGAAAACTAAATTGAAATTTTCCTAAATGTTTTTTGAAATTGCATGAGACTAGCTTGAACTAACCTAACCCTAACATGATTTTAAAAAGATTTTTCCTTTTCTTTTTGATGGCCATTTTTATCTGTCATCGACCCATAAGGTTCAACGAGTTCAAGCTAAGTTTAAGTTTATTTTTCAAATCTCTGTTCATGATCAGGCAAATGTATGTCCATGTGAAACATGCCTGATGAAAGCCCCAGGGGTAAAAGGAGCTGAAACCCGATACCAACCAACATCCAAGTTAATGTCAATGATTCCATACGCGACCATCTATATGTGCCAATCACCCAATTCAAACACACACACAGCGGCCTTGCATTTCCAAGAGCATGCAGTACACACAAATACACAAAGGATTTAAATAATCCGAAAAACTTGCGGCACTAAAGCAGCCTTGTTTAAAAGCCCCCCACCCTGCATCACATCCTGTTCCGTGAGCTGCAATACTTGTTTATACTCGCACGCCAGTCTTTGCCGTGTTAGCTCGGTCAGGCCCTGAGTAAAAATACACGGCAAGGTCAGGAGTTCAGGCAGGCTCTGTCTGCTGCTGGCACACCATACTGCCCTGCTTGTCAGCTGCTTGCCAGAGGAGGGCTCATCACCACGGCATCCCTCCGCAAGGCTGTCAACACCACGACGCCACTAACACCCGCCACGCAACACGTGGTGTGCGCCGGGCAACTCTCAGCCATGTCAATCTCGGCAAGACGGCCGTAGGTTACGAAGAATTACAGGAGCCGTGTCATTTCGTGCACTCTCAACATGTCTGCAGATGAAATATATTAGCGGAGCGAAAATTTATTGTTCCTTTTGAAGAAACTGTGTCGTGTCTGAATAGGAATTACGAGTTGTGCTTAAAGCAGCAGGCTGAGGTGCCTGAGGTAACGACGCAGTTGATCCAAGCATTCAAAGTTCTTGTAAATCAAGGTTATTGTGAGCACAAAAAGTTCATTTTTTTAAAACACAGAGCCACTGTTTCATTGAGGCAAGGCTCCATGACCTCCACAGTCTGTTATGAATGCTAAGACACCACTGTTCCTCAGCACGCTATGCCATTTCAACAAAGCAGACCTGCTACGGATTTAATAACCTCGCTTTTCTGGAATCCACCTGGGACTCTATGGCTACAACAATGTAAAACCATGAACGAGCTGACTCTTTATTTAAAAAAATAAATAAAAAGGCCCTGACAAAAATGGTGACCGCTCTCGTTTGGGCGCTCTGCACTCAGCACATTTGCAGTAAATGTCATGGTGGAGATTTGAGCCATTTTCTCTGTGGCTGCGCTGGATTTTTAGTGGTGTCTGTCTGTGCAGTGTGAAATTACACCCTCACATTAAATAGAGACAGACGTGAACCGAGGTACAGCTCACGGCTAATTCAGTAGGAGAGAGCAAATGGGGTTTAATGTACAAGGAACTTTCAAATCAACCATCGGGGCTTGAGTTCATTTATTTTCAATGTTTGCTAAACCATATTCTCGACCGCATTTTCAATAGTATTAGAAACTGACACCAAAAAACACTGAATCTTTTTTCCTTTGTATTTTCGGAGTGTTTTCTTAAGTCACAACCAGGCTACTATCAATAGAATCTACTTTAAAAGCATCAAAAATCCTTTTTCTCTATCAATTTCCAGGCGAGGGCTAAAAAAAACTACAGAAATAATTAGCAAATGTTTGTGGAGGAATGTTTGATGGTGTAAATAAAACAAACATATTTCTATAGTATATTTATATATATTGCTTTGTTTACTGTGTGGAGACATGCTGAAATTTCATTTGGTTTCGTTTTATTTCATTTCTTAATTTTCTTAAATGTGTGTGTATATAGTAACTTATAGTTTTAGTTACTTTTTCTTATTTGTAAGTCGCTTTGGATAAAAGCGTCTGCTAAATGACTAAAAAGTAAGAAATATATAATTTGCCCTCCTGATCCACTTGAAAATATCCTTCCTCCCAAACTTTATTTCTGTTTAGTGTTTCCAAAATGAAACAAACAAAAAAACAGGAATCAGCTAATGTTAAAAAAAAATTATACAAACACTGATCAAATGCAAGTAGGATTGATTCTGATTATCCATTGCACCTAATGAAGTCCTGAGAGAGATAAGCAAGCGTGCCACAACCGAGGAAGCTGAGATGAACCCCCCTTGACAAAAACAACACCAGGGCTGCGTTCAAAAACAAACAAAAGCTCAACATGAGGTATGTGGGGGGTGGGCATCTCACATTGTACACTGACATAAAAAGAAGACAATATAGACGAAACAAACAACTAATTAACACACTCCTCGTGTTGGGAGAAACATCACAACTATAATTCGACCAAAAAATCCCCATCTTCATAATCAAACATTTTTTATAGCGTGTTTGGAATCTAAACGGGTTCATTTCTACAGTCAAAAGCTCTGCAGGTTCCTGGTTGCCAGGAACACTGGGAAGAGAAGCAGGAGCAAAAAGCCAGGAAGAGGTCCAAGTCACTTTGTTCTTCATCTTGGAAACGAACTTTGAGTGAACCCCGGGTGACGCCAGGCAGTTCAAAAGAGCCAGGCATAACTCTTTCCCTCCTTGGAGTACCTTGCTAAACAAGAGGAGGAAAAAAAGCGAACCTAGTGCCATGAGGCCCCTGTGATCGCTGACACAGTGGCCCTCCAAAGCCCTCTTCAGTCAGCCAGAATCTCATTGCGGAGGGGGGAACCTCTCTAACGCAGCAACGCCTTTTAGACAGTGTGGCAGAGAGCCAAATTCATCTTCCATGTAATGAAATCTTTGTAAATTACACTTTGGGGCTAATTAGAAGGAAGATACGGCAGTGTTTATGTTTTTTTTTTACATTTGTTGTTGTTTCTCATTGTGGCAATCTGCCTCAGAAAACCTTCACTCAGGGACGATCGCATAATCAAAACAGCATGTTCATTTCACTCTAATGAATAGCGCTTCTGGTGGACTTTTTAAACTGCTCTTAAAGTGCCTTACTCAACCAGCTACATTTTATGCACACAAAAACTTCTAAATGTATCCATAACAATTTAGAATCTGCATCTATCCAGACAGCGCAGCAAAAAAAAAGGTATGTCGCAATAAGCCGAGTTTATAAAACTCAAATGGGCATTATCAAAACCACGAGGCAGAGTAACTTAAAGCTAACAGTCTAAATTGCAATTTAATGAGTAAAATAACATTCTAAAATCCTATTTTCAAACTAAAGCCATTGATATTCTCATATACTGTAGGCTATAACAGTAAAATAGCATGCCGCTCAATGCAGCATAACATAACCAATGATACAATACAATGTAAAATGCTGTATTAAGTAATACACTTCATCTCAGCTGCAAAAATGTATAATCCTAGCACACAAAATAATAATAGCTATCTACTTGAGGAATCTGAATGCGGTATGAATCAACATTATTTGAATAACATGAATTTTTGTGTTATTATTGTAATATCAGAGCTTTGACTTTTGCAGTTTTGACTCTAACTGCAAATCCTCCTCTATCTAAATATCTAATAATGCACATTCTCACAAGACAAGCAATAAATCACTATATTAAATAGCTCTGTAGCAAAAAATATATATATCAATATTTCAATATTCAGCTTAATGTGATAACTAGATTTAAACAAAGGCACTTGCAACTTTTTGCTTTCTATTCTCTATGCACTGTAAGATTGGAAAACCCACCTGTTTTTTCTTTTATATCACACAGGACGTTGAATAGAGCCGGCTTCATTCTATGACAATTCAGTGCATGTTTCCTAAAAACACAAACAGAAAATAAATATCAAGCCGTCACTATGCATGACCTGTCAAAACTGTCAAAACACAGACATTACGCTTAGAAGGAATGTCTGCTATGTCTAATGGAAATGTGTTTTTGAGGATTTTACAAATGGTATTTGATGGAAGGCAGCTTACAAATGGCTCTAAATTGTGCAGCACTTTTAGAGATGCATGTGTTAAATGAGCAAAAAACGTTCTGAATATTCCACGTGCACCATCGATGGCAGCATATATTGGATTGCAAAGTGAAATTACTATCAAATTATCATATAATAGGACTAGCTACATTCCCTTCCAGAAAATAGCACAACACAAATTTTATTTATACTAAACCACAAATATAAAGTACATATCAGCATAAGAGTACTTTGTGTGGTAATTACTACAAATCCCATTTCAAGTATCATTCTAAAAGTAAAATGTATGCATTTTTTCAAAGTATTTTATAAAACAACTGTGTTGACAGCTGCTAAGGCTAATAGGGTGAAGTGAATTCATTTTTGTCAACAATTCAGTCATATAAATTAGTCTTCAACTAGCTACCTTATTGATTTTAATTACTATTGAATTACTACTAAGTTAATGTGTTTTATTCCATTGAATATTTATATGGAAAGTAACAGATTTATAAACGTTCCATCAATACACAGCAAGTAGACGACAAAAACTGTAGCTACTTTGTCATTGTACAGCTATGGACTTTCTTATTAACACGTACGATTATTTTGTTTTAAATATGCATACTTGGTAACATTTATTTATTTGCTCAGTTCTTAGGTGTTTGCAGTTCAATAAATAAATACAATATGACTGAATCCACCCGCAACATGTAGTAAGTCTATATGGCACTGAATCAATGCGCTTTCTCATTTGTAACCTTCGAGATCCAGAGCAATTGGAAATCGAAACGATGCATCTGGGAAGAAGAAGTGGAAAGCTGAGATTGTGCACAGAACCACACGGATGTGACTGTTAAATGTTTGTAATGCAAGATAAAAATTTACGCCAGGATAAAAGTTTGAAAGAAGACGCGATAAGAAAGTCGGTGCGCTTCGTGTGGCGCGTAAAAATATAAAGCAGCTGACTTGTTCAACACTGTCGACGTGTTTCAGTAGCTACTATGAAGTTAATAACACAGAGACAGCATGCATACATTCTTGGATTTATACCTGGCTTGTGCCTCGTCCAGACTTTGGTCGGTTATGGTCATTATTTGTTGTAATATGTCTCCAATGTCCTGTTTTCTTCCCTCGCCGTCCGCTCCTCCCGTGCCATCCTGCATATGCTGCGCCAGGCCGAGGTGTCCGGCCATGCCCACCCCGTGAGAAGAGTGCATCAACCGGGGCTGATCATCCATTCTCGCCGCTGTTATCTAGACTCCGGTGACTTTTTCGATTCTTGCCTAGGAGAAGGAAAATTCCTTCAGGAACTCTGTCCGTCACTCCCCCCTTTTCTTTCTGGATATCAGGAGCGCGCTTACAACATGGAGAGAGGGGAGAAAAGGCAAAGCTCCTTCTCACAGCTGGTTTGGGTGAAATCTGATCTGGAGAGCTGCTTTAGGATCAAGCCACTCCTGCTCTTGCCACCAAAGCAATACAACAGAGCCCAACTTTGTCTAAGGGCTGCTGTAATCCTGTGTAACCTGCGACTCTGTCGAGTAACTCCTTGTTTCCTTTGACAGCTTTACGACTGAAACAGCTTTAAGACGTGATTTGAAGGCGTTAAACGTGGGGAGAGAAGTGCTTTTGTTTCGCACAGATCTGCTGGCAACACTGACACAAAACGAGAGGCCCCGCCTACCAACATTGGCACATAGTGATGGGGTGCCGCCCATCGACCGTGATTGGACGAGAGCGCGCTGTTGGCCCCGCCTTGCTTCTTCCACGATACGTCAATCATATTCCCGAGGAAGGTGGGTCGCCGTTATAAGCTTTAAGATGTGGCGTTAGCGCCGGGACTGGACAGGGTGGTAACACGGTGATGGATAGTGGTTGAACGTGAAAATAAATAATGGTGCCTGGGCTTAAAGCCTCTGTGTCCGCTCTTTCCCTCCGTCAACCAGGACTGGAGATCCATGTCATCTCATTGATTCTGTAAATGAATGTGAGCATTAATGATATATTTCATATGATTCCACTAATGTAAATATATGACCAAATGTATTTATTTATTTAGTTTAAAGTGTCTGAACTGAGTTGTTAATGTAATTTACACATAGCTGTCAATAAAAAATGAAAGTCAAATGTCAAATGTGAACATAGATACGTGGCTGGTGTAAACATGAGGAGAGCTGTTTAATTCTAGTTTACCCATCTGAAAGATTATGTCTGTGTCAATACCACATAAAATATGTCATAACACAGATAGGGCTGCCATATTTGATAGGCTACATGTAATATTTACAGGGTCTATTAAAGTATCATGCAGAATGCTCTATCAAAAAATCATAATCATTACATGTAAATAAGTAGTTTAAAGATGAGGTATATATATATATATATATATATATATATATATATATATATCCTCCTCCACCATGACCACTCAATGTGCCTTAGAAAAATGATCAGACAGGCAGTTTACTTAGACCATGTGGACTATTTAATGTTATTAAATTCACTGGCTATTGACATGGAGCTCAGAATGTGGCAGAAATGTCACGCTCTGGCTGCAGGTGCTGGGAAAAGGACCAATAAAGAGAGTGTTAAAGAGGCCGTTTCAGATGCTTGAGTACCCATCACTGGTGCAAATATTCCAGAAGCGCCACTCCAACTATTCATGTGATGTCTCATCCCCGTGCTCAACATATGAGGTGTGTCACCTTCCATAATGTTCCTTATGAGAAACGACACCACTTTTAACCTGCCCTACTTAGGAGGTGACTGCTGACATATACTGTCGTATAGGTAATATCGCAACTTTTTATTGCACACAATATCATCAATTTCAGAGAGCAAAAAAATATATGTGAAGGATAATGTAGAAATCACTCAATGCATTATGACTATATTCCGAGCTCATGCATTACATTCATGTATTACACTTTTTTATTGAAATGATAAATGGTTTTTTAAACAAAATCTTTTACCAACAAAGACAGTTAACAATTGCAAAATGCAAATAAATAAATACATGAAAACGCTAAATATAATATTTAGTCATGTTTTAGTTTGGGGACAAATTCTCACTATTAACTAATTATTAACTATGATTTTTGCCTTAATAAACTCCTTGCTGCTTAGTAATAGTTTGTGTTTAAGTTTAGGTATGGGTAGGATTAAGGGATCTGAAATATGGTCATGCTGAATAATACATTAATATGTGCTTTATAATTTAAGAACTAATAAACAGCCGATATACTAGTATTATGCATGCTAATAAGCAACTAGCAAATAGTGGGGACTGGTCCCTAAACTAAAGTGTTACCTTCAATTTACTAGCCTAGTGTGTCCTATTTGACATTAGCTACAACCAGCCCTGTATCATGAGAAAACAAATAGTTTACAAATCACGTCATACAAATTCATAGATAACACTTATGATTTTTAGAAAAAGAAACCTAAACCTAACCATCAGTGAAGTGTAAGCAGATTTTACAAACACGAATAAATAAGATTGTATAAATGTATACGAATTAGCCAACATTTCACCAAAAGCAAAATAGATACATTGGGACAATAAATGGTTTATTAAGCTTTTTTTTATCTTACCAACAAAGATAGATAAAAAGTGCTCAGTTATAAAAAAAAAGAAAATTCTAAATGTAACATTTAATGTATTAGTTGTATCCTTATTACCATTAGTAGCAACCAACCTAATATTACGAGAAAACAGTTATTTTATGAGGTATCATTTTAGCATCAATTTGTACGAATTGGATCCTACAAATTAATGTGCAAAACAATTCAGAAGGCTCATTTAAACTTAATTGTCGGTCCATAAGCAGATCATATGAAAACATACAAAGGAGATGAGAATTCCTACGAATTACCCAACATTTGCCAAATATTTATTTTTACAATTTTTACAAATTGCTATGATGAGATCATACTGTAAATTCACATTCCTTTGTGAATGATGGCAAAATGTGATCTCTACTCTTGGTAAAAAATATTTTTTTACACCACAGTAGAAGTTAAATCGATCAGTCAGATTTCGCATTAGTTGAATAAGAAGAGGAACTAGTTAATGATAAAAAAGGAATTGGCCCTGCTGCTGTGATAGTGTCTGAAGACTGCTGGGCTGGAACAGATGTATAGGCTAAGTGACCTTCCTCTGTGGAACCAGACCTCAATGATTGTCTGACCTCTTCACAGCTATAGCCTACAGCCAGAAAAGACTCTACAGCATCGTGTACTATAGCCACACAGCTTAATGTCAAACATCTTCTGAACTAAACGATAAATAATACAGTGTTTTTGCACTAAGTATTGACTAACAAACAGTTGGCTGCTTGTTTACATTGCAAAAATGAAACTGCTGCATAAACAGTATGAACATCTCTTATTAATGAAGAAAACTGCAACATCAGGCTTGAATATTAGCCTTTTAATATAGTTTTCCATATTTGAACATTCTCCGGTCATTCTAGCAGTGTCAGAAATTGCCCGCACATTAAAAAACTGATGCCCATTCTGAATTTACAATGAGCTTCACGCAGCAAATAACACACTTACAGATATTTGACATTCTCTTGTAGACGCTTGAACTCTTGTGGTTTGAATTTAGAGTAGTTCGGTTTTCCCTACCGATCAGCAGTTCTGTATTCCCAGCGGCGAGAGGAGCACAATGTGCTGCTGCTGAACACTTTTCAAGCTCACTCGTTTCATTCATATTTATGCCATCTCATCTAAATTGTCCTCTCTAATAATGTGTGATCTGCATACTCTCACTTATATCAAGCGCATTCATATTTTTTTTCAAAGCTTTGGAAACATTTAAATAGTTTTAAATGGTTGTGTGGCATGAGGCTGACTAGTTGGGTCAATGAAAAATAAGAGCGTCCACAATTAGTTTAACAAAATAAAATAAAACTCTAGTGTAAAACACTATATAGTTCGTAGAAATGTACTCTTTGGATTTATATTGGTTTCATATGGTTTTGAAAGTATTTTGTAGAAAATTAAAGGGTCATGAACTGAGAAACCAAAATTGTCTTAATCTTTTGACATAGAAGCGGTCTGTCAGGGAAGCAGACTCAGACAGATGGTTAGAATACAATAGGTGAGTTTTATTGCAATCGGTGGAGTCAGCGGGTAGCTGATGGAGGTGAGTAACAAGTTACAATGTAACAATGTATAAGCACAGTAAGATGAGGGTGATAATGGAAGTTCCCTTGCCCTCACAGGAACTCGTGGACAAGGGAACTGGAGCACACACCTCACAGTCCTGGACGATGGAGACAGACTCGTGGAAATCCTGGGAGACGTGGACAATGGAGTAGAGCTGGGAAGATCACACTAACACAGGAATGACGTAGGCTATAAAGGTAAGTAAACAGGTAACTAGCTTTAGCAGCATTAATCCACTTCAAAGAAACGAGATCAGACATTGAATTGATGTGAGGTGTGTGCTTTTATATGCTGGCTGATGAGGGTGCTGATGACGTACAGGTGTGTGTCATTAATACTCAGGTGTTGAGTGTGTTGTGATTGGGAGCGAGCCTGGCTGATCTGTGACATGGTCATTGTACTATAAAAACACCCCGTAAGTTTCAGAGCTCAAAACTTTCTTGTTAGTCTAAAAACAGCTTACATTGAAGTCAATGTACCAAAACCACAGTTTGTGTAATGAGCCACTTTATGATGTAATAGTGTGGATAAAAACAACACCTTAACAGAAGAAGATCAACACCTGCTTCTACATCACTGCCTATTTAGCCATGCCCACTGATTCACGCATGTAGTGTAAATAATGAGAAATGGCAAACGCAGGTCTACGTAGAAACGATAAGACAACAAGATGCTGTGCAGTGCCAAGTTGTGGAAAAACAGTATTTGCATTGCATTCCTTCTGATCCCAACATTAGTGGATTAATTTTATTTTTAATGAAGATCCAGACCACGGCATTAAGAACTCTGTCCTTTGTTAACTTCATTTTACCACAGATTTGTTTACAAACTAGGCAAAATTTGAGGCAGGATTTTCAGAAAGACTGAAACTGAAAGACAATGCTGTCCCAACTATATTGGATCTGACAGTGCTGTTGTACCACACAAGTGTAAGTAACTTTTTTTATTACATGGTCACTATTGCTTTGTCTGTTAAACAAATCTTTCAATATGAGTATTAATGCGTTTTTAGTCACTGCAGCATCCATCTGTGAAGGATGTACGCTGTCAAACATACACAAGTGTTAGCCAATCATAGCAATGGGTGTTTACTTCCAAGTCTTCAATCCGCCACACCTATTCAAACAGAGTGTTCCGATGAGGGGGGTCAAAACATGACAGAAAATAGCCCATTACTTCTAAATTCTGATATATTTTTGGTGTAAAACTCTTAATAACATTATAAGTGGACCTCAGAGAGCAGTATAAAATAAAAAAACTAATTACATTTAATGACTCTAAAAAATTATTGAGTTGTTATCATTAAATAAAAAAGTGGTAATACATTTTCCTGTACACCTTGAGTACATGTGAGTGTAAGTATCTCACTCATATTTTTTTAATTTGTTTTTCAAAATAAACCTTTTTTAGTTTTAACAAATATCATGAATAATAAATATATACAACCTTTGGTTGCTAAGGTGTTTCTATGCAGTTGCTATGGTGCCTGGGGTGGTTGCTAGGGTGTTGCTAGTGTGTTGCTATGCGGTTGCTAGGGTACTTGGGTGGTTGCTAAGGTATTGCTATGCGGTTGCTAAGGTACCCAAAACAACCTTGCCCTTGAATTTATGGCGAATTAATTTATTAATTTACTTACCTAAAATCTCAAATTATAATTAAAATAATTAATAATGAATTAGTTTTTTTTTCTCCACTGAGATTTACCAAGGTGAAAAAAACCTTTGCACATTGATCCATAAGCTCTCATATAATTGAATATTAGTCATTTTGTTTGCCTTTTCATTTTTAATGTCATGTTGCACAATTAGCATGTTACAAAATACGTAAGTGTTTATATTGCGTGCAACATTGTGAAGGATTTCCAGAAGCTTTGTGTTTCATGTTAAAACCCCTTTGGGATTCAATCTGCATCAATCATTTATTATTCTTAAGACATTAGATTCTCATCACCTCTGTCATGCCACAGTGTAACAGAGGCTGAGTAAAGCACTTCATGACACGTCTAATGATCACTGTTGCACGGTGAGTGCGGACCAGGTTGAGAAGACATTGCAGTGCTGCAAGCTTCAAGTACATTTCTCAGGGGGAGGCTGTGATGAAATATTCAGTTGTTTGGAGCGTCGTATCCCCCAAGCATGTATATAAAGCAGTGTGAAATAGAGAGAACTGGACACAGCTTGAGTCTGCATCAAGTGCAAAGCCGAAAACTTCTCCATCTCTCAGACTTAAGACAGGGCTAGAGGAATTAAACTTTCAGTGAGCTTTAAATGGGTTACAGGTCAGCGGTTGATTCAGCATTTTGTGCTTTTCTAAAGCTTTGGGTATAAGAAGAAATCTACCTGTTCCCGTAACATTGCATCTCTGAGGAACAAGTGAGTTTTTTTCTGTCCTTACCTTTAGTAGTCATGTTATAAATATAAGCAAACAACCAAATCAAAAGCGGGAACAATTTCACCCTGCTATTTCATATGCAAAAGGCTGTTTTCCATAGTAAAATGCTGAAACGTTGGTTGCTGGTAAGTTTAACTCATCTAAATGTCTCTTTATGAGTGTTTCTCCCGAGCATCCCTCTACAAACCTGTCAGTTTCCTAGGCCATTGTGAGGACACACACCACGAAGCAGCTCCTGACCACAGGAAAAAGGGAGCGGGACCTGTCATAAAGCATTCTCATTTACGGCTGCAGGGTGGATGCCTGGAGGAACAGAGAGAGAGAGAGAGAGAGAGAGAGAGAGAGAGAGAGAACACTACTGTAAATGTCAAGAGATGCTACTGGAAGGCCACTCAGCACCTCCCAGCCTCCCATGCGAAAAGGCCACTTAGAGCAGTGGGCAGATAGCAGGCTGAGTTTATGTGCTGACCCAGCGCTCCAAATCAAACTTACAAATAGCAGGGGCTGGGAGGGCTGGGCTGGGGGAGGTTGGAGAATGAGAAAGACATTGAAGGAGAGAGAAAAACTTAGAAGAAAAGAGAAATAAACAGGACCAACTGCGACCTACATGTTTAGCACTGCCAATACATCAGCCACCGTAAATGTAGGATTGGGAAACGTGTATCTGAATATAAAAAAATCATTAAAAAAGATAAACAAACCGGCATAAATTAAAGAACTTTGTTTATGTTAATGGTCATTGTAAGTAATCTTTCCTTCACTACATATTTAGTGGTGTGCTACACTGCTGCTAAATTTACATTGCGATCAGTGAAGTTTGAACAAACGATTTCTGAACGAACAACTGTCGTGAAGCGGTACATTTGAGTGGATCTAAACAGAAAACAAATGTTGTCCAGCACGCAAACAAACTAATTAAGTCCCGTTTCTACTATCTACAACAAATAACAGGAAAGAGGTCTTTCATTTTCAATGTAGACTTGTACAGGAACTGTGTGGAGTTCAGACAATATGCGAATATATACATACAGATCCAATTTGAGCTTCGGATGCACGGAAATGTTTGAACTTACGTAGCTAGACCATAAGCGATTGCCTGACTGGATGTAACGTATCTTAATTAAAAAGTTGAGAATTACCGTATATTTTCTTTACTAAAATGTTAAACACTATTTGTGTAAAATAGTGGTTATGACTATAATTTATGTTGATTGTGTATTTTTTTAAGATGTATTGGATTTATCAAATGCATCAATTCACTAATTTAAATTATTAATTTTATCATGGCATTTTATCAAAAATGTGACACTCATTTGTGACTGACATGTACAATTGTGCATTAATCTCCCACCTAGTGAAACTCACACAAAACATACAAATTGATTTCGAACCAGTCAAAATTCAGCATGGTAAATCTGCCGATTTTAAACATTGTAAGAAGTAAATATTGGTAATTGTAACATCACATTCATAGTTTCGATTAGAATACATTCCATTCTTGTGGTCGCTTATGGTTTTATCGCAAAATTACATAAAATATATTTAAATATACCCGGATGTCACGAGCCAGGCTCAAACTCGAGACTGGTTAAGAGATCTACCACTGAGCCTCAGGAGTGGTAATGTTGGACCCAAACAAAACACTTAATGCAGTATTCCAGGAAATGAAGATTTAATAAGAAATAGAAAAGGTATTTGCAAGAATAATTACACAAAAGTTATTCTTGGGCTGAGGTATTAACAACATCAAAAAACAAAAGAGAAAATAAAACTCCACGAGGGGAGAAAATAGAGCCAGAGAAAATTACAATTAAATAAAGGAACTCGAGATACCTTACTTGGGGTAGCTAGAGAGGCTTGGCAAAACCAGGCAGTAAACACAGGGCAAAGACTCAAAAACCGAGTGAGGAACAAAGGGAAAAATACACCACTTAAATACACAGGGGAAAACAAGGCACAGGTGAGCTAGATAACACTAAACGGCCACACAAAGGATAACTAAGGCAGAGGATAACACAGGGACCTCTAGAGGCATGGAGACAAACTACAGGAGGTAGGATGCTAACACCCGAAGCTCACATAGGAGTTATGCATATAACATTCTGCATATAATTCCACACACTCCCTAAACTTTATTGGAAATTAATTACTTGCATTCTGTAATTTTTCATTAGTCTGAGAAAATGAAAAGTCTGCTTTGCGGGACAGCTCTTGTAGTGAATCAGTCTAATTCACAATAATTGTTTAACATTTATTGATTTTGAAATTATGTAGTTTAATCTGTATCAGAACTGTCTCAAGGAACCAGAATCATCCATAGGAGTCAAAACCAAAATTGTTCCATTGTTTACAATTTCTATCCTTAAATATATTTGATGAACATGTATTTTTATACAATGATAGTCAAGAATAATTTTTCTTCTTTCCTCTTTAAAAAGTGTTAGGAATAGAAAATACATAACTAATGCAGGATTTTCAGGGCTGTTCATAGCATTTCAGGCTTATTTGCATTAATGAAATGGCTGTTCCTTGTCACAGTATGTTGTCTTTTATTCCCCCTCCCTTTCTTTATGCCATCTCTAAAATCCCTGTGCGACTCCTCGCGGGAGTGCTTGTGGGAAAATCCGACTGTCAGTGACGACAAGACAAATGAATCGTGGTGTCAGGCACGCGTGACTTCAACGATGACAGATTGAGAAGAACTGTCCCTCCGTCGACAGGCATACTTCAGTTATGAATTAATAAATCTGAATAAAATATTTCCCTTCTCATCACAAAGAGCTCTACCGTATGTTTCCATTCCTAGTGAGTATGTCCTTCGAGTGACCAAGGTGGACAGTAAAGACAGCTAACCGTAATTCAATTTTACCATCAGATGCCAGTCCGTCTGTTTGTTATTCTCTGAAAAAAAAAAAAAAATAAGGAAAGAGGAAGCTCTACTCTGGTTTTCCACATTATCCAGCAGTGAGAGTCAAGTGTCAAGACCTGGAGCAGCAGCATTGTGAATTGGTCGTGCAGGAATGCTATTATCTGCTATTATTGCACAGCAGTGTTCTGTGGTGTCAGATATATCTTCTAGAATAAGAATGGAACTTTAATCAATTTACTTAAAGATTATATGACATTTAATGTCCTTAATACATTTATTTTGTGGCCATTTCATAAAAACAATAAGGTCCCTCTGGCTGTGGCTCTTCATGTACAATAATATAATATAAATATAATATAATACTTAGCAATCAGGTAAATTCTTATTATATATGTGATTATTTATTTTCAGTTTTGTTATGACAAAATAAGTTTTACAGTATAGAAATACTGTGTAATTGTAATGAGAAATGAATAACCATTGAAAATAGTCAAAATTACATTAAAAAATTTAATTTATCATTTTATCATCATCTTCACATTAATTAGGATACATTAATTAGGAATACATACAGATTTGTGTGTGTGGGGGGGAGATAGGGATGGGAATTTCACAAATTTTTAATGAGTGTCCAAAACGGTTTCTTAATGTAGCATGATAATATCACACAAAAACAAACAGAAGGCTTTATATCTGTCTCAATGATTTTCCAGAAACCGAATTGATTTATTGCAGGGAGCAGCTGCTTTAATCGTTGTAACCAATGACCTTTTAGACAGGAAAACAAAATCCCTTTAAAATGAGGAAAACCAAGCAGTAGTAATGTAAAATAGGTGTAAATGGTGCTGGAACAATAGGGAAAGCATCCCCTGGAATCAGTGGCCTACAAGGAGCAGGATAATGTATGTGAACATCTGGTGTATGCAGAGGGCTGCCAGGACAAGACAAAGCCATGTGTCCAGGCATGGATGCACACACACGGTCCCCGGCGACACACACATGGACACCTCACCTGGCCAGTCTCAGAAATGAGGAATAAAGACTCAGAGGAACAATGGCTCCTGTAATAGAACTGGCTTGGGCTGAAAAGAGCAGAGGATAAAAGAGGAAAAACCTGAGAGAAATGAGGAAAGGAAGGAAGCAGAATGTATAAGAGAAAGAAAGAAAGAAAGAAAGAAAGAAAGAAAGAAAGAAAGAAAGAAAGAAAGAAAGAAAGAAAATACATCCATGCCTACAGGGCAAAGAGTATATAGCTGGTGATGGAAAGGGAATCTGCATCTAAATGAGACAAATCTTTATGCTCAAAGGCTTAGCAAATGAATATGCATGAGAGAATAAAATGATATGCCTTTAAGCAGGGCACTTATTCTGTGTTCACCCTCGGGGGATTTTCAAAGGTACAGCTGAATATGAAGACAATATACTGCAGAATCAAATAGCAAAAACGGCTATATAAAAAAGCCCTCGGCCAAGTATAAATGTCATGACACCATTCAATGTCATCCTGACTGGAGTCTTAGAGGGTTCAGGCAATGCAGAAAAAGATTAGATATTTGCAATTGCGATCCATAAAATTAAAGTACTGTTTTACCAACATCAGCCATAGATACAACAATGAAAACATAAAAATGTATAACACAATTCTTTGTAATACTTGATTCTGGTTGGCCAATCATAACATTCAATGTATGCTATTTTCAGTCTCTCTCTTCTCACATAATAAAATTAATATTTAATATGTGCACGTATTTATTAACTGATCACCCTGTCAGAGTTTAGGATTATGACTGGTTGATTATGCATTAACCCTTAAATATTGTAATGTACCAATTTAATGTAATTTAATGTATCAGCCTTTTAAAAATGTACAAGTATAAGCTATTAAAGGGATTTTTAGATAAAAAAATAATTTCTGTCAACGTTTACTCATAGAAGATATTTTGAAGAATGTCTGTGTCTACACTGTAAGTCACCCCATTGGCTTTTATTGTATTGTAAAACACTGATATATGCTTTGAAATATGCTGAAAAATGGTGCACACTGTAATATATATATATATATATATATATATATATATATATATATATATATATATATATATGTACATGTATATATATATATATATTACAACTTTTTTTAACTTTTGAAAAAAAAGTATGAATATATATATATATAAATATACACATACTTTTTTCAAAAGTTGTAAATAAAACAAAGAGTATATTTTACAAGTAAATACATATTATACTTGTTTAATTCAATGTGTCTGAGTGAAATTTGTTTCCACATCAGTGTAGGATTTACTAAGAATATATTTTCACTTGGATATTTCACAAATAATCACAAAAAGACAGCAATTCATACATAGAAATACATTGAGTGTGTAAAGACTGAAATAGTATTTTCTTTTATAACATACTACAATAATTTTAGTCATGCATGTTTGTAATGATATAAGGGTGAGTACATGAATTAAAATTTTTGGTATGGAACTGTCATATAGGAGCCACAAGACATCCACTGTTTGTTCCCAGGTACAAGGAATGAAGAGAGTTTTGATCCAGATGGGGTCTGGCAGCTGTGGACATCATCCACAACCATTTTTGGTTTAGATTGGGAGAAGAGGCTTACGAGGACAGGGCCCATGCTATAATGGACTTTGTGATGCAAGGTAGACCACAAAATGTCTTACCCTCAGGTGAGAGCTGAAGAACATCTAGGTGCTGGGAAAAACAGACATGGTGGGGGAGGGGAAGTTAATGATGAATAGGCCATCAAATACTGAAGAAATGTCAGATGAAGACAAGAAGCATCATTTGAAATAGGCAATAAATATACATCGAAATCAACATTAAGTTTGAACACACTGAAAACTATTTTGGGCTTTTGTTGGCGTTCTCCATTATCTGTGGCCGTGCAATAAACCCTGGCTAACATCATGGCAAGGCAAGGCAAGTTTATTTTTATAGTACATTTCATACACAGTGGTAATTTAAAGTGCTTTACATAAAAGGAAGTGAAATAGTCATTACAACAATACAAATAAGGAATACACAAATATTAGTAATAATCACAGCAATAAAACAAGAAAATTATATAAAAAATTATTTTAAATTATTTTAAATGTAGAATGTAGTGTGTGGGTAGCATAAAATGAGAGGAATAAAAATCCCTATAATTTCTCTATTTTCCTAGTCTATAGAATATAAGAGTCGTATTGCGGAAGTAAAACCCTTTAATTTTCTCTATAAGGAAATGTATTGTTTTTAGTTTTTTCCCCAGCTTAATTATTAAATAATCATGTTATACCAAATTCTTGGTGAAAAACTACATTACATTCATAAAATCAAAACAAGCAGATCACGGCTAAAGGATCTCTTTATCAACTCTTTTTTTTATGCAACGACAATTCCTCCCACTAAATTACTAAATAATTCACACGAAACAGAACATTTTGCTGTTAATTCACTCACCACCAGGTGTGACTTTATTTCTTCAGTAAATCAGTAAAGAAGATTTTTAAACCGTCAATATGTGGTCCACAAAATTAATACTCATGGTTCATGATGACATATTGAGGTCATACGAAGCAAAACAATTTGTCTGTGCAAAAACTGAACATTATTTACACCATTGTAATCCATAGCCTCAGGCAAATAGGAATGTCTGATTCTTTAGCATGAACACGTTGTAGCAAATTTAAGCTCAAAAGATAACTGTATATAAATAATAACAATTAATTATGACTAACTACAATTATTTATATCGGCTGACAGTAATAACTGTAGCAGAAATAAATTGACATTAACTAATCTGTTCGTTCTGCGAACATTCGGTGTAAGTTCATACCAACTCTAAGAAAATATATTTTCTTGGCCACAGAAAATACTTTCCTAAGTATTAATACATTGGAGCATGTAGTAAGGATCAAAAAATCGTAAAAGGTCATTCATTTGCAAGGCAGAATCAGAAACTCATGTAATTTGTGCACAAGATTTTTATTAACTAAACATTAAAGCAAACTAGTCTAACAAACAAACACACAATTATTCATACATGGGGAAAGGGCAAATGAAAGTTAATGGATGAAACCATCAGGAAACCAGAGAATGAAGTAATGAAAAGAGTTAACCACCTGAATAAAACCATCAGCGCCATTTGTAACGGGGTCTATAATTTATACATGTTTTTCGTTTGGGTAAATGTACGATACTTGCTTTGGTCGTTGAACGAGTGCCCTGATGCAGTCTCGGATGAAAGTTCTGATGGTTTGAAGGTTTGGTGGTGTTGGAGTTCCTCAAGTTCTTCCGGGTTTGGTTCAGACGGGCTGGTCTGAGTATTTCAAAAACTGCTGATCTACTGGAATTTTCATGTGCAACCATCTCTAGGGTTTACAGAGAATGGTCCGAAAAAGAGAAAATATCCAGTGAGCGGCAGTTGTGTGGATGAAAATGCCTTGTTAATGTCAGAAGTCAGAGGAGAATGGGTAGACTGGTTAGAGATAATAGAAAGGCAACAGTAACTCAAATAACCACTCGTTACAACATAGGTGTGCAGAATATCATCTCTGTACGCACAACATGTCGAACCCTGAAGCAGATGGACTACATCAGCAGAAGACCACGCCGGGTGCTGTTCCTGTCAGCTAAGAACAGGAAATGGAGGCTACAATTCACACAGGCTCACCAAAATTGGACAATAGAAGATTGGAAAAATGTTGCCTGGTCTGATGAGTCTCGATTTCTGCTGCGACATTCAGATGGTACGGTCAGAATTTGGCATAAAGAACATGAAAGTATGGATCCATCCTGCCTTGTCTCAACAGTTCAGGCTGCTGGTGGCGGTGTAATGATGTGTGATGTGGGGATATTTTCTTGGTACACCTTGGGCCCTTAGTACAAACTGAGCATTGTTTAAATGCCACAGCCTACCTGAGTATTGTTGCTGACCATGTCTATGCGGTGTTACAAAAAAAAGCAAATTTGTATATTCATTGACTTTAATAGAAAAAAAGTAGCCTAAGCCCACAATGACAATAAGCAACAATAGGACATGAATTAAGTTTAATAAAATTGACTGTGAAAGACGTTTCAACTTAAACTGACTTTAGAAGTTGTTTGTTGCCATGACGTTTTGATCATATTATTCCCTGCACCTTGTCCAAATCAAGAATTAATGACCATTTCTACAGCCATTGCAAAGATACAGCAGAGAAAGATCAGGAGCGTCTATTTACCACAGCAGCAACCAGTCTCGCATCTGCAGCGCTTATTATCATCTTTAACGTTAGATCTTTCATATTCTTGGAACAAAATTAATGCTTAAGGCTGATTCAGTATTAGGCTACTCTTACTGAAAAACAAATCCCACACACATCACCATTAATGACAAAGTAGTTTATATTAAACATAAAACTTTCATTAACTGACTGAATAAGACATACCCACTTTGTAACAAATAAATAAAAGGTTTTTGGATTTTCCCCTTACTTCAAACGAATACTTAGTTTAGCTCATTATTGTTATTAATAATAATAATAATAATAAAGGCTGTAGCCTACAATGACAAATACACTTAGGCCTATTAAACTTTGAACTTTTATTAACAATATGAATAAGGGAAATATGTTTTACCTGCATTGTATCACAAATAAATAAACTTTGGATTTACCCTTTCTTTAAAACGATCGTAGTTTGGGGTTCATTATTAGCATATTAATTAAAACACATCGGCCATAAAATAGTACAATGGCAAATTCGCATAAGCCTATATTAAAAATCTAACTTTTATTAACACAATTAATAAGACAGCTATAGCCTACTTCCGTTGTATAAGATATTTTCTCTCTTTTAAAACAAGTGCATTGTGGAGATTGTAGATTGTGCATTATGCACAATCATGGAGATCTGAATAATGAGCTGTGACTAAAAATGATTGAGTATAGCTTTTCAGTGATCGTGTGCTTTGTTTAAGGCTTAATAGTAATATTGTATTGTCCATACCTAGCTATTGTCCATTTCCATTTTAAAAGCTGCTGGGTCCTTGTTTGGCCGAGTATTCTGTTACGGACTGGCAGAGTCCGCGTGCGGATCCATCTGCAAAGCTTTATTCTTAAACATGGTCAAAACAGGCAAGGGTCGGACAATGACAAACAGGTACTTAGAGGGCAAGACAGAAGAGTGCTCTAGTAAACAGGCGTAGGTCGATTGATGGCAAACATAATTCAAAGGACGAGGCAAGCGAATAATCCACAGACAGACAATAATCCAGGCAAGGTACAACGAGAGTCCTAACGACAAGATGAGAGAGAAATCCAAGACAGGAAAGCGATCAGGAAACCGACAATCAGGCAAAACTTGACATGACTAGAGCAAGGAACTAGACAAAACTCAGACAGAAAATTGGCTCTGTAAAGTGCTACCACTAGGAGAGTGATAAATAATAATTATAAATAATAATTATTTTATATGTTATTATTTTATAGTTTTTGTTGTACAGTATAATTCACAAATCCTTATCAGAATTCTCAGAATTCTCTCAAAAAATAATACTTTTGTGTCTTTGTCTTCGTACTTTCGTCTGATTTTGATATATATGTTTGCTTTAAATTAAATATTGTAGTCATGTGATTTTTGAGCTGGTTGGTTTAATTAATGGCTATAACTTTATTGAATATTATTTTGGAATGGAAAAAAAAAATGAATGAGAAATCTAGTCCTGCATCGAGGCTGCTGAAAAGGTGGGTGGTCATTTTTCTAGTGGGTGGTCATTTTTCCCCTACTCAGAAAGATGTCTTAATCAGCCCTTGATTAACACCTGAGGTCAATGTTTGTCCAGCGAAATTATATGCCTGATTTACGGTGATACAACAGCGCAAACACTAAGCAGGCCTTCTCTGCTGGAAGTTTTCATCTCTCATATGCCGCCACATTTAATAACCTAATAATGATGAGGGCAGTTCCCTGTTGGCAAAATATTTCCTCCACAAAATAAGGTAATATAAAAGAGAGGGGGAAATACAATGAGAAAAAAGGGAGGACACAGGAAGAAAGAAGCTGCAGGAGCCCGAGCCAAATGTCTCTAGTCAGGAAGGAGTTAAGGCCATAAAGATGTACCTCAGCCCTGACCCTTCACACTCGAAGGTATCCCCTGCGTGGAATTCTTATTCCCCACCAAACTGACAAAGTGTTTTTAATCTTTTCTTGCCCTCTCTCCTGGAGATTGGGGAAACAAAAATCAATACTCGCTGGCAGGCGATCTAGCAAGCGGGTGAATTACAGAAGCTGCACTCCGGCCACAGCCACACAGAGGGAGGCCTTGAAGGCGAGGGACCTTGGGAGTGGCGTTTGAGATGCAGGGGTCAGCGGTTCAGCCCAGGTCCGCAGTCTGAAGAGCGCCGTATTTACTGCAACGGCTCACCGTAATGAAAAATAACTCCAGGAGAGGAAGAAAGCTATAGACAGAGAGAGAGAGATGGAGAAAGTAAGAGAGGATCTCAGTGAAGATGAGGAGATTGAGGGAAAGAGGGGAGTTTGTTTTATGTCTGTCAGCACTCAAACAAAAGCTTAGGAGAAGAGAATCGCAGGTGCAGGGTGGGTCATCACACATAAACACACATGACCGCGTAGAGTAATGTGTGAGTCTAGATTGGTCATTATCTGTTCCAATCATATTCCTGAAATGTGAGTAAATTAAACTTTTAAAGGTATAGTTCAGCCAAAAAAAGAGCATCATTTGCTCACACTCTTGATGCACAGAAACAAAAAAAAGTGAATTTTTGAAGGCGAGAAAGTGAATAAGAACTGAGATTGTAAATCTTAAAAAAAGCCAAAATAATTCCATAAGAGTATCTCAAACGTGGTTCATATGACATTATTAGTCATTGTTAACTGAAAATCTTGACAGCATCCATCAGTATGTCAGATTTGTAAATAAATTACTTTTTCAATTAAATCTTGTTAATTAACAAAACTATTAAAATAGATTTTGGTTAATTTAAATAAAATAATGCCAATATTAGATAATAAAAAGAAATAGATGAAGATTAGATGGGGAAACAAATTGAAATGCTGCCTTGGCAAATAACGCAAGTTTAAGTTGAAGTATACTAAAATTAAAACTGAATACATTTGTAAACAATAAAGTTGTTACAATTACAACTAAATTATAAATTACAACTAAACCTCTATTTAAAAAATAAAAATAGACAAAAGCATGCAACACATTATTATAAAATACTAAAATGTAAAGAAAACTAAAGCTATAAAAAAAACGAATTCAAAATAATAATGACTATAATAGTAGGTATACTCAGTGGTGGAAATGGCCAAAGTTCAATGGGGGGACTCTAGTTTGAGGGGTTAACAATGGTCATTTCAGATGACCTTTCGGAAGTATTTAATTATCAAACACTTTATAATTTATAGTAACATTTATCATATTTCATATTTTCTCTAAACCTTCTTGGATATTAAGACAGGCACCTACACTTCTGGACAAATTAAAGATAGTTTAGTTTTTATTTAGGTGACTTTACATTGTTATGGACTCTACGCCATTTACATTTCTTTTCAGGAGCACTTGAAAAGAAATGTACTAAAAAAGTAGGAACACCTGATCAATGACAGAAATTAATCTTCCTAAATGCTATATTTGACTCCTTTTTTATCTTTGTAATGCCTCTAACTTTATTAAATGTATGTCATGTTTTGTTGTCTAAATTTAGATTTATAAACTTTTATAATTTTTTTATTAAACAATAAATTAAATTACCGTAAAATAAGAATAAGTTACTAGTCAAATGAAATCCGCATTAAAAAATTAATCTCTGCACGGCACAGAAGAGCACAAATGTGGCATTTATAAATATTTACAGAATTTGTGACAAGACTAAGAGGTGGTATTCATTAATTTCATAATGACAATGTTATGAAATTAATGTTGTAAATATAAAGTTTTGAATATAGAAATATTAAACGATTTATATGACTCAATTTATACTTTAAAGGGGTGGTTGACTGGTTTTTTTCTAGGCTTGAATGTGTTTATGGGGTTCAGTCTAACGTGTTCATGCTTGTTTTTTTTAAAAACGCATTATTTTTCACATAATTTACCTTTATTCCACACCTCTCTGTCCCTTCTCTGACAAACGCCTTGATTTATTTCCTGGTTTTATGAAGCTCCTCCTTCAGAAATACGCGATGGGCTGAGATTGGCTAGCTGGCTCAGTGTGTTGTAATTCGCTAAACTGCCTCTACTGCACGTCTGAACGTCCCGCCCTCACCTCAGTGGCATGTGCTCCGGTTGAATTGTAAACAGTGGTGTTGTCTATAATGCTTATCAATTTGAGCCCGATTGAGACCCAGAGGATATTAGTGAAGAGGATCGTGCAGAACCTGTGCAAGCACGGCTCTTAATGATATGTTTGGTTGTTGTTGTCTCATACTTTTAAATACGCTGCTATTTGTAAGTGCTACTGCTTCTGTTAGCTTTTAATATACGGTTTTATCCTGATTAAAGCTTTAATACAGCACAGCAACCACACAAGTGTCCATTTATAATGCTTCTCATTGCTGTGTGAAAATAAGTGTATAATTGGAACAGTTTGTTGGAGCTGATCTGACGATCTGAATGAGAGAGAGAGATGCAGAGCAGGGCGACACGAGTAACAGTATTAAGAACCGCTGCTTTAATGATTTTGAAACTTGTGAATCCATTAGAATCGTTAGAAGACAGAATCGCGATTCAAATAAATAGATTTTTACGTGCATCCCTAGTTTTCTCTTCCTCTTCTCTAAAGCAGCGCAGCATGGCCTCGCCCTCTTCTTTACATGTTCCTGGGGGCAGGGTTTATCTGGGTTTGTGACGTATCAGACCCGGGAAGTAACTCGTTGTAGTCCCTTACCAGTCGTTTTTGTAGGCATTAAACTTCCAGAATTTTAAAAGACGATATCTCCGTTTGCATTGAACTTTCAGCGCCGCAACTCTGCAGATATTGTTTATGCTCAAACAGCAACATTACACACTAACTAATGTTAAAAAAGTGAAATCGCAATCAACCACCTCTTTAAAATGAAACTGAAACCGCCAGTAGGTTGCAGCAAGTCACTGTCTTTGTCAATGAATCATTCGTTCAATCGATTTGTTCAAACAGCTGATTCATTTAGGAACGAAGCAAGTGACTCTCTTTATGAATGGGTCATTGAATCATTGACTCGCTAGATTTGTTCAAAAGCAAAGATTCATTCACAAACAAAACAGCGCTGTGCTTGCTTGGAGATGTGCAGCGACTCATCTGTGATTTGTTTGGAACTATTTTTGTTGACGAAATAGAGTACAATCAGACAATAGTTTTCCTAAAATATGAGTCAATAATAATTAATAACTTAATTTTTGTATCAAATCAAAATTTATAAAACTGTTGTACAACTCCCTTTAAAAGCTGTCACTCGTCTTACTTCATCGTGATCTCACAAATTTCCATTTTAATTAATGTAGCTCTCTACACTGTACACTGAATCTATTATTTACATCGTCTCTACACTTCGTTTGTTATAATGAATGACAAAACCGACTAAACCTGCAGCCTGCTTTGTGCTTTCATGATCTGTGCTGTGAGAAGCTGCATGCTAGAGAAGCACCGATAGAGAAGCATTTCTATTGGCAGCAGTCAGCAGGTATTATGGCCAACCCCATAAGACTGCATGAATTCACTTTGATTTCCAAATAAACCTAACTAGTTGAAAATGAAACACCGTCCCCCCTCAAATTCACTCCCCGGGCTACCCTCCATTTCCAGCCCTGGGTATGATGTAAAAAAGACAAAAGCATGCAAATAAAATGACTATAAAATATTAAAATAAAGTAATAATGAATATGATAGTATGCATACTGTATAAATAATACTAAAATTACATCCAGTAGCAACAGTTAACACTAATAATAACAGTTATTATTTTCCATTTTGGACCTTGACAGCTCCAGTCATTATATTAAAACGATTTGCCAGAGTATTCTACAAATATTCTCCTTTTGTGTTCCACAGATAATAGTCATACCGGTGTGGATTAACACAAGGACGAGAAAATGCTGAAATAATTCCTTTAACTGTGTTTCTCATTGATATACAAAATGTCCACCTGAAAGCCACGTCAAATAATGCTGATATTAACAAACTGAATAGTAAGCCATTAAAAGGCATGGATTAGGAAATGTTTGATTTAACTTATACTAGTGTATGTTATCAATGTGACTGAAAATATTTCCCATTATTTCACTTGTGTTTGTCATATTCAAAATACACTCAAATGCTATTCAACAAAACATAAAGCACTTACTATTGAACAGCTAAATTTAGAAGGCTTTCACAATCAATAGGCTGGCTGGCACCTGTCGATTTGTTTCTTTCTCTGTTAATTATCCACTCTAGCCAAGCAGCTGTCGTTAGCAAATCAAATAAAGCCAAATTACTTTATGTACAATTAATCTGCATTTCTTTTCTAATGTCCTTTTAAGAGTAAAAAAAACATCATACAGTTTTGCTCTATGAAATTAATCAAAGATAATTAATATTCAGCCTCTTTACTGATTATTTAGATGACTGTATATTTGCATTTATAAACCAATCAAAATATTCTTTAACGAGGTGAAAGAGCATATCAGAACATACTTTTCCCATTTATTTGATGCCATTCCCAGAAAGCTCATTCGAGAGCGACAAGGACAAGCTATATATTACCAATTCACCAAATTAAGCCTTTTTTATTTTCTCTATAGGAAATAAGCACCTCATTTAGGTAAACAAACATTCTGTGTTGATGGGGAGATTGTTTCAGGAAGCTGTTGTAAAAATGTCAGATTACTCAATTATCCCACCACCCGACAGCTGGCAGGCAAAACAATTAGGACTGTGAAGATGATAATGATTATGATGATGAACTGAATCTATAATGCCTTTATTTTTTAAAACAAAGCAAAATAATGTCTGTCATGACCCTGGGCGTGTGGGCCTACAACACAGGGCTTGATCTGGTTCATACAGTTTGATCGTTGGGGCAAACAGAAGTTAATGCTGAGACTACAGACAATGGTAACTATGCAGTTTTAATTATGGCTGTCTTTTGAAGGTATGAATTCAGAATTGAGGCCACTGCAGCATTTCTATTGAACATTTTGGAGCCTTGGGAGTCCTTTGCTGTAGATTGATTTAGACAACAGAAAGAAGGTTAGTCTTTCTGTGATCGATGATTGAAAGGTAGCTGATTTGCTCACTCTCAGAGGACTCCCTTGCCCTTTTTCTGAGGTGACAGTGGAAAAAAACTGTTCTCACAAAAAAATTCTTTAGTAACATGACATTAAAATAAAACAGACAGGGTCCATAAAAAATTATATATGTTTTTTAATTTTTTACATTACATTTAACAAATTACTGTACATTCATGGATTTAGTAAACTTATCCACAGTGCTTACATAAAAACAGATATATTTTCATACAATAATATATATATATATATATATATATATATTAGGGGTGAGCATAGATTAATTTTTTAATCTAGATTAATCTAGATTAATTTTGGAATTAATCTAGATTAATCTAGATTAAAATGGCTCATTTGAATTCTGCAAGGCATTCAGAATATGTGCTACCCAAATAATGGCTAAAGTAAGTCTTTGAGAACGGGTTTCTCAAGCCAGGTGGCGCGATTAGACCAGGGCTCATCTCCTGTTTCCAAAATGCATCACAAACTCCTTGAGAAAGCTGTTCTACTATGATAATTGGTGATGAAAATAAACTATGTTCAATAAGATGTACTTGTGTTTACTAACTGTTTATTCAGTTAAACATGAATTTTGAACTGTAGGCCTACATAAGAGGTCGTGATGAACTGTTTACAGTTTCCATTGGGAAGCTTCTTAAAATAAATTTTCCTGAAGCAAACCCGCGGCTTCATAGCTGCATCCATGTTAGCACGCCACGCCTGATGTGGTAATTTCACAGTAACGTTAGGCATACACACAGGTTCAAGCAGAGGGTGACACGGGAGTGAATACTCAAGTTCACATGAGACCTAAAGCGCATCCTGTTTGCTTAAAAGCGCGCGTTTCGTTGTTATTCTGAGTGCACACAAATAAACGTAGAGTCTTTACAGATTCGAAAGATGTATTAGGCTACTTTTATCTGTATGACCAAAATTACGGAGATTTTAAGAGCAAGTGAGCGCACTGGAGCCTGTCCTGCGCAAACGCACACAAACACTTCAATAGCGCACATTTCTCTAGGTTAACATCATATTGAGCGGCCATGTAAAGTTGTTACTACATACATCTTTCAGATGAAAAGCCATATTTGAGGTTGATGAATGATAGGTGAGTGTTTGGATGTCGTGCCCGATTGTATTACCACATAGACCAGCCGTTAACAATCTGTCCATCACGGACTGCGAGCCTCTAGTTCAAGACTCGTTCTCGCCCCCTACAGTGCAATTCGGCTGGGTATACATCCGCTAAAATATCAGGGTGAAAGTCATCATAGCTTGCGTAGTATAGACCCAGCTCCCAACCCAACTTTGAGAATAGATTAACGGCGATATTTTTTTATCGCCGATAAGAGTCTCGCGTTAACGCAGCACGTTAACGCCGATAACGGCCCACCACTAATATATATATATAATATTATTACAAATATTGATAACACTTTAGTTTATAGGGACCAATTATTACTATTAACTAGTTTCTAATTATCATGCATATTACTAGCATTAAGCACATATCAATGCCTTATTCTGCATACCTTACAACTATACCTTACTAATAATTCATAAACAGCAAATTAGGAATTTATTGAGGCAAAAGTTGTAATTATTAGTTAATAGTGAGAAATGGTCCTGTTGTGGCAATTTTCTCACAAACATCATCACTGAGTAAGAGACACTCTGAGTCCAAATTATAATAATAAAGTGTTTATTCTCTTGCAAGAGAAGATCTCCTCAGTTCTAACACACATAGCTGTAAGTCAGTCAGGGAAGACAGAGAGAGATAGAGAGAGAGAGAGAGAGAGAGAGAGAGAGAGATAGATAAGAAGAGAGCCAGAGAGCCAGAGATAAGAAGTAGCAAGAGAGCAAGAGAGCAAGAGCGCTAAGGGAAAGCAGTTTTGGTCTGTTTTATAGTCCTTTCCTTCCAAGGCCTCCTCCTTCCCTCCTCTAGAGGAAAGATACCAGTTTGTTTACCGATTGATGGTTATACAGAAAAGGCAAATGCCCCTTGACCATCTGCGTTTCCTTACCTCTATCACTTCTCAATCATAGTAAATCATCACACAAAGAATGCTTATCTAACTACGAGAAGAAAACATATAATACATACATCTGAATCTATGTCTCACTGTTTGATTACTGTCCATAAAGGAAAATTCCTTCACAATTCCTCTCTGTTTATCATTCTCTGATAACTGATTAATCAAACATTGTAATAATAATAGTAAAAATAATAATAAATACAAGTTCAAGCCATTACATCACACTTATACTCTTCATCTCTGATTTTCACATAAATGATCACTCTTCTTGAACCTGTGAAGTAAGTTTTTTGAATATTTGAAAAATGCTTAGGCTGTAAATGTTTAGCAAGCATAGTAAAGATTTCATTCTATCGCCGGGCTAAATGGACAGGCATTGCTGTCGCACTCTCGGCCTAGACCGAACCCTCAGTCACAATAGTATAAATAAGGAAAAGTATAGTTCAAAGTAGGAAATAAACATATCAATTTATCACTGTTGAGTTACTCCTGTAATATAAAATGTAAATATTAAAAGTATGTAGAAAATCCCTCAGTTTCAACCCCTCTCCTTGTACGTCCTCTCGTACACGGATAACTGCTGCTTTTAACCTTCTTTACATACCAATCATTCTTAAGAAAAAAATAGAAACATCATAACTCAATTAACACATTTCACTGTAACTTCCGCTACTTGTGTCATCATATTGTTGGTCTGATCTCCTGTTGGTAACACCTTCAGACCTGTTGTGAAGTGTAGTATTACCAAGCAAATTGTCACTGACAACAAAGTCATTATACATATGGTCTTATACAGGGCCACACATTCCTGCCATTCTGAATGGGTGCCACGGTCTTGGACGCTCCGTTCTCTCAGTTACTCTTTATCAAAAGATGCTGTTATGACCAAAGAATGTGAGAAAGTACTGTTTTTGAAACACTAAGAGTCTTATCTGTTCTGTTGATTACAGTGTCCACCCGTATGCCGGTTGCGCAATCAAAGTTGTCTCCTCCTTGCTGCTGATATCTGGTTCCCCCTAAACACACAGCTGCAATGCAAGGGTTTTTCAAACTGGATCTTAGCATTTATTGACATTCGCGTTGAACCTCCTCTAGCAATTGCTCCGCCTCCGCAATGGGCGGCACCCTCCTTCATGGTTAACGTGAACCCACGTAGCCCTCTCTGCGACCTTCACTGCCGTGTGCGTCACCAGAAGCACCTGGAAAGGCTCTAGCCACCTTTTCGATTTCCAGCTCTTTCTCCTGTGATCACGAATCACCACGAAATCACCAGGTCTGACCTCGTGCAGGAATCTCTCAGCAACCTTCCCCTGGGCAGCTTTTACCTGCACAGAAATATTTGACAACAGACAAGACACTTCTTTGCAGTAATTCAACATGTCATTCTCACACACATCCGTTGATGGCAGCCCCTGTTTACCCCCTTTCATGCCCATGAATGGTGGCCTGCCAAACAAAATTTCAAATGGGCTCAGGTTTGTTTTTACTCTTTTTCTCATTCTCATGTACATCAGTACAATTGAAAGGGCTTTAAGCCAAGTCAGACCCGTCTCTTCACAGCATTAGATATTCAAATGGACCTGCTGGTGCTGGTTGAGATGCCAAGGGTGTTTTATTCCTCTAGCCACATTGTGTGTGTGTTACAAGTGACACATCTTTTGCAAAAATTTCAGCAACCACTGTAAACCCCTTTGTAAACCATAATTCCCTCATCTGCATTATCATACCGCTTTTGACACATGATCCAACCCATGTGTCAACTTAGCATAATGCTGAAAGAAGTGTTTGGGCAAACAAGGAATGTCATCAACACTCATCCATACACCCCGGAGACTGCAGCCTGACGACCTCCATTTTGTTTTCCTGCTCCTGTGGAAAAAGACTGCATACTTTGTAAACAAGGGAAATATCAGGGTTAGTCACAGATACCAAAGCACAAGTCGTTTCTTTTGTCTCCTGTGCTGCCGCCTCGCTGCCGCGTCTGCTCTCACGCTTCCTGTGGAGATAAAACTTTTATCGTTAGTGTGCGCCATGCATTTACAGATCGCGACCTTGTCTGGTAAAAGAATGGCCTCCAAAAGCTTAGACACAAGAGCTGCGTTTAATATCGGATGTCCATCCGACTTCAAAAAAAATTACCATGCTTCCAAAGTGCCCCAAAATCTATGCGTGACCCCAAAAGCATAACGCGAGTCTGTGTAAATTGTCACACACTTGCCATAAGATTACACGCCTCTGTCAGAGCAACCAATTCGGCCCTGAGCCGAATAATTTGATGGCAATTTGCCAGACTTTACGACTTCAAATTCAGTGGTCACCGCGAAACCAACCTTATTCAAGCCTGTTTGTGGATCTTTGGACGCCGACCCATCCACAAAGAGGACATTGTCACAGTTTTCTAAAGGTGTGTCCAACAGGTCTGGACGTGGTGTACACACCTGTTCCTGCTGATAGACAACAATGGTGTTCCTTTTCACCGTTACATTTGGCATGTCAAGCAAAATCGTGTGATACCTCAGCCATCGGGCTGTTGATAAATGTGACGTTCTCTGTTCTTGCAAAATCATGGAGACTGCGTCTACCATCTGTGTAAAAAGGCCTTTCAATCTTGTCACATGACCTCAGCCCTTTCCCTGTTGTCAGGGCTCTCAAGGGCTTTTCAAGAAATGCATAATTTGGAATAAACGTTCGACAATATGCACACATTCCCAAGAATGATAACAATTGTCTTTGTTAAAGGTCTTGGTACATCTTTGATAGCTTTTATCCGTTTCTCAGAGATAGCCTTACTGTTTGGTGTTAGTGTGACCCAAAAAAATGTTATCTCCTGTCTCACGAACTGAAGCTTTGTCAGGCTGACCTTGTGACCCTCTCTCGCCAGATGGTTCAAGAGAGTTACATTGTCAGCCACGCACGTAACCTCATCTCGTGCACAAATCAATAAATCATCTATATACTGCAATAGCGCTGTTCCGCTCGATAGAGTTAATGGTTCAAGGCTCCGTCTGAGCGCTTCATTGTAAATCGTCGGAGACTCACAATAGCCCTGACACAACCTGGTAAACGTGTACCCTTTGTTGTCAAAATCAAACGCGAACCAAAACTGACTTTTTTCTTCCACTGGGACGCTAAAGAAAGCGTTGGCCAAATCAACCACAGTGAAATACATTGCATTTTGCGGAATTTGTGACAAAATTGTGTATGGATTAGGTACGCGGGCAGCTCTTGCAATAACGGGCTGAGTTTACAGCCTGCAGATCCTGCACAAATCGCCACGTGACTGGTTCACTTGTGTTAGATGTTATTTTCTTTACGGGAAAATAGGAGTTCGCACTGGAGAATCATGACAGGGAATTATTACTCTCTCCTTCAGGAGAGACTCAAAACTCTGTATCCTCTCAATGCCTCCTTCTTCAGGGACATTGCGATTGACATGGCCTGTAATCAGACTTTGGAGTGATTACAACTGGTTCACAACCTTTAATCAACCCAACATCATATTTGTGTTTTGCCCACAATTTTGGAGGTATTTCTGCCAGGACAGGATGAATGTCTGTGGCAGAAATAGATCCGCTCATGTTCTCCATAAAACACCTGCATTTCTACTGTGTTTCTGCCCGTTTGGTTTTTCAATCCAATCTGTGGCAGAAAGACATTTTCTCTAAACAGGCCTATTTCTTCCCATTTCTGTTCGGTGGCCTTGATTACTGATAAGTGAGGCAGACTGGCCTGTTATCAAATACAGCTGAATTTGTTTTTCTGACAGGCAAGCTGAAAGCACACACATTTCATTCCAGAAAATCTTATCAAACCTTGTCAAAACATTTTCTGCCCGTTAATCCACTCTTCCTCATATTGATATATGCATATATCAATGAATGTAATTCATTGATACTGATACTGATACTGTTCGATCTTTGCCAATTTCAAAATCTTTTGTGCCCAATCAGAATCTCTCATCTGCTGTTCCTCTCCTGTAAATCCCAAACGGGCCAGCAGTGAGTTTCAGATTTAATTTACACATTAGATCCCTGGCCTTAACGGAACCGGACAGGTTTCAGAGCACAACAACGCATGTTTCAATGCCCTGCCCCTCCGTCTCACATTTCAACGGCACAGCCCAGTTTTCTGATATTCTATGCCCTGACTTCAAGTGCTTTCAAACACTAAATCCGTCATTCTTGGTTCACAATCAACCATAAAGTCTATCATTGTCCCATTAACTAACATGGGATATCTCTGTAGCCTTAAAAAAAACCTAATCTTTTGTACATTCTCAGACATTCATCAGTCACATGGTCTTATTCAAAACTTCAACAGTCACACATTTAACGGTTTGCAAGCATGTCTTCATTGCAGATAGCCTTATTCAAAACTTCAACACTCACACATAAAGGATTTGCAAGCATGTCTTCATTGCAGATAGCCTTATTCAAAACTTTCACACACTCACACATAAAAGGGTTTGCAAGCATGTCTTCATTGCACAGAGCGGTATTTGAATCAGTGTATGTGAGCGTGTTGTGTGTGTGTGTGTTAATAAATTTTTACTTCCCTTTTTCGTAGCTTGCTGAATGCCTGTCACCCGCCCTCTCCTCTCCTGTTCTCCGTTCCTCTCGTTTCAATCCGCCTTACGCGCCTCTGGACAGTCCTGTGCCCAGTGTCCATGGTTCTTGGACAACCTGCACTCCGTGCAGCCAGAAAAGTCATGTTCATATTTCATTTGTGCTGCTCGTGCTGCTTTAATCTGTACAACAGCCAGCTGCATCTGTCTCCCCTCTGTCACTCGCTGCTCGTGCTTGTTCATTCAGCGTCTCGCGCTGCGGTTGTCTTGGACGGAGAAACAGTCGAGGTCGGGGCGAATTTCAATGCATCCAGCTGGGCTATTGGGTAGATGGGTGTTTTGGCGGTGCCGGCCTCACCGTATTTTCATGTGGGAAACACAAACATACTGTGGGTCATTCGGTTCTGGTCGTGCAGACACATACAAATAGACTTTCACACTTTTCATTTTTCCTTCCTGCTAACTTTCTTCACTTGCTTTTTTTTTTTTCCTTCCTATCTACTTCCTTCACTTGCTTTTTTTTCCTTCCTATCTACTTCCTTGAGCCAACCATCTACTTCCTTTAGCCAACAATCTACTGTTTGTTCACATTTTTAACATACATGTTTAACACATTTGCAACAACAACCTGGTTGTTGAAACCACTTTCAGTTTTGTGAGACTCAATGTTCCCTCTTCGGGAAAATCATGATGCTTGATTAATTTTCAATATCTTGCATACATTTCTGACCATAATAAATTTTTAATTTGGTAGTACACCGTGTATCATATTTCACAAACTTGCTCTGAGATATCCCCATACTGGCTGTCTTCTGTCCCGTGGATTTGCTCGCGCGCTTCTTTAATCTGCTAGACGTCTCCAGCAGATCCGATTTTCTCTTATCCGCAATCGGATCGGGTTGCACTAGTAGTGCCCTCTTAATTGTGATTTATCAAAATCTTTCGATTTTTTCCTAACCCCAATTAACCTCGGTACCTGTTTGAAACCTATCTTGATCTGTACAGATCTCAAATTAATCTCAGGTTACCTATCTGAACGTTCGTGCCCAGAGTCCTCGGTACCTGTTTGAAACCTATCTTGATCCGTACAGATCTCAAGTTAATCTCAGGTTACCTAATCTGAACGTTCGTGCCCAGATTACTCTACCACAGAAACAAATCTCAGCCAATATGGTTCAATTTCACTCTTTAACCTGAATTTCACCCTAATTAAATTGAATTTAATTGTTTCTTACCAGAGATGTCGTTTTGTGCCACCTGGGTTCTTTTTGATTCCAGTGGTCGATCCCTCCGGTCCCAACAGCGGAACGGTCCCTCGTCTCTAAATCTTTTTTGCGAGGTAGGGTTGGAACTTTTCAGCTCCAAGGTGATCAGCCTCCGTCCGCTGTCAGGTCCAGAAGTCACGTCCAAGGAATCCCACTTTCTGACACCAAACTGTTGTGGCAATTTTCTAACAAACATCATCACTTAGTAAGAGACACTCTGAATCCAAATTATAATAATAAAGTGTTTATTCTCTTGCAAGAGAAGATCTCCTCAGTTCTAACACACATAGCTGTAAGTCAGTCAGGGAAGACAGAGAGAGATAGAGAGAGAGAGAGAGATAGATAAGAAGAGAGCCAGAGAGCCAGAGATAAGAAGTAGCAAGAGAGCAAGAGAGCGCTAAGGGAAAGCAGTTTTGGTCTGTTTTATAGTCCTTTCCTTCCAAGGCCTCCTCCTTCCCTCCTCTAGAGGGAAAGATACCAGTTTGTTTACCGATTGATGGTTATACAGAAAAGGGAGGCAAATGCCCCCTTGATCATCTGCGTTTCCTTACCTCTATCACTTCTCAATCATAGTAAATCATCACACAAAGAATGCTTATCTAACTACGAGAAGAAAACATATAATACATACATCTGAATCTATGTCTCACTGTTTGATTACTGTCCATAAAGGAAAATTCCTTCACAGTCCCTAGACTAAAGTGTAACCCATATTTGATATCTGCCCCAAAATTGTATTTTACAATTAGATTTATGCATAATCCACAGTAGTTTATACACAAATATATCTTTATTTATAATATTGTCCATATTACAGAGGAATTTGTTTTTCCTAACACATGTGTGGTACAAAGCCAACCAGTTTTGTCGGCACAAGTAACAAAAAAACAGTTAGATTTAATATGATTTTGCTTGTCATAATTTTTCATACCAGCTAACTGGCAGGTTTTATTTACTAACTAAAGTTGAAATTTACTTGGCAAATGTTCAATATGGACCCCACAACCATATTTAGCCAAAATCTAAAGCAATACCAACTAGTTGAATAATCAAACAATAGTTAATAATACAGTAATAGGAGTAATAGAAGGATATGCACATATATAGAGATATTCACATATTTTCCGCTCAGCTTCAGTTGCCCACTGGTGTTTCAACTGCAAAACAACCAGCTCCTACACAGAGACTTCTCAAAGACAGCTTTGCACTTCTGAGTTTTGCAATCTTGTCTCCGTTTGTTAAAAATGTCATGTAGCACCTCAGCACTTATCCGAACACCCTGCGAAACTAAACGACCTGAACTCTGGGCAACCCTCGCTGAAGGGCTTTCTCTTTTCTTTCTCTCATTTGCATTAGCATATTAGAGTGTTTTCTGGGAAAATGAGCTATAGAAATTAATTCAGGATTAATTGGTGCCTTTATCTCGTTAGGACAATCTAATTTGGGGGATGATGGAATTGTTTAGACTCCCTTTTGCATAATTGGATTGCAGTGAATGGCTGTCATTATCGTCTCTTTAGCGGTGTCTGTGGATCCCATTTTCTTGGCCTCCACCTCATAAAGACCCAACATGTGTTCAGCCAGTATTTTGTTAACTCCTGAAACACAGCAATGAGCCAGAGACGAGCATGTGGCTAACAGCACAGCAGTGATTAGCTCTCATATAAAACCATTAGTGCACAGTCAAAACTGTTCATGGGCTAGTTTGTACTCCATTCCATCTGACACACAGCATATAGGTGCGAACAAAGGAGACAATGGATTGAGCATGAGCAAAAATAGACATTTGGCTGTGTATATTAATGATGTTAATCATTTTGTATAGTATTTCAAGTTTTGTATATGAGTTCTCAGAAGGCAAGTGTACTAAAGTAGCAGTTAAATGTGCTAAAGGTGTATTTCACCATTACTACATTCTTTTACTAGCTGTTTTGATTGGCAGCGTCTTTTGACAGTAGCCTAATTATCCGCCTGCAACCAGCTTCATCTACCCTACCATGCTAACAATAGTATAAATTAAAATTTTCCAATTCCTCATCCATCAACCTAGATATGAACCTCTATAGAACTAGTAATCATATGCAGAAAATAGATATAAAAACAAATGATAATCATACAAAATATTTCTTGAGCACCAAATCAACATGTTAGAATGATTTCTGAAGGATCATGTGACTGAAATTATGACTGGAATGATAATAGATTTGTGTGCCCTCTAGAAGCTTGCGTTCTGCAAGTGAATGCGTCGCTTTATTGTGCCATACCAAAGAGGCACAAAATCACTTACACAAACTTTTAAATTAAATGTTCCCTCCTGGTGGAATTACCTGCCCAACTCAATCCGACTCCTAAGCCATCTTTAAGAATAGGCTAAAAACACGTCTTTTACATCTTTATTTGACCCTCTGACTCTAGCTTTATCTATTATTTTTCTATTCTATGTTTTCTTTTTATTTATTATATAATAAAAAAAACTTGCTACATGTACTGCATTAAGCTAACTGAGACTTGTTATAGCACTTGCATATCATTTCAACTTGTAAGTCCTCATTTGTAAGTCACTTTGGATAAAAGCGTATGCTAAATGAATAAATGTAATGTAAATGTAATTATAATAGATATCATTTAATTTGATAATTTTACACTTTATTGCATTGTGTATTAGAGTTAACAAAAATGTCTGTAATATCAATAGAAAATGTTGAGTAATGAGCTGCCAGTACTTTTTCTGTTATTTTACAGATTTATTTTTTACAGTGCATTTTACAATATTACTGTTTTTACTCAAAATGTTATCAAATAAACAATGTCTTAATAAGCATACAATACTTATCTTACCAAGAATTAATTTATTTAGAAAAAAATAAAATAACACACACGTTGCAAAGCAGCTTTACATGAAATTAAGCTTCTACAATAGATTTATATATTGTAGAAACTTAATATGTGACCCTGGACCACAAAACCAGTCTCAAGACACTGGGGTATATTTGTAGCAATAGCCAAAAATACATTGTATGGGTCAAACAGCTATTTTTTTTGTGCCAAAATCATTAGGATATTAAGTAGAGATCATTTTCCATGAAGATATTTTGTAAATGTCGCACCGTAAATATATCAAAACTATATTTTTGATTAGTAATATGCATTGCTAAGAACATAATTAGGACAAATTTAAAGGCAATTTTCTCAATATTTAGATTTTGCACTCTCAGATTCCATATTTTCTAATAGATTTATCTCGGACAAATAACAAACCATACATTAATGAAAAGCTTATTTATTCAGCTCTCAGATGATGTATAAATCTCAATTTCGAGGAAAATTATCCTTATGACTGGTTTTGTTGTCCAGGGTCACGTATTTAACATATGTTTTGGCCAACCCCCCGTTCCCCTCCCCCAAATAGTACAACACCTGTGCATTTTAAGGCAAACAACATTTTAGATACCTAATTTTAACTAAATTCTAATACCAAAAGTGATGTGACATAATGCATCCAATATCGTGTGGACACCATGAGAAAAATATTGATTATAAAAGAACTTCATTTGGACTACTTTAAATGCGATTTTCTTAATATGTAGATTTTTTTGCACCCTCAGATTCCAGATTTTTAAATAGTTGTATCTCGGCCAAATATTGTCCGATCCTAAAATGCATACATCAATGGAAAGCTTATTTATTCAGCTTTCAGATTATGCAGAAATCTCAATTTAGAAAAATTGACACTTAAGACTGGTTTTGTGGTCCAAGATCACATATATTTAACTTTTAGCTAAATTTGGTTAATTCTGTATACTGTCTGAGGGTTGGCTTCCTCTGAGGTCCTCCGAGGGGTTGGCATCATCTCTTCTCAGGTATTTGGTCATCTCAGATCACTTAAGGGTTGGATCCATACTGAAGCTTGTGTAATTCCTAGTTATTCTTGGCAGAAACAGAGAAAAAATTAAAGACATAATTAGCATAGCTGTTGTTCCATTCAAGCAAAAAGTATTTGTTCAACCCAAGTTAAAGCATAATAATGTGCTTTGATCAGATATAACTGCAGTACAAGATTATGAGATGCATTATATGAATGATTGGCTAAAGATATGTGTCTTTAATCTAGATTTAAATAGAGAGAGTGTGTCTGAACCCCGAACGTTATCAAGTGAAAATGTCCAAATTGGGCCCAAAGTGTCAATATTTTGTGTGGCCACCATTATTTTCCAGCACTACCTTAACCCTCTTGGGCATGGAGTTCACCTTCAGTCCTCTTCCACTCCTCCATGACGACATCACAGAGCTGGTGGATGTTAGAGAACTTGCGCTCCTCCAACTTCCGTTTGATAATGCCCCACATATGCTCAGTAGGGTTTAGGTCTGGAGACATGCTTGGCCAGTCCATCATCTTTACCCTCAGCTTCTTTAGCAAGGCAGTGGTCGTTATCATGTTGGAATACTACCCTGCGGCCCAGTCTCCAAAGGGAGGGGATCATGCACTGCTTCAGTACGTCACAGTACATGTTGGCATTCATGGTTCCCTCAATGAACTGTAGCTCCCTAGTGCCGGCAGCACTCAAGCAGCCCCAGACCATTATACTCCCACCACCATGCTTGACTGTAGGCAAGACACACTTGTTTTTATACTACTCTCCTGGTTGCCACCACACACACTTTACACCATCTGAATACCGACACTGGGTGACATGACACCGGGGAGAGAAAATGGCTAATTGGGCCATTTATATATATATATATATATGTGTGTGTGTGTGTGTGTGTGTGTGTGTGTGTGTGTTAAATAAATGTGATGGCATCAGTGTTGGGAAAAGTTACTTTTAAAAGTAATTCAATACAATATTACGTTAGTCCATAAAAAAGTAACTAGTTGTGTTACTTAGTTATTTTTAATGGAAAGTAATTATGCTACTTTTTGTCACCTAAGCTGGACTTGTTTATTAACCAAAATAATAATAATAATAATATTTTTGACAACTGTAAAGTAAATTAAGCCTCAGCCTGAAAGAAGCGCCTCTGCAACTCAAAAAGTAGCTTGCATTAATTACTTGAAAAAAGTAACAGCTATTTTCTTGTAAAATTTTAAAGTAATGTGTTACTTTACTAGTTAATTAACTGATTACATAACTCACATTACTTGTAATGCGTTATCCCTGACACTGTTGAACATATTTTAATACTGTCATTTATTAAATACAATAAATCTGTTGGCACCGATAGCCTCGTGGTTAGTGTGAGTGTGACCCGAGTTCAAATCCCGTCTCGAAGGCCTTTGCCGATCCTGACCCCCTCTCTTTACCCAATGTTTTCTTCTCTCTGCCGTCCTATCAAATAAAGGCAAAAGCCCATAAATTTAACTTTAAAAAAAATTAATATATGAAACCATGAATTCAATATTTAATGAATCTAAAAAGCATCGTAAACATTTCTGATGTTCTTTATACAAAATGTTTACATTCTACAACCCGAATTCCGGAAATGTTGGGACGTTTCTTAAATACGAATAAAATGACAACTAAAAGAATTTAAAATCACATGAGCCAATATTTTTATCACAAGAGAATGTAGATAACATAAATGTTTAAACAGAGAAATTGTAAAATTTTATGCACAAAATTAGCTAATTTCTAATTTGATGCCTGCTACAGGTCTCAAAATAGTTGGGACAGGGGCATATTTACCATGTTGTAGCATCTCCTCTTCTTTTCGAAACAGCTTGAAGATGTCTGGGCATCGAGGTTATGAGTTTCTGGAGTATTGGCATTGGAATTTGGTCCCATTCTTGCCTTATATAGGTTTCCAGCTGCTGATGAGTTCGAGGTCGTCTTTGACGTATTTTTCATAAAATGATGCGCCAAATGTTCTCTATAGGTGAAAGATCTGGATTGCAGGCAGGGCGATTCAGCACCCGGACTCTTTTACTATAAAGCCATGCTGTTGTAATAGCCATAGTATGTGGTTTTGCATTGTCTTGCTGAAATACACAAGGCCTTCCCTGAAATAGACATCGTCTGGAGGGGAGCATATGTTGCTCTAAAACCTTTGTATACCTTTCAGAATTCATAGTGCCTTCCAAACCATGCAAGCTGCACATATCGTATGCACTTATGCACCCCCATACCATCAGAGATGCTGGCTTTTGAACTGAGCCCTGATAACATGTCCGTGATTTCCATCAAGAATTTCAAATTTGGACTCGTCTGACCATAGAACACTTTTCCAATTTGAAAATGTTAAATGAGCTTTGGCCCACAGGACACGACGGGCGCTTCTGGACCATGGTCACATATGGCTTCCTTTTTGCTTGATAGAGCTTTAGTTGGCACTTAATAAAGTGACTAAAACCGAAGATGCGGGGCCTGGGCTGCGGCCTCGGAGGCGGACTTGCCATTGACCAAGGGTCCAGGAGCAGGCGCCGCCCTGGATGCATCCTTAATTTCTGCCATATTAAACTTTTAATTAAGATTAAGCTTAAAGTAATGCCAATTGTTTTTTATCTCAAATATTTCGGTGGGTCGTGAAATAGATTATACTTGTCTAGGTGAGTTGTGGAATGGAAAAGTTTGGGATCCCCTGCTCTAAGACATCCCTTTTATAGCTAATCATGTTACAGGCCCGATGTCAATTAACTTAATTAGTTGCTAGAGGTTCTCCCAGCTGAATCTTTTCAAAATGTCTTCCTTTGTCATCCCTTTGTTGCCCCCGTGCTAACTTTTTGAGACCTTTAGCAGGCATCAAATTTGAAATGTAGTGGATAAAATGTAAAATGTCTCCGTATAAACATTTGATATGTTCTCTGTTTTCTATTGTGAATACAATATTGGCTCATGTGATTTGAAAGTCTTTTAGTTTTAATTTTATTCAAATTTAAAAAACATCCCAACATTTCCCGAATTCGGGTTGTAAATGCTGACCATACGTTATGTGTATGAGAACCATGTGTAACCCCAATAAAATTAGGAATACTGAGTCAGAGGTAGTAGTATATAATTTCCTATAGAGGGTGCTCTACTCCTCCTAGTAGAGTGGAGTGTAGAGTACTCGAGAATCAAATTTTTCTGTCGATGATTCTTCCAGAAACGTGCAATCAGATGAGTTCATTCTACTTGAACATCGAATGAAGCAATGTTGGTTAACTTTGGTTAATCTCCGATTGGTTTTTGAGGTAACAGAAGAAGAGGAAATGGCGAGCCCAGCCCAGTGAGACTGTGACGACCGTGAAATTAGTGTGGCCAGCTGCGAGATTCGTCATAGAAAGAGCCTGATTGGCTTGATTTGTCCATGGAAACACCAGATAAGAGCATCAACCTTGTTCACCCAAACTGGTAGGAATACTTAGTTCACTCAACGTACCTACATTCGAGGAGTGGAACTTTCCTTTTGTTTGGAATCCATACACTCATTCAAGGAACTAATAGCTTTTGGAATCTGTGCACACACTGGTTTAAAGAACTATACTTTAGACTCAGACCTATATATTCAAGGACAACTAAAATTTAAACGGGGTTCTGTTGATTTTGTTTTTGTTATTTATTATTTTGAAGAGCTCTTAGTTTTATTTCATTATTTATATACTCAGTCAAGGCTGTGTCTGTTACATTGCTTTTTCTGGCAATAAATATGTTAATTGTTCAACTGACTCAATCTTCTTAAGCAACCCCTGTCCTAGCCTAGATAGATGTTAGTACTTATGTCATTAGTCCAGGACTAAAGGCGCTACACATGTTTTATATTTAAAAGGATCATGTTGAATATCCTGATTCACTCGGAAACAATTCACATAGCAGAAGCAATGGGGGTTGCATGAAAAGGGTTTTGTGTTAACTTTAAATGCTCATTTATACATGGTCAGATTCCTGTTTTTGGCACATATGAATGTTTTTTTATGTTTTTTATCACTGTGCAGTTCTCAGAGCTGCCGCATTAAAACGTTCCATTAACAGCAGTCACTGATGGAATGGTGAGGTCACTAGAGTATCAGTTGATTCACTGTTGTCAGCACCCACAATTCTTGTCTGCCTAAACTGCTTGGTAACTATGGCAACAAGGCTGGAGGGCCCACTATTGTCTCACATGTGGTGAAAGGGAATCGAGGATATTTTTTACACACCCAAAACTGAGTGTGTGACAAAAGCGAACAGAAGAAATTAAATGATACACAGCCAAAGATCAATATAAGATCACAAAGCACTTATCAAATTTTATGGGCTCATAACTTTTTTTCCCCACATTAAATGCTGATGACTGAACCCTCCAATGAAGTTTGAAACCCTCTTTGCCTGTCTCCTATCTAAAGATTGCGAGCTGGATCATCAGTGATGTGGAACTTGAAAGCATTATTATTCAAGCACAGCTCGTAATGCTATTATACTGCAAGCAATTCGAAGTTGTAAACAACAGCGGAAAGAGAAAGGAAATTCAATGTGCCACTACCAGGCAGCATATAGACCATAAAGTCTATCCCATGGCCAGAGATGGGCACAAATACACCAAAATGTATTTCAATAAAAATACAAAATACTGTGTGGAAAAAAATATTTCAATACAAATGCAAATTACTGTGTGGGAAAATGTTTTTAAATCCAAATACAGTATTTTTTATTTTGAAAATACACAAAATACATTTGAAATTGGCCATCCAGTGAAGTAACACTATTAAGGCCTGTTTACACCAACAACGCTAATTATAAAGGTAACTATATTAGTGTATTGTAAGTATACAATGCAGTTGTGTCATCTGTCACTAAATGCTCGAGCTCTTTAAAGCAGAAATTATTCCGATTGGCTGTCAGTGTTTTTATCATTTATAATTTTTTTGTGCTGTTATGGTTATAGTTGTGCTGTGCTATCTGCTATTCACTTTATTTAAGATGTACTCACACTAGGGGATCTGATCCGTGCTTGAGCACGATTGCCCCAAAGTCCAGTTCATTTCACAAGAGTGACTGCTCTGTACCGTGTCCAGTGCGGTTCGTTTAACCATGCCATGGCCCACTTGAAGAGGTGGCTCAGGTGTGGTTCGCATGTAGTGTGACCGCTAACTGCACTGGAGCATGGAATAGTTGAAGGTGGGGTATGTAATTTTTCAAAACGTGAAAATGTGAATGCACAGCCTATAATATTTGTGGTTATGACATTTGGGAAAACAAATATTTGTAGTTTTAAGACCCTTTCTTTGGGGGTTTCAGGTTTCAAATAAGGAGTCAGACCCCCAAACCACTAATCATATTTCTGAAAATGTATGATACAAACTACAATTTCAAGAATTGTAAGATATGTCAGTGATGAGGTTTCCATTTAAAAGTTAATTGTCAGCAAAAATACCGAATAGATACAAAATGTTAATTTAAAAATAAATATGAACTAACTGAATTAATAACTTTGATTGAATCGTATACATATAATTTAGATCACTGCCAGTTCCCACATGTTGGGGAGCAAATAAGCACAAAAAAGAAAGAAAAAAAGAGGATAGAAGAAAAGTAGAAAGAGAGAGTGAGAAGAGAGAGAGTGAAGGAGCACTCCTACGGGAGTTGGAGACATTAGGACCCATCAGCTTGACATACGAATCATTCTCTCATGTAAACATAAATATGAGAGTGTGTTCCTGAAGTCGTGGCAATTTCTGTTGCTAGGCTACGTTGCATTAAGCAGTGTAGCTGTCCCTGTTCATTTCGCTCCAGGGATTTCAAAGATAGCAAAAGAACCTGCCACCTATAATGAAGATTTTCTCCAACTATACAGCCTTTGCCAGTTCATAAACATGGCTTTAAATGCAGCAGTATTAGGCTGCGAAAGTAGTTTTATTGTTGCATGTTACAAGACTCAGTACTGTGTACAGAATTAACTTAAAACTTAATTAAGACTGCACAGATACCCAACTGGGACTGAGAGGTAGGAGGAAATGTATCATATAAGCCCAAAATATTTGAATATCATAGACCAAAAATGTGTTGTGTGCAGCTAAAAGGTTTCATTATTTTGTGATGAGCTTAAACAACATACCATTCCTGAAGTTCTAAAGTCTAAAGCCATTTCACCATTAACATCATTATTATATTTATATATAAATGTAGAGAGACAGAAAGTGACTCTATGACTGGGAAGAAAGGAGCTTGTGTGATGTGAACAATCATTTGCTTCCATTAATATCTTGCTGACATTTGACTGTACAATCAGATATAACGTTAATGGGATTGTTAGCAAAACAGTCTTGGAACATATTTTTGTTAGCTGGGTAATTTAAAGATGTGCTTAAAGCCAAATACCAAATATCTTATTCAATATCTAATAGCGAATAATAGCAAATAATGTAAAAATGTAAATTAAAAGTTTAGCAATATTTTAAAATGTTCCAGTATTTAACTTTTAACATTGTTACATGGTTAAATAACGTGTAATTTCATTGTAAAATAGTGCTAAATTAATATTGCTTAATAGTATATAAAGTTGTAAAATACACAGGCAACAAAATGCCATTCCTCAATACCTGAAATATCGTCACTATTTATTTCAATGAATTTTTGGCAACTACGGCTGCCACTTTTTACTGAAAAATTAACAGGGGATTTTTATTTTTTCAATTACTTATGTATTTTCACTATTTTGCTATATTTGGTTGTATTATTTTGCTACATCACATTTAAAATACAATGCAGTGTATTCCAAGAATACCATGGAGTTAAACAGGTTTTGTACTAGCGTTTCCTTTGCTGTTAGTCAGAAATGCAAGAATCACATTTATTCACATATTGTTGAGTTGTGCTTTCCATTTGTCACATCGCTGTCATTTCTTCCTGTCTTTCTCAGCTATGGGCTTTAGGGATATCCTTTATGCTGGCCTCGCATACTCATCTATTCCTGGATTAGGATCGCCGCTCATACAATTTCATGAACCTGGCCTGTAATAGGAACCTTATTTCAGCCCAACAATGCTGAGCACACACACTGAAGAGCTGCAGCACATGCTAATATAAAACCACAAAGATACGTTGACTGTACCGGTGCAGATATCAGTCAGAGTTATGCGCAAATAACACCACTGAGACCGTTGAAGAATTACAGGCAAGCAAACACATCAACCACTTTTTATCTCCACACATGTTCAGCGTTTATCGAATTTGGTCTGCGTTCTTCAATATGTTGAATTGAGGTTGAAATTAAAGATAAGCAAATTACTTTGATAATGCTGTTGTGAACATACAGGTTTGTGTGCATTTAATAAATGCATATGGAAGCATTGCAGCGATGCTTCAATGCAATTTAAGCACTGTGAAATTCTATATCCCAGTGTTGAATGTTGAATCTGATGTGCTGCGATAGGCATCCATCTGTTTATGCGCTGAACATCACATTAGGTGAGGATGTGAAATGAGAGGCATTTTTTTAAACCACATGCCCACGGCACAACAGTTCCTCTTCAGAATATAATTTTCTCCAAAATCTCTTGTTGTTGTGGTTGTTTCACCAGGGTAGGCAATAGACAGGCCCATGAATCTTTTTGGAACTCAAACTTTTGAAGGATATTTGTACTAAATAAACAGGATCTTGTGATACCTACCTTCACATTCAGTTACTTTCAGCAGCATGTAATCATATAGCGCATGGAATGTGTTTCGGTTGACACTGAAAGCCAGTAAATAATACTGTGAGAGATCCAATGGGCAGCTGCCATGAGCAACAAGATCTCTGTGTGTGTGTGTGTGTGTGTGTGTGTGTGTGTGTGTGTGTGTGTGTGTGTGTGTGTGTGTGTGTGTGTTGCATTTATACAAATGCAAGTGTTGCTATTAGTTGCCCATGTTTGTGACTAGCACATACAGCTATGTGTATCAGGCCCGGTTCTTGACAGCTATGGAAGGGTGGGCTGGCAGATATCCTGGGTGGGCATTATTTGTCATCATATCATCAAGCCCTCTTTGTTCTGTTTCTCTGGATCATTGTTTCTACGCTGGTAATTCTTTTAAACAAAGGCCGTAATCATGTCTAGAACATTGGGAGGACCAGTCGTTTTGAGGAAAATAAAGACCAGACCACTATGGTAATGGTATTTATTTAAAAAAACTAAATAACTAAAGGATTTAAATGGATTTCAGGAATAAATTAAAAGAAAATAACAGTAAAAGAATAAGAATTTAAGTAAACTGAACTGCAAATAAAATATTTTTATTTTAAAATATGCATCCATTTAATTTAAGTCATATAGTTGAAATGCAAAACAGGAAAATGCTATTGTCATCATAATCAATTATGAATTACATGAATCACCTAAATGACAGTCCTACTTTCCATTCAAAACTGTAAAAAAAACAAGTCAAATAGTTTGCATCACTGGATGTTGTTGGTCGTTTACCATCTGTGGTTCTCACACTTTTAATATCAAGTACCACCTCAGAATACATTTGGCTCTCCAAGTACCACCATAATAACCAACATTAAAATACAGTAGCATTGTAGGCCTAACTATTCAGCCACAGCTCTGCACAGTTCAAAAACAAGGCAGTTTTATTCCTAATAACAATATTTAATGTTGTCGCCACTTTTACATTGTAAATACACAGTTTGAACATTAACACTGCGCAGTGCTTACAAACAGGTAAATACATTTAAGTTATTAAATTAAAATGTGTTGCACCTAAAAGTTAAATAAAACTGTTATATACAATACTTGATTGTAAAAAATACATTTTTATTTAATTTAGTGATTCCTCTGCGTACCACTAGAGAGAGCCTGACTAGAGAGAGCCTGAGTACCACTAATACAGTGGGGCAAAAAAGTATTTAGTCAGCCACCAATTGTGCAAGTTCTCCCACTTAAAAAGATGAGAGAGGCCTGTAATTTTCATCATAGGTATACCTCAACTATCAGAGACAAAATAAGAAGAAAACAAATCCAGAAAATCACTGTAGGATTTTTAAAGAATTTATTTGCAAATTATGGTGAAAAATAAGTATTTGGTCAATAACAAAATTTAATCTCAATACTTTGTTATATACCCTTTGTTGGCAATGACAGAGGTCAAACGTTTTCTGTAAGTCTTCACAAGGTTTTCATACACTGTTGCTGGTATTTTGGCCCATTCCTCCATGCAGATCTCCTCTAGAGCAGTGATGTTTTGGGGCTGTCGCTGGGCAACACGGACTTTCAACTCCTCCAAAGATTTTCTATGTGGTTGAGATCTGGAGACTGGCTAGGCCACTCCAGGACCTTGAAATGCTTCTTACGAAGCCACTCCTTCGTTGCCTGTTCGGGCGGTGTGTTTGGGATCATTGTCATGCTGAAAGACCCAGCCACGTTTCATCTTCAATGCCCTTGCTGATGGAAGGAGGTTTTCAAAATCTCACGATACATGGCCCCATTCATTCTTTCCTTTACACTGATCAGTCGTCCTGGTCCCTTTGCAGAAAAACAGCCCCAAAGCATGATGTTTCCACCCCATGCTTCACAGTAGGTATGGTGTTATTTGGATGCAACTCAGCATTCTTTCTCCTCCAAACACGACAAGTTGAGTTTTTACCAAAAGTTCTATTTTGGTTTCATCTGACCATATGACATTCTCCCAATCCTCTTCTGGATCATCCAAATGCTCTCTAGCAAACTTCAGACGGGCCTGGACATGTACTGGCTTAAGCAGGGGACACGTCTGGCACTGCAGGATTTGAGTCCCTGGCGCAGTGTGTTACTGATGGTAGCCTTTGTTACTTTGGTCCCAGCTCTCTGCAGGTCATTCACTAGGTCCCCGTGTGGTTCTGGGATTTTTGCTCACAGTTCTTGTGATCATTTTGACCCCACGGGTGAGATCTTGCATGGAGCCCCAGATCGAGGAGATTATCAGTGGTCTTGTATGTCTTCCATTTTCTAATAATTTCTCCCACAGTTGATTTCTTCACACCAAGCTGCTTACCTATTGCAGATTCAGTCTTCCCAGCCTGGTGCAGGTCTACAATTTTGTTTCTGGTGTCCTTTGACAGCTCTTTGGTCTTGGCTATAGTGGAGTTTGGAGTGTGACTGTTTGAGGTTGTGGACAGGTGTCTTTTATACTGATAACGAGTTCAAACAGATGCCATTAATACAGGTAACGAGTGGAGGACAGAGGAGCCTCTTAAAGAAGAAGTTACAGGTCTGTGAGAACCAGCAATCTTGCTTGTTTGTAGGTGACCAAATACTTATTTTCCACCATAATTTGCAAATAAATTCTTTACAAATCCTACAATGTGATTTTCTGGATTATTTTTTTCTTATTTTGTCACTCATAGTTGAGGTATACCTATGATGAAAATTACAGGCCTCTCTCGTCTTTTTAAGTGGGAGAACTTGCACAATTGGTGGCTGACTAAATACTTTTTTGCCCCACTGTATATAGTGGTACTCGTACCACACTTTGAGAACCACTGGTACGTCATGTAAGGGGAACGCTATGTTGAGCAGATTGTTGCTATTGTAATGAACGTAACTTTCATCGCACAGGCTCTTTACTTTCAATTTTCATTCTTACATTCAGCATAAACAACAAGCCAAAATTGGTAAGCTTTCAACTGAACTGTATAGCCTACATGCGTTTTAGATGCTTATATTATGTTCTTACCCCAGCCATCCATGCAATGAACGAATGAACGTTATGAGCAAATTTTTTTGGAACATTAAATCTGATCAGGGCTGCGTTTCCCAAAAGCATCGTAAGCCTAAGTTGATCGTAGCTCCATTGGTTTCAATGGGTCTACGATGTACTTAAGCTTACGATGCTTTTGGGAGACGCATCCCAGGTAATTTAAGTGGTAGGCTATGATACATATTCATGTAGCCTATAAAAATCCCTGTAACTCACAAACTTCCCTTGATAGCGTGCAAATATTTCTGCCTGTTTTCGCTCGTTGTCTGACTGAACAGACTGAAGCTCCGCGTGAATTCAGTGCGCCTTGATTTCAGCCAATAAAAGAAAAATGCTGCAATTTTATGGTGCTTTTTATTATTGTTGGGGCAGTATCTAGCTAAATCTTAAATTTCTCAAAATACAGTTCACTTCAGATTGGTTTTAATCACTGCATAAAAAAATTACGCAATCTTTGTCTAATTTTGAGTGGGTGGGCAGAGCCGGCCCTGATGTGTATAATAAGAGATACAGTATATAGCATATTTTTTAATCAAACACGTGTTTATTACAGTTCACCATGTGAGCAATTGTATATATATTAGTGGTGGGCCGTTATCGGCGTTAACGTGCTGCGTTAACGTGAGACTCTTATCGGCGATAAAAAAAATATCGCCGTTAATCTATTCTCAAAGTTGGGTTGGGAGCTGGGTCTATACTACGCAAGCTATGATGACTTTCACCCTGATATTTTAGCGGATGTATACCTAGACGAATTGCACTGTAGGGGCGAGCGAGTCTTGAACTAGAGGCTCGCAGTCCGTGATGGACAGATTGTTAACGGCTGGTCTATGTGGTAATACAATCGGGCAGGACATCCAAACCAGAGGCGATTCTAGGGTGAGTGGATATCCGGGGCTAAGCCCAAAGATCCAAGATCTGCTATTACTTCATATCGATGATTGGCCAGTTTATATGAAGTTTATTATCAAGTGTATATGTCAGTCAGAAGTACGAGCTTCCGTGGGCGGTTCCTGACGGGAGTAAACTGCGGTTCATCATTTTAATGCGCATGAAAACTCAGTGATGATGATGCGTACAGGGCATGGTCATAAAACATTCGGGCTTTTCTGAAAACATTTCAGAATGTTTCAGCCCCTTAGCCCACCTAAGCGCCGCCCCTGATCCAAACGCTCATTCATCATTCATCAACCTCAAATATGGCTTTTCATCTGAAAGATGTATGTAGTAGCAACTTTACATGGCCGCTCAATATGATGTTAACCTAGAGAAATGTGCGCTATTGAAGTGTTCGTGTGGAAGCGCGTTTGCTGCAGGACAGGCTCCGGTGCGTTCACTTGCTCTTAAAATCTCCGTCATTCTTGGTCATACAGATAAAAGTAGCCTAATACATCTTTCGAATCTGTAAAGACTCTACGTTTATTTGTGTGCACTCAGAATAACAACGAACGTTGCTTTTAAGCAAACAGGATGCGCTTTAGGTCTCATGTAAACTTGAGCGAGAAACTTGAAACTCGAATATATCTAAAAATACAGTACATAGAAAAATATATCTATAGAGTGAAATGTCTAAAAAAAATAGAAGACGTGTGTGTTAGCATGGATGATTTACATGAAATTTAATCTGTGCAACACTGTGCATAATAAGATGGCTTTCAGTTCAATATAATAACAAAAACGACATTTTGGGTTTTATTCAACTAATAAGGTGGGCACGCTGTGATCTGTACTATATTTTTACTGTAATTGACAGTTATCGGCACAAAAAAAAAAAAACTACACGGGAGTGGGAGGGAATGGGAGTCATTCTTCCGGGAGTGGAACGGATTTTCCTCCAGTTTTTTTCGTGGGATTGGGACGGAAGAAGAGATTAAAGTTTGTGATGCATTTTGGAAACAGGAGATGAGCCCTGGTCTAATGCGCCACCTGGCTTGAGAAACCCGTTCTCAAAGACTTACCTTTAGTCATTATTTGGGTAGCACACATATTCTGAATGCCTTCGCAGAATTCAAATGAGCCATTTTAATCTAGATTAATCTAGATTAATTCCAAAATTAATCTAGATTAATCTAGATTAAAAAAATTAATCTATGCCCACCTCTAATATATATATATATATATATTATATTACAATGGTTATTTATTGATTTATAAAAAATGTGTGATTGTAATTGTGTAATGACATTATAATGGAGTCTAAAATACATACAAACAAAATGGAATGTGCTATAGATAAATCAAAAATAAATTGTAAAACTAGTGTGTGTGTGTGTGTGTGCATGTTTATGTGGTTTATAAGGACACAAATTTGTATAACGACAAGGAGAAGGTGATTTATGAGGACATTTTCAGTCTCTCAATAATTCAAAAGGCTTATAAATCATAAATAATTAGTTTATTATTATGAATCTGGTCTATGAACTTCCGTTAACTCACCACCAGAGGAAACTCGCTCACCAAATGGACTCTTGCACTACACTACTGTTGCACGTCACCTCATACTACAATTCCCATATTCCATTGCACTGACGATACACAGCTGATTGCACTGATCACACACCCTACATAAACCATGTACTTCCTCTTCCTCTCTGCCGAGTATTGAATAAATAGTCCTAAATAATAATAATTAATAACCACTGTTAAAGCTGCAAACTCAAATTAAGTCTCATTTGATCATTAAGATCATCTCTTAGATCCTCTTCTGCCAATGAAAGACGTTTGTGTCAGGGTTATTATGTTTACATTTTGAAATTCCCTTTTATTTTCATATTGCATTCGATTTTTGCTTTTTATTTTTGAATAATTTGGTTAATTTTAGTTTAGTTTTTATTTTGTGAACAGATTTATACCCTATAGGCTACAAGTTAGTTTGCGTTTTAATTTGAGTTTTAGTAATTCAAGTTTAGCATAATTAAATGAACACTTCCAGAGCACAGACCAAAGACATTTTAATTTAAGCTTATTGACACAATCCACTAGCGACACTAACTTAAAGTATGCTGAGATTGATTAGAAAATGAATATTTATTTTTTATTATTTAATTTAGTTGCTGTTGGTTTCGTATTGTTTTAGTTTTTCATTTATTTAGACTTTTTAAATTCTCTTTCTTGCCTAAATGCCTTTATTTTCATCAAATAAAGTTATTAATACGACATGTATCCAACATTAAATTTTTAGAAACAAAAATAAAACATTTCATATTCGGAAAAAGACCGTTGCGGTTCGTTTAGGTGACTTGATTTGCTTTGCATTAAATACACTGGGTTTATAGATTAAATTAAACAAACCTATATATATCTGACCAAAAGGCTATAATCTTACCTTTCAGAAGCACGTGTCTGGCTTTAAAACTAAACAGACATCACCAGCAGCTAAAGTCATTCATGTCTGGATAGTTTTAATCCTTATGATGACTTTTATGAATGTACATTATGATGTTTTGCATGTAGAGTAGCCTATTGACGGCGCTCAGTTGGGGGGGCGGTGCAGGAGCGGCATGACTATGAAGCAAAGTTAATTTAGATTTCGAGTAACTAAGGGGTGATAACTTGTTGATATGAGTGCAATAATTCCAAACGAATGCCCAAAAGATAAACTAAAAATCTCTATCCTTTTTGCCGCCTTGACTGTGTTGTTGCCCTAGACGACGGAGTTTGCCTATATGCAGGCACCGGTGTTCTGACGATTTGTGCTACCCGCTCAGATTGTGTTACCTCCCATTAAAAAAGTTTGTGCTTTTTACCAAAACTACCACAGCAAAACCACAGTTACCGTGGTAAAAGCATGGTAAATTGTGTCATGTTTGAGTTTCAACTTTAAATATCACAGTAAAACTACTGTTACTTTGGTAAATAGCATGGTAGGTGTCCTGTTTAATGTGTTTCAACTTCAAATATCACAGTAAAACCACTGTTACTGTGGTAATAGCACGGTAAGTGTGTCATGTTTGTGTTTTAACTTCAAATATTTCAGTAAAACCACTGTTACTGTGGTAATATCATGTTAAAGTGTTGTCTTTATGTGTTTAACTTCAAATATTACAGTAAAACCACTGTTACTCTGGTAATAGCATGGTAAAGTGTTGTGTTTGTGTTTTAACTTCAAATATCACAGTAAAACCACAGATACTGTGGTAATAGCATGGTAAAGTGTGTCATGTTTGTGTTTTAACTTCAAATATCATAGTAAAACAGCAGTTACTGTGGTAATAGCATGGTAAAGTGTCGTGTTATGTTTTAACTTCAAATATCACAGTAAAACCACTGCTACTGTGGTAAAGAGCATTATAGGTGTCCTGTTTAATGTGCTTGAACTTCAAATATCACAGTAAAACCACTTTTACTGTGGTAATAGCATGTTAAAGTGTTGTGTTTATGTTTTAACTTCAAATATTACAGTAAAACCACAGTTACTGTGGTAATATTATGGTAAAGTGTCATGCTTGTGTTTTAACTTCAAATATCACAGTAAAACCACTGTTACTGTGGTAATAGCATGGTAAAGTGTTGTGTTTGTGTTTTAACTTCAAATATCACAGTAAAACCACAGTTATTGTGGTAATAGCATGGTAAAGTGTGTCATGTTTGTGTTTTAACTTCAAATATCATAGTAAAACAGCAGTTACTGTGGTAATAGCATGGTAAAGTGTCGTGTTATGTTTTAACTTCAAATATCACAGTAAAACCACTGCTACTGTGGTAAAGAGCATTATAGGTGTCCTGTTTAATGTGCTTGAACTTCAAATATCAAAGTAAAACCACTGTTACCGTGGTTACCAGGGCTTTATTGTGCCGGAACAAGCCGGATCCGGATCCGGTGTACCGACAAAACGTGCTATCCGATTGTGCTACCAATTATATATTTGCATTGTTTTAAGGGTAAGTTTAGGGTAAGAGTAAGTGTGGACGGGTAGGTATAGGGTAGGGGTAGGTATGGACATAAATAAAAATCCTCAAACCGCATGAATAAGATGCTGGTAGCACAATCTGATAGGAAGCATTCTCGCTATCGATTTGTGCTACCTATCTTTTTTAATGGGAGGTAGCACAATCTGAGCGGGTAGCACAAATCGTCAGAACACCGGCACCTCCGAAATCCGATCCGGCGCCTTATTTTGTTGGATCCCCTCCTCACGCGCCAATGAAAGACGTTTCTGGTTTTCGTAAAAAGCACAATAATTACAACGCTTATCATGTTTTTACTGCCATAACTTTAGTTTTACTGTGATACGTATTGTAGTAGCTCAATAATAACCAAACTTACTATGGTTTTAACACTATAATAGTAGTTTTGAGGTGCTTTTACAACAATTGTCAGAGTAATCACAATACTTACAATGCTTTTAATACATTTTTAGGTAAAATCCAAAAAGAATCATTTTAATCTGTATATTTTCCATCTTGCAGTTCATTCATACCATTTTATATCTTAAATATTTTGCTCACATATATATTTTTTTAACATTCTCAATATAATGCAATACAATATCATTTAATTTTTCGCTCCCCTTTCTTTTATTATTATTATTATTATTTGTAATATTTTTTTAGCTAAAGATCCCAGTCAAACATTCCTGCTTTTAATTTGCACAGCATCTGTTGTTTCTTAAACCTCGTCTTAAAATCTCCCCATAGCCCCATTAACAAGAAGAACTGTAAATAAAGTCTCGCATCATAGTATTAATCTCAAAACTATGGCTATTTGATAATACCTAGAATATCAAAATCAACTGCGGCAGCAGAACCTTTTCCTATTTAGCGCCCAAACTCTGTAACAATCTACATAACACTATAGTTCAAATCCATTAAAGGATTGTTAGGCTGCATTAATTAGGTCAACCGGAACTGGGAACACTTCCCAAAACACCCAATGTACTTGTTACATCGTTTGAAGAATGGCATCTACTCTAATATTAGTCTGTTTCTGTCTTATTCCGAGGTCACTGCAGTCACCCAGATCCAGACTGTATCCAGATCAGATGGTGGATCAACACAGAGAGATGAACTCTACAGCTCTGAAAGTTAGTGGAGACCAGGACAACTAGATCATCTCCAGAGACAGATCCGCAGTGAAGACCCTGTCTCCTAGATGGCCATCGGGACAAGACCCCAGGAACCAAATGAGTCCTTTGCATAATCTGACTCTGCTTTAGCCTAGGGTTAAACACCTGCGTGAAGTTGGCCCCCCACCCAACACAAAACGTCGCCAAAATAGTCTCAATCGTTTGTGCTCCGTTTGTGCTGGTTTGTGCTGTAAAAAAAATTGTTTGTGCTGCTTTATTTTTTTAGATATTACAATTATATTTATAGGTAATTCTGAGGTGACTCAGCCCCCCCACATAGTCCAAATTCACCCCAAATAGTCTCGTTTGTTTGTGCTTCGTTTGTGCTGGTTTGTGCCGTTAAAATTTTCGTTTGTGCTGCTTGGTTTTTAAAATATTAGACATTGAATTATAGGCGATAGCGTCACCAGCCCCACATGCTCCAAATTCACCCAAAACAGGCTCAATCGTTTGTGCTTCGTTTGTGCTGGTTTGTGCCGTTAATATTTTCGTTTGTGCTGCTTCGGTTTTAAATATTAGACATTGAATTATAGGCGATGACGTCACCAGCCCCCACATGCTCCAAATTCACCCAAAACAGGCTCAATCGTTTGTGCTTCGTTTGTGCTGGTTTGTGCTGTAAAAAATTGTTTGTGCTGCTTTGTTTTTTAGATATTAAAATTATATTTATAAGTCATTCTGAGGTGACTCAGCCCCCACATACTCCAAATTCACCCCAAATAGTCTCGTTTGTTTGTGCTTCGTTTGTGCTGGTTTGTGCCGGTAAAAGTTTCGTTTGTGCTGCTTGGTTTTAAAATATTAGACATTGAAATATAGGCGATGGCGTCACCAGCCCCCATGCTCCAAATTCACCCAAAACAGGCTCAATCGTTTGTGCTTCGTTTGTGCTGGTTTGTGCCGTTAATATTTTCGTTTGTGCTGCTTGGTTTTAAAATATTAGACATTGAAATATAGGCGATGACGTCACCAGCCCCCACATGCTCCAAATTCACCCAAAACAGGCTCAATCGTTTGTGCTTCGTTTGTGCTGGTTTGTGCCGTTAATATTTTCATTTGTGCTGCTTGGTTTTTAAAATATTAGACATTGAAATATAGGCGATGACGTCCTCAGCCCCCCCATGCTCCAAATTCACATAAAATGGTCTTGTTTGTTTGTGCTCCGTTTGTGCCGGTTTGTGCCGTAAAAAAATTGTTTGTGCTGCTTGGTTTTAAGATATTAAAATAATATTTGGTGGCCGTTTCTGAGGTCACTCAGCCCCCACATGCTCCACATTTCCCACAATAGTCTCGTTTGTTTGTGCTTCATTTGTGCTGGTTTGTGCCGCTGAAAGTTTCGTTTGTGCTGCTTGGTTTTAAAATATTAGACATTACATTATAGGCGATGGCGTCACCAGCCCAGCTACACGCTGAAAACTCACCTACAATGGGCTCAAATGTTAGTGCTTCGTTTGTGCTGGTAGAAGTTTTGTTTATGCTGCTTTTAATTTGCTTTGATTTAGCATTTTATATTGGGTTCCTCACTTATTCACTTTCTTACCAAATTGTTAGATTCTAGTGATATTTTAATAAAACAACAACTCTTTATCAATGTTTTTGTAGTCCTTGTGGTGTTTATTAAAAGCAGCTCAATATTCATCTGCTGTCGGACTCTTTTCTGTCACATTCTCTCACTTAAAATGGTTTTGTGCGCGAGCCCATCAAGTCGTAGCTTTATGTAACTTCAGCGCTTCACTCCACCACGGTGACACGTGGAAATTGAGTTAGTGGAACTCAAATTTCTGGCCAATGTAAGTATGTTTTAACAGTGTCAGTTCACAGTGTTATTAGTTACCCTTATAAAAATTAACCATGGTGTTACTACAAATAAGCCAGGGTCCCTTTCCCCCAGACCAAAAGAATGCTGGACTTTTGATCTTGAAGTTCCATTTCAGGAATGGATTGAATTTATGCCTGAAACAGTTCAATACAAAAACAAGATCTCTAAAACACAAAAAAGGGAATACACAATTTTGAAGCCTGGCATCTGGACGCATGTGATAAATCATCATATTTGGCAAGAAGTGAAGAGCCCCTGCACATTTGCCTTTAAAAGAGCCAAGGTCTATCCATCAGCCACAGAGAAATACATAGAAATCAGAGGCAAGTGTAAGGAGTGTCATGGCCACATTCACATAAAATGTGACAGAGAGCCTGAAATGAACAGCCCAATGATGCTAAAGTGTTTCATTAAAAACACTGATGACTCCCTGCACACTGGCTGTTCCAAGCGTCCGATGTCTGGTAACTTGCGTGTGCAGATATCCAAAGAACTGTGTGAGGGTAGAATAGAATCCCATGTATGGAGGGCATCGGAGGCAACAAAGCTGATGGATTTTGGAGATCCTGAGCCAAGCCATCTTCCTAATTTGGCCACCCTGCGCAAAGCAAAGCAAGAGAGAAATGCCTTAGAACAAGGCGACAAGGATCCTATTTTGTCACTGCAGATGTTAAAATACAGCGCACCTCACAGTGGTAGCATTAAAGACATTGGACTGGACAAGTTTTTCTGTCACTATTGGAGTCAAACACAAATGTATATGTACAAGTCATTATCCAAGACATCTACTAACCCCACTGTGAGTTTTGATGCAACTGGCTCAGTAGTGAGGAAACTACAGCGACCAAACGGCATGTCTGGCCATGTCTTCTTATATCAGGGAGTTCTGGCAGGTGATACGTGCTCAAGTGTCCCAGTCGTGCAAATGCTGTCAGAGAGACATGATGTTAATGCAATAACACATTGGCTGACAGAATGGATACGTGCAGGTGCACCAACTCCAAAAGAGGTTGTAAGTGACTTTTCACTGGCTTTGCTCGGAGCTTTGGTCAAGGCTTTTACTCCTCATCCTGATCTTAAGACCTACATCAATGTGTGTTGTGGCGTCTTACTTGGTAAACAGTCTGCAAAAGTGCCTCCTTGTTTTGTCCGGGTTGATGTTGACCACTGCATCAAGATGATCTGCCAGTGGGACTGCTTGAAGAAAAAAACACATCGCATTAAAGATTTCTTTGTGAGGTCAATGGCACAGCTTCTTAAGTCACAATCCATGGACGATGCTAAAGAGCTACTACGCAGCATTACTATTGTGGCTCTCAGTGAAGCGGAGGGCAATGACAGCTCTGGAGTCCCCCTCATATCTGAAAGGTGCAAGAAATACCTGAAAGCCCGAATTGCAGAAGAGAGTGTCGTCATTCCAGATGTAGAGGGGGAGGACCTGGAAAAAGCAGATCAAACGCAGTGGGCGGGTGACCAAACGCAAACAGACCTACGGCAGTGGGTGACAGAAATATGTGAGGAAAGCAGGTCACTTGCCGTGGCTAATGGAGATCATGATAATATGCACTTCCTCCCTGAGATCATTCCCAGTATAATCTGGCTTGCAAGCTACTTACCACTCTGGACAGGGATAATGATCCCTCACTTCCGAAGCACCAACATCATCGCAAGTTCAGCCAATGTTGAAGCCGAGTTCAAAAACATTAAACGTGGCCTTTTCAAGCATGAAAACTTGCCGATTCGGGTGGATCGATTCATTGCTCGACATCTGTCCTTCATTGAAGGCAACATGCGCATTTGTTCTGCAAAACAAAACAGTAAAGAAAAAAAAGATGAAGAAGATGCAGCTGTTGCAACAGTGATCGTCAAAGAAGCCAACCCACTACCAACCATAACTTGCAGTGTAGATCTAAAACCAGAAATGGATGCTTCCTGTTCTGGGAAGTCTGGGAAGTCTGACATTGTCACAAACATCCATCCAACAGAGGAAGACCCTGTTGAAAACTGGAGAGGCCTAGCTCTTCCACCCAAAAAGAGAAAGCGGAATTCCTACCTTTCTCCGTGTCCTGAATGGCTCCATGCAGATCCATCTGTGAGGGGGAAAAAACTGAAAGTGGAACTGATGAAAAATGGAAATAATCAACAACCTGTTAAACTCAGGAAATCAAGAATCTCTGTGCTGAACACATGTGCATTTGATGCTTTTTGTCAATGCTTATGTTGTGCTTTCTGTGATAGTGTCACCGTTGCAAATTTTGTTTGTGGTGAGGACTCCAACAACCTCCTCCAGCTAGTGAAATCCATCAGCACAAAGGGTCTAAATGCACAGGCCTACATACAGAGGGCAGAGCTGCTGAATGGAATGTTCAAACCTGTCCAACTGAAGTCTGGTGCTCTCCAAATAGATGCACAGTGCCACATCTCCACAATCATTGAAAAATCAAAGACAAAACATGCATGTGTTTACTTCACAAAACAGTGCTCCTCACAGCATTGCAGTCTCAGCACACAAGTCACAAGGGAAATACCATTTGTTTGTACTTCTGTTGCTGTACTGCAGGCTTCTGGCATCGCTCATCTTCAGACAGCAGTGGAAGAAGGCCTTAACCTTCCGGAGTCCACCTGCCTCAGGCCAATCCAAAGGTCATCACAGTGTCCCTCTGCATTCAAGACAGACTCTACATCAGGAACAGAGCTCTGTGCAGGAAGGTTTCTCACAGTTACAGTCTGGGAGAACTTCTGTGGATTGACACTGACCTGGGAAGCAACTCCATAGAATTTCCTTTGAGTGAATTTACCTCCAATCTGATGCTCCAAGAAAAGAGATTTACTTTAAGGGCAGTCATCGCTTTCAAAGGAGGCTTAACCCAGGATGCTCTTGGACATTATGTGGCCTACTGCAGGAGATCTCCATGTGTCTGGGAGATGTATGATGACCTAAGAAGTGGAGTGACAGGAGTGTCAGAAAAAAACAAAATATGCCCACATGCAGTGTTATACACAAAAGATTGATTGCACTGTTTAAATTTAATCTCACAAGTATTTTTGTTGTATGCCACACACCCTTGTTTTCCCACTCCTGTTTGGAGAAGTTGTTTCTGCTCTTCTGGAAGTCAGGCTTGATGGAGTTTGCACTTAAGTCTATTATTTTGTGTGGCACTTTTGGTTTGAAGACAGACAGTGCAGCATGGCTTGTCAGTATTAAGTGTTTTTAAGTTTAAGTTTTAAAGGTCCATTATTTGTGTTAATGGATGTTCGATAGAACACTTTAATTCAGTTTCACAAGTAAAATAATTTTGGCTTAATTCATTGAGTCATGAGTTTTCACATACATGCATGCATATACATAAAAAAACAAGTTATGTTTCTCTTTATTTATTCCTTCCCTCGCTAGCTTGTACTTATTTGAACAATGCCTGAGACTTGTTGTTACGAGCACTTACTCTGTCTGATTGCCTCTTTAAGATGAATGGCTTTATGTATTCCCCAATTATAAGTCGCTTTGGATAAAAGCGTCTGCTAAATGACTAGATGTAAATGTAAATATAATACACACACATAGCTTATGTATAAGGACAGAGATACAGCAAACATATTATGGTGCGTGTATTTATGACATACTATTGTTATTCACATAATGACATACAGTAACAAGTAAAAGCATTTACCTTGGAGTTGGTGTTACATTCCACACATCTTGTGATTCGCTGTGTCTGTTATAAGTTGGAAACACACAGTCGATCGGTAACTTAACCAAGTTAGGATCCGTTTGGATCTTACTTCAACTGTATTGTTAAAACAAAAATAATCAAAAAAACAAAGCCGTACAAACAAAATTTCTACCAGCACAAACGAAGCTCTAACATTTGAGCCCATTGTAGGTGAGTTTTCAGCGTGTAGCTGGGCTGGTGACGTCATCGCCTATAATGTAATGTCTAATATTTTAAAAACCGAAGCAGCACAAACGAAACTTTCAGCGGCACAAACCAGCACAAATGAAGCACAAACAAACGAGACTATTGTGGGAAATGTGGAGCATGTGGGGGGCTGAGTGACCTCAGAAACGGCCACCAAATATTATTTTAATATCTTAAAAACCGAAGCAGCACAAACAATTTTTTTTACGGCACAAACCGGCACAAACGGAGCACAAACAAACAAGACCATTTTGCGTGAATTTGGAGCATGTGGGGGGCTGAGTGACGTCATCGCCTATATTTCAATGTCTAATATTTTAAAAACCGAAGCAGCACAAACGAAAATATTAACGGCACAAACCAGCACAAACGAAGCACAAACGATTGAGCCTGTTTTGGGTGAATTTGGAGCATGTGGGGGGGCTGGTGACGTCATCGCCTATATTTCAATGTCTAATATTTTAAAAACCGAAGCAGCACAAACGAAACTTTTACCGGCACAAACCAGCACAAACGAAGCACAAACAAACGAGACTATTTGGGGTGAATTTGGAGTATGTGGGGGGGCTGAGTCACCTCAGAATGACTTATAAATATAATTTTAATATCTAAAAAAACAAAGCAGCACAAACAATTTTTTTTACAGCACAAACCAGCACAAACGAAGCACAAACGATTGAGCCTGTTTTGGGTGAATTTGGAGCATGTGGGGGGGCTGGTGACGTCATCGCCTATAATTCAATGTCTAATATTTAAAAAACCGAAGCAGCACAAACGAAAATATTAACGGCACAAACCAGCACAAACGAAGCACAAACGATTGAGCCTGTTTTGGGTGAATTTGGAGCATGTGGGGGGGCTGGTGACGTCATCGCCTATAATTCAATGTCTAATATTTTAAAAACCGAAGCAGCACAAACGAAAATTTTAACGGCACAAACCAGCACAAACGAAGCACAAACAAACGAGACTATTTGGGGTGAATTTGGACTATGTGGGGGGGCTGAGTCACCTCAGAATGACCTATAAATATAATTGTAATATCTAAAAAAATAAAGCAGCACAAACAATTTTTTTTACAGCACAAACCAGCACAAACGGAGCACAAACGATTGAGACTATTTTGGCGACGTTTTGTGTTGGGTGGGGGGCCAACTTCACGCAGGTGATTTAAACTCCTAATTTTGTCTGGCCAGAGGAGAATGACACTATTTCGACACACTATTTTCTAAATACTGTAAAGCTGATGTAAAGCCACCCAGCTTTATATCAAGCTGATGTAAAGCTGCTTTGACACAATTTGCATTGTTAAAAGCGCTATACAAATAATAATGACTTGACTTGGCTATTAATAATTCAGTTTTTCTATTTCTAACACTTAAAATTGTGTACTGCAACAATCCTGCAATGTTTAGTCTACTGCTTTCTTTAGTGATTGCCTCAGCCCCTGTACAGTCTAATTTGACACTATCGCAATTTTTAAATCAGTTTCACCCCTTCTTGGAAGGTAGTTGGATGTCCCACGCAGTCAGAAAATGTATTGTCTATTGGCTTCTTAATAGTTTCAAATGGGCCCCAGTTCATGTTCCAACTATACATGCTCTGTTTCTCTGCTCCTCATTGTTTCCATGAGTGAAAATGCTAGTTTGATGTGTCACGTGATTATCAAATGCATGTTAAAATCATGTTAAAAAGAATTCATATGAATATAGTTTGCTATTAATGACCTACTTTTAATACTTATTACATGAATGCATGCAACATTTATTTATGCAATATCTTTACAGAGGCTGCTTTTACAGTCTAAAAAATAAAACCCACAGTAATGTATAAACTGACAAGTTGCGTGTAATGGATTACTTGCAGATAACACAATCCTTCTTTTTCAGGTCTCTACAATATCAAACTCAACAGGTCTTTTAAGAGCCAACCCTCACAAACCTTCTGAAAACTTGCCATGATCAGCCCTTCCCAGGTAAATTGTCTAGATTTGTTTTAATCAATATTTACTCATCAAATACTCTTGTCTGAATCTTATTTTAAATTAACTTAATTAAGTTTAAGTAAAAAAAGTAATTATGCACAGAGTAAGTAGAGATTTTCTGGTTTTACAGAACAGAGTTAAGAGCAAGAACGTCCTTTGTTCAGGGTGAGGAATGAACATGGCCATCTTGTGCCCAAAGAAAGAAGACAGAAAGCTGTACAAGTGCACTGATTTGTATGTACTAAAGCAATTCTGTAATAGTAGTACAGTATTTGATATTGATCTCAAAGAGCAAGAAACCAGTTAAGATGCAATAAGGAATCATTATTTTCCAGAACAGTGTCAAATGTATTAGCTGTATCATATGATCTGTACCATAGTTGACTGGATGGGATTGTGTGACACTAAGGATATTTGTGTGGCTTCAGCTGCAGTGAACTGATTAATATGTGATGTTAATTTGTATTTTTGATGATCTATTTTTGTATTGAATCTCATTTGTCTTGATGCTACTTTATCAACTTATACTGTATCAGTCAATAAAATGAATGATATGGTGAATATTGTGTATTAAAAATGCTTGATGAATACATCATTTTACAGACATGTTCATATGAGTTTATTTTAGGCTTGAAAAATACACACAATTAATTAACATGATTATTTTATTTAAGACATTAACATTTTTGACCAGATTAATGACATCTGAGACAATAATGCGCCATGTTATTATTGTATATAATTAGTGACAAATATGACAATGTTGGTGAAATAAAGGGAAGACTTGCGTTTCAAGATGCTGCCATGGGCTGTATTGCAACAAACACTTAAAGCATAACTAAAAATGTACGAGGAATGATCAACATGGATCTTGCATTAAAACCTAGAGCATGCACATTACTGATGTCCAGCACATGAGGAGCAATATAAGGTGGTGAGGACATTTTTACACTGATTTCCGCGGTCTAATTTTTTTTTATTGTGATTAGTATTGCATGAATTTGTCCTTGTGTAAGAGAATATTGTACACATTGTGTACATCACAATGTGTAGATTGTAGTTCTTGATTACTGCTTAAAATGGGGAATGGATAATGGCAAGTTGATGCAGGTTCATCCATTATATTTATTGGTGTTTACCTTAAAAATCTGAGAAATAATATATTATTATTATTATTATTATTATTAATGCATTTCTTTAAAGTTTTTCTAAATTACATTAGACGACTTCACAATGTCCTGTGAAAAGCCAATGGGGCATGGTGTAAAGAATAGAAAAAGGTGGAATGTGAAAACTCTCAGATATAAATGTGATTCAATTCAGTTTGTTGTCCATGATGAAGAGAATACGTATAAGTAGGTTTTACTGCCCTTCTACCCTCAGGGGCCTTGTAGGACCCCCTAGAAGAGCCAAACATGCATATTTCAAATGGCTGCAAATCAAAGTCCGATTGTCGTATCAAAGAAAAAAATGGCAGAATAACTACTTATGGTATTTTGATTAAATAATGTTGGGAACAGTTTTCAGAAATACATGGAAAAGTGGCATAAAGTCATATTAAATATTGCTCACTGTAAAATACCAAATTTCAGCCTGCATCTCAAATATGTCATAGAGGTTTTCCCAATGAACATATTTAGGTAGCCAGTTTTCCATTAAAGATAGTATTTACTTAATTTCATTAATAAAAAGATTTTAAACTGCATTACACATGGGAAACGGAAAGATGTTTGTAGTTCAATGAAGTTATGCTTAGGGTTAGGATCTCAGTAAAGGAGTAATTTCTCTCAACATAGCAACACTTAATTGTTAACTTAATATATTACAAACGTGATAATATCAGCCAAACATACTTTTGTAACACAATGCGCTGTTTAATATGAGTTAAAAGAAAGTCCAACCACAGACAGTCCTGCAGGTGACAAGGGAAATTCACAGCCAATGACATCACAGCTGAGCAGCTGCGTCACACTTCCTTATCCATTTATGGTCATCTATGACAGAAATTAGCAACTTATTAGATTGTTTTTTTATTAACGTCTACACTTACCCAAAACCTAAACCTATTCCCTAATGCAAATACAGTAATTGTTGTTCAGTGTGACAATTTGCGCAATATTGATGTGCACATGCCCAGTAAGCGCAGCTGGAACCCGTCTAACCTTAACTGATAGATTCCTCTCATTGAATACAAAAATTACATTTTAAAATTACAGAATTACTTTTTAATTAAGGTTAAAAACAAATTGACCAAAAGATAAGCACATTTACTAATCAAATGTGCTTCTAACATTTACACTGTATGTATAGTGTTTTAAAGGTATAAAATGAATCACTTTTGTGTTTCTGTGATTTGCCATTCTCTAAAATTTGAAATCTAGGAATAAAAACTGAAAGAAAACCAATTAAATCTGTCATCATCCCTGTGCCTAAGAACGGTAAACCCTCTTGCCTGAATGACTATCGTCCAGTTGCCCTCACATTAACAGTCATGAAGGTTTTTGAGAGACTTTTAAAGAACCACATTTGCTCCTCCATCCCTGCTACTTTGGACCCTCTTCAGTTTGCCTACCGCCCAAATAGGTCTACTGACGATGCCATCTCTCAGGTCCTGCATTTGTCCCTCATACATTGACAGCAAAAATGGCAACTGTGTCAGGCTGCTATTCATTGACTATAGCTCAGATTTCAATACTATATTCCCCATCAAGCTAGATGTTAAACTCTCAGACCTCGGCCTAAACACTTCACTCTGTGACTGGATTCAAGACTTCCTCACCGGCAGACCTCAAGTGGTGAAAATGGGCCAGTTCACCTCCAACTCCATCACCCTGAACGTAGGAGCCCCACAGGGCTGTGTCCTGAGTCCCCTGCTCTACTCTCATACACTCTCAGCTCCTCCTCTATTGTTAAATTTGCTGATGATACTGTAGTTCTGGGCCTCATTTCCAACAATGATGAGACTTGGATGAGATAGAGAGACTTACATCATGGTGCCAGGACAACTGTCTCTCTCTGAACGTGAGCAAAACTAAAGAGCTGATTGTAGACTTCAGGAAGAGACAGCAGCGGCCCTACACTCCTCTTATGATCAGTGGGACCCCTGTGGAGAGGGTGAGCAGCTTCAAGTACCTCGCGGTGTAAACACCTCCGAGGACTTGACTTGGACTGCACACATTCAATCACAGGTTAAGAAAGCCAGGCAAAGACTGTACCATCTGCGACAGCTGAGGAAATTCAGGGTCTCACCAGCAATCCTGAAAACTTTCTATTCAGGGGCAATAGAAAGTTTACTGACTCAGTGTACCTCAGTGTGGCATGGAAACGCCACAAATCAGGACTGCAAAGCTCTGCAGAGAGTCGTGCGCTTAGCTGAGCGCATCCCAGGGTCTGCTCTCCCCTCTCTGCAGGACATCTACCTCAAACGCTGCAAAAACAGAGCTGCTAAAATAACCAAGGACTCAAATCACCCCGGTAACCATCTTTTCATTTTACTGCCATCTGGCAAGCGCTTCAGGAGCATGATGGCAAAAACTGAAAGACTGAGGAGCAGCTTCTTCCCTCAGGCCATCAGGGTCCTAAACTCAAACTCAGTCTCATAACATTTACAAGACTCAATTTAATAAACTGTAAAACATTCACTATTCTCCATCATCCGCATTGCTGCTATGTGTACATACCTGGTACAACCTGTTTGCACATTCTTCTTGCACATCCCTGTATATATTATTATTTATTAAGTCCACAGTATACTGTATTGCACATTTTCATTCATTGCACACTTTACTCCATATTTGATCTTCTTATTTTAATTTTATTTTACACCTATATTTATATATATTCTCTTGTGTTATGTTTAATTTTTTTGCACTGTCCATTGAGCGGACCTGTCCTGATTTACATTTCACTACTGATTATATCCTCTATAATTGAGTATGTGATGAATAAAAGAACCTTGAACCTTGAACCTTGAAAGAAGAAAGCATAATGAACACGCATAGTTTTGTAAGTATTTCACATTTATTGAAATGTCAAACTCATTTACACAAACATAGTGCTAGAACTGCTGCACTGCATCCAAGCTCGTTTTTGCCACTATGAAAAATAAAAAAGCAGTTAATTATAAAAATATATCTAAATAGAGGCAATTAATTATAGTAAAAGATAGCTTAAAAGTAAAATACATTTTTTTTACTTTAAACTAAAATTTAAAATGGGAACAGGTTTGTAACTCAGAAATATGTAACAAAACTCCTAAATACAAATCAAATTAAAATTGTTAGTAATACTGACAGTGGAGCTGGATGAATAAGAGAGTACCAGAGGGGACATTGCGCTGTCTCCTGAGCAGCGAAGCGGTACACCTAAACCTGGCCAAACACTCTCCAGATTTACTTCACCACTTCTGGGTGAAGTATCCATTCCCCGGGCCTCGGCCCCTGTCTCGACAGGACGTCTGCTCCCATAAACAAGAACCAAGGCTTCCTCCACATGTCTAAGGCCCATAGGCACCGCCGCGTGACCTTGATCATGCGAAGCGAGTTTCCCCTCGGGGAGAACTTGGTCTTGTGCCAACACTAATGGGGTCTCATGTACAGCAGGCCAATAGGTATCACGTTGGACGCAGCTGCCATCAGACCGAGCAGTTTCTGAAACTGCTTGACAGTGAGTGACTGGCCTTCTTTCACTCTCCTGCCTTCCGTGAGGATCGACTCGATCCGAGCAGGGGACATACGTGCCTGCATCCTGGTCGAATCCCACACCACACCAAGATAAGTGGTTCTCTGTAATGGAGAAAGCACACTCTTCTTGGCGTTCAGTCTTAACCCCAACACTTTCATGTGAGCGAGAACAACATCTCGATGTTGAGCCACCACCTGCTCTGATAGAGCGAGAATCAACCAATGTCATTGATGTAATTGAATATGCAGATGCCTTGTAGCCGCAACAGAGCTAATGCAGCATCCACACACTTTGTAAAAGTGTGGGGTGAGAGTGCTAGGCCGAAGGTAAGAATCAGATATTGGTAAGCTTCCCCCGAAAGCAAACCTCAGGAACTTCCTGTGAATGGGAAGTATGGAGACATGGAAGTATGCGTCTTCTAGATTGATCGTGACAAACCAGTCCTCGGACCTGGTCTGAGACACGACCTATTTGAGTGTGATCATCTTGAACTTCAGTCTGGAGACTGAGTGGTTCAATTGACGCAGATCTAGAATGGGACGTAACCCTCCATCCTTCTTTGGAACTATGAGATACCAGCTGTCGAACCCGGACTCTCGTTCGTGAGGAGGAACCTTCTCGATGGCCTCCTTAAGAGAGTATCTACTTCTCGTCCCAATATCAGAGCCTGCCCGGGGTCCACCAGAGTGGAAACCACCCCGTTGAATCGAGGTGGAGGAGAACCGAACTGGATTCTGAAGCCTCTCTCTACAGTGCAGGACCCATCAAGACACATTTGGCAGTAGTTTTCATGCTGCCAAGTAGTCTACTAAGGGAACCAGTCTCTCGAGACAGGCCTCTGGTGTAATCAGAACGGCTAATTCGGTGCCCTGTAACGGCGTACCGGCAGAGGACGGTCGGACTTGCTGCTCTAGAGACCCCCGAAGGGGTTGCGAACATCTCAGCTCTGCTACGTCTCTGGGCGGAAAGAACTGAGATGGTGCTCGCTGGAGATCGCTGTGCCCTGTAACACCGTATGTGGCAGGCTTGGCAGACCAATCTCCTGAGGGCACTGAGGAGAGACGGGCACCGTGCACTGCGGTGAAAGCCGCTCTTCCACAGAGGAGGCTATCCTTGTAGACACTGAGCCACAAGCATCAGTGCCTATTGGCCGAGGACCTCTTCGCCTGAAGGACGGTCCGCAGATCCGGCTTAGGCTTCGAGGCCCCCGACCGAGAGCTGTGCTTCCCGCCTCGGCCCTGCCGTGGGGGGGGGGGCACGGGCGGTGACACGCAGCCCCCTGAGCTAGAGAGCGGCGAGGGAGAAACCGCTGGAACGCCACCGCCTGCTTCCCGGCCTCCTGGTGCCTGTCGACGACGGCGCCAACAGCGTCGCAAAACAGGCCAGAAGGTGAAAGCGGGGCGTCCAGGAGGAAGACCCTGTCACGGTCTTTGATATCAGACAGGGTCAACCAGAAATGCCTCTCTGCTGTCACCAGAGCTGCCATAGACTGCCCAATGGCACGAGCGGTCTCCTTGGTGGCGCGGATAGACAAATCAGCGATTTTTTGTAGTCTTTGATGTCCTCCGCATTAACTCCTTTGCCCTCATCGAGCTCTTTGAGCAGTTTGGAGGGCAGAGTCGGAGCCTTCAGAGATGACGCAGCATCAGGGGACAGATAGCTCGCAAGCGTCTGTTCCACCAGAGGTATCTCTCTGTAACCAGCGCTCACTCGTCCTCCTCACATTACCATAGTAATCGGACTAGAGGACGAAGAGGTCGGCCGAAAATGGTTTCGCCCATGATCTCAAAACCTCTGTGTGAAGATCGGGGAAAAACGGCAGGCTCTGGTGTGGAGGTGGTGTTTTAAACCACAGAAAGCGTCCATCCAGCTTGCCTCTCTGCAGTTCAACATGACACTCGGCTGGCCAGTTAATGATTAATTTGGCCACGGCACGAGTGACCACATCCACAAGCTCCTCATATTGGGGCGAATGAGAGGGAACATCATCGACGCTTTCCACATCAATCTCCTCAGAGGAAGATATGAGAAACGCCGAGCCAGCTGCCCGAGGGGAAGTATCCGCAGCGCGGGCTTCCAATCTCGGGGAGCAGCTATAAGATCTGATGGGTGAGGACGGAGATAGAGAAACACTTGTCTCCAATCCCTCCATCAGATCTAACTGCGAGTCCCACGAGCGCAGGCGCCGCTCCACCTCGTTGGTAGCTTCCTCCTTCGGGAGCCGACTCTGCATGCCTTGCTCCCAAACAAACCATACACAGGCTGTGTTTATCACCTGCAGACATGTAAGGTTTGCAGGAAGGAACACATCGCCTGTAATGTGCTTCATTTCTCTCGTCCTCTAAATGCTTAGCCTTAAGCTGACTTTTAGACATGCTTGCAGATAGACAGACAACACCAAATAAGACAGACAGCACACAGAGCGCTAACTGAATGACAGAAAGCTGACGCGGTTTCACCGCACGTGCTTTTATACCAGCTGGTCATTACGTCATCTCACCCGTGACGTCTCGCTCATTCATGGACAGATTTAACTTTTATTCAGAGCCGGTTACGCTGAAGGCATTCCCCGAGCGTCCTTCGACGCAGCTCGAAGTTGGCGAAGAAGAACCACAGTTACTGTGGTAATAGCATGATAAAGTGTCGTGTTGTGTTTTAACTTCAATTATCACAGTACAACCACTGTTACTGTGGTAAAGAGCATTATATGTGTCCTGTTTAATGTGCTTTAACTTCAAATATCACACTAAAACCACTGTTACTGTGGTTACTCATGTCTTTTTTCTTTTTAAACATCCCGTGTCCTTTGCGTCTGTGTACTGACGCTAAACGTTTCAGATGGAAAAAGTAGTGATGGTCGGTCTTGAACGATCCGTTCATTTTGAACGAATCTTTAATGTGACTCAAGAAGAACGAGTCGTATCAGGGAGTGATTTGTTCAGTCACGCATGCGATCTCATGCGCACCATCCTATAGGTTCTGTACTGGAATAGTTCACCAGTTTCGAGTCTTCAGGTTTTTCCGAGTCATTCGTTCATCATGTAAATAATGCAGTATGTGCCGGAAAGACAATTGATTGGTTCTCCTTTTGAGTCTTCGGTTTTGAGTCGTTCATAATTTGCCCCGTAAGCTAAACCTTTGCAGTCTAAGGGAAAAGACTTAACAATAATAATATTAATAAACAACTCTTACTTTATCACCTTTGTTACCGCATTCAGTGTTATGGAAAATAACTATCATGACAAAAATGTACACATTTATAAACTGTAAGAAATATAAACCTACAATTTGAAACCAGAAATACTTCACCTAACTGTAAAGGTGCGTTCACACCAGACGCGAATGAAGCGAATAAATTGCGCTATTCGCGCATAGTTGGACGCTTGAACACTTTGAGTTTACTCGCTTCATCCGCGCGTGAAATTCGCTTCATTCACGCGTAAAATTTGCTTCATTCGCATGTGAAATTCACTACACAACAGACACGAATTCGCGTCATGGGAGGGGCTTCTGCCAGACAGCTCCATTCTCGTTGCAAAAATTATTCCTGTTTTTGTAAAAGTACGAAGATGTATATACAGCTCCGGGTACCCACAAACAACCACAATTAATTTGTCCTCCATTGTTGTTTCGGATTTTCTGCCTCCGCTCGTAATGACGTCACTGCTAGAGCAAGCTCCTGATTGGTTAACGGGACGCGAATATCTGCCAAAGTTCAGATTTTGTTCGCGCTATTCAGGCGAATGGCATGTCAAATGCTCAATTTGCGCCGCGTAATTCACGCCATTCGCGTGAATAGCACCGCAGGATTGTCTATCGCGACTTTGCATCGACTTAACATGTAAATCATTCGCGTGTAATGCTTCATTCGCGTCTGGTGTAAACGCACCTTAAGAGTAAATAATAATTATAATAATAATAACTATGCACACGTTTGTAAGGAAGCTTGCAAATTAACTAATTTATCTATGCTGGCACGTCATGTGAAAGAATTAAAAAGTGAACTAATCAATTCTCTTTCCGGCTCATATACTGCATAGATTTAGCTTATGGGGCTGTCACGTGATGAACGAACGACTCAAAGGTCCGAGTCAGTAAAATGATCCGAACTTCCCATCACTAATTGAAAGCAATGCAGGTCCGAGTTTGTCGATATAGGTGTTTGTCGACACCTTTGGCGTCTTCGCAGTGACGCTAAAGCCTCTTAACCATGCTTCGGTTTTTGACGCCTAGAAAGTGAGAATGGGTTGTATATTTGTATGTAGACTGCTATTTAGGATCAATAAGATTTTTCTCTTAACAGAAAAAGTATCTTATGTTAAGACATCTCTTATGCTCACCAATGTTGAAATTATTTGATAAAAAAATACAGTAAATACAGTAATATTAGGAAATATTATAATAACTTTAAATAGCGAATTTCTATTTTAATACACTTTACAATATAAACGATTCCTAATCCCTGAGTATCTGAGTCCACAACATACAGCATATTGAGTAGGAGAAACTTTGTAAGTATATGTCAACTTATTCTACAAATCCTAATCCTACTCTGAGAGATAGTAGACATGCAGTTGTAAATTAATGATAATTGTTTGACATGAAGTGACAAAGTTACTTATAGTGAGTAGAATGTCTAAAGTGGACTATCAAAATAAAGTGTAACCGATTCTTGTGATGGCAATGCTTGAATTTTCATTAACCATACTACAGTTGTAAGAGTACATGATTCTTTAGAATTGATTGATTGATTGGTTGGTTGGTTGATTGTTTGGTTGATTAGTTGGTTGGTTGATTGATTGATTGATTGATTGATTGATTGATTGATTGATTGATTGATTGATTGATTGATTGATTGATTGATTGATTTACAACCTGTGATACTTTTTTAGGAAGGTGAATTAAGTGTCTGAATATAAAGATTTGTGCTGCACGCTGAAGGTCTGCCTCATAGTTTGCTGGATGATGTCCAAGAAAATCTGCTATCATCAAAGCAGTAAAAACGACACACTACTCCACATAATTTCCTCTATTTCTAATCATATTTTCTTTCCTAAGATTTGATCACTGCCAAGTCCTGATGCTCGAGTAGGTCTTCTACACAATAGACCAATATGGTTTCAGAATATGGAGGTGAGTTCAGTTATCAATAATGCTTACAGCCCCTAAAATGGCAAGAAATAATATCTGAAGCTAATGTGCCTGAAATTCTCATTTAAGAGTCTGTGAGCTAACCTCCTTAGCACGTCCCCTTGAGGAAATGGGGGATATGATTAGGAATTCGTTAGCAGGCTTCTATTTTTATGCTGATGACACACTTTTCTCTCCTCTCTCCCAATGTTGCTGGCTCTTGACTTTCTCAACGCTTCTCAAACTAGATCAGCTCTTTGCCACAGCGTCGAGAAATGTGACACGCTGTTCATTAAGGAAAAAACCAATGGCCTCAGGGAGACGGTGGCAGTGGCATAATGGATGAATCTGATTTGCACTTTACATTATGGAAAATGGTTAAATTTAAAGTTGCTTGATTATGCCTGGAACTAGAGATTGAATGATGTGTTTATATATCAAGTTTTCTGGAGGTTTACACTTAACTTTTAAAGGGTTAAGTTCATCCAGAAATTTAAATTCTGTCATTAATTACTCATGACCTCATGTTGTTCCAAACCCGTAAAAAATTCAAAAATTAAGATATTTTAATATTACGATATTAAAAACATATATATATATATATACAACCTATATAAAACTATATATACAACCTATATAAAACCCCTACTTTAGCCCTTTTCAGATGGTAATTTTTCTCAGGGGGACGTAAGTTATTTTCACCATTTACAGGGGGTAGTTTGATTTTAATGCTGTCCGAATCCAGCATGTCAGTGTTTTTCTCTCACCACGTCAAAATTTCAAAATTTTCTCTCCCCGTCCGAATTACCTACTGTTTTTGACAAACACCAAAGTTGTGTGATAATTTAATTGCCATCCGAATCCACATCTCTGAGTTTATGGGATTTTTTTATTTTATTCAAAATTCAGTGTTTAAACCCTTTTTGAGCACTCCGTAAAGTAATGTTGTTCTTTGGTGTAATTTGCATACATATTTATTTCTGAAATGCTGGAAATTATTTAAAACAACAATACTTCATCACTGCTCCACCACAGCAACTGGGAGCAGAAAGCACATACAAATTAGAAATGGGTCTTTATTATGGCAGAAGCAGGTATGCAATACAATTTTAAAATGTGTATTATAAACAGATATATATCACGTATAATTATATAAACTATAGCGCATCTATTTTCTTATTTTTAAACAGGAGATTTAAATAATCAAACAATAAATAGGATTGTTATAAAATATGCTTGGAATAATAAGAATACATTTTACATAATATTTTAAGTAAATTCGACACATTAATAAGAATACATTTGTAAATAAAATACATTTTATATACAGCAGACAATCATGTGACTGACTTGAATAAATCGCCATCTGAATCCATGAGTTTTATCATTGAGGTGATATGTAAATTTATTTTTACAGACATCCATATGATAAACAATTACTGTTCAAATCTACAGACACCAATGGAACTGACATGTTCAAGGCTCTGAAAGGTAGTAAGGACATCATTAAAACAAGTCTTTCTTCTGAATTGCTCTCCACCATTATCGAGAATATCATGGTGCCTGCATGTGGTGCTGCTGACGTACAACACGCATGCACTACACTAGAGGTCTTCACATGTCCAAAAATTCATACCCCAACCCAAACCGACCTGGACCCATATTTGATTTGAATGTGGGACCCGAACCCGTGCAGACCCAAGAAATTCTTGAAATGTAATACCCGAACCCAGTGGCGGAAGAGTACTGAAAATACTCAAGTAAAAGTACCATTACCTTCCCAAAAATATAGTGTGAGTAGAGTAAAAGTACTTGTCCAAAAAACTACTTGAGTAAGAGTAAAAGAGTAGCCTATTTAAAAGTACTCATGAGTATTGAGTAGTGAGTACTGAGCTGTGGATTCTACCCGTCATAATAAGCACTGTACACTGCATTTTCTTCATTTAAAAAAACATTGTACATTCTGTAATTCACATTATCTTGTTTGTCATAAAGAATTAAGAATATCTATCATCCAGCAGTTTTATTTTTGACTGTGAACTCTTTTAATACATAAAAAAAAGCACAGAAACAGTATTCAGTTGAAGAAAAGATGAAAGTTATTCTCAGTACAATCATCCTCATTTAAATCATAAAGTTTGAAAAAAATATTTAAAAGCATGTGTAAGGCCACTGAGACAGCATGCTGTTGTTGCACATATAATATTAATGTTTAGAACAGTGCACATACAAGCACCATTAGAAATTCATAATTCACTATCACACACCATGATATGAGTTAAAATGAGAGCCCATTTCTCTCCAAAACAGTGCTAGTTTTAGCGTTTTGCAATAAAGAAAAAGATAGCCTAACTAAACTTGGATAATTTGTGTTAATTTTTAACATAAATGCACATTGTTCTATAAGGATGACATCATGCAATACCTTTTACACATTTACTAGAAAAGGTATGTTGATAAAACAATTTGTAAGTAAAAATGCATTTAATAACTAAGTATTTCTGGGGGAACTTTTTCAAAAGAAAGCAAACGCACGTCTCTTTGCTGAGCCGCGGCGGTCTCGGTGAATCAGCAGCATCCACAACTGAATGGAACAAAGTGTTGAACTTGAAATTGTTTATGCGCGAAACAAGTTGCGAAAAAAAAAACGTTTTGCCTTAACTACTGTTAGTAGCCTTCTCACCGACTGCGATGCATACAATCCTCTTTGCCAATGCATTTCCATCCATGGTAGGCTGTTGTTCCTCTCTCTTGTTGACTAAAAGAGCCTTCTTAATCCACTCATTATCCAGCTTCAAAAGTTTACTTACAGTCACGGTTGGAGACGGATGACTAATGCAACTTTGCAGTTTTTTTATCTTATTAAGTCAACTTCGACGGTTCCGTTTACCCTTTTGAGCTACAATAACAATACTTTGTGTTGGTTGTCGAAGACTCGAAGCAATAATTTTTTTAGCAAAAAACGCACAGAACAAGAAGTGTCTTACACTTTACTGCGTGCGTGTTCAATAACAGATGCGTCTCTTCTTCAGTTTTCTCACATTACTGATGAAGGAATCCATGTAATCACCGTCCGCTTACCGGCTACTATATTAAATCTGGTGTCGGATTTAAATAAATAGATTTTTCCTACCCTGTCAGATTTTGCTACCTCCCATTAAAACAGTGGGTAGTACAATTCGACAACGAAAACTTCTACCTGTAAAATTATGTTTTAACAGTGGTATTAATGTGTATACCTAGCACGACCCTAAACCTACCCTTACAGTAATGCAGATACAATTACGTGTTATATTCGCAGTTGTGGATATATCGAGTGGATAGCCAGTGCCGCCACTCCTCGAGGGCCAGCTTGATGGCTAGCAGTTGCCGATGTCATAGTTCTGCTCAGCCGGGGATAGCTTCTTTGAGAAGAAGGCACATGGATGGAGTACAGGGGCCTCACCTCTACGCTGGGACAACACTGCTCCAACTCAAAGGGAGGAAGCGTCCACTTCTACAATGAAAGGTATTGTGGGGTCTGGATGGAGGAGAGCGGGAGCAGTGCAGAAGGAGGCTTTCAGTTTCTGGAAGGCTTTGACCGCCTCTGGCGTCCAACAGAGACGTTTCAGCTTCTGGCGAAGGAGAAAGGTGAATGAGGCTGAAACCACTGAAACCACATCACTGTAACCACAGATGAATCTTGGGTAGAAGTTTGCAAACCCCAGGAAGCGTTGTAAATCTTTGATGGTAAGAGGATGTGGACAATTCTTAACGGCTTCCACTTTGGTATGATCCATCTGGATACCCTCCGGAGTGAGAACGTACCCGAGGAACTGGATGGTTGATCGATGGAACTCATATTTCTCTAGCTTTAGATATAGGTGGTATTGACGGAGCCGGTTGAGTATTTGTTGAACATGCTAGATGTGGTAAGAGAGGTGGGTGGAGTAAATGAGGTTATTATCGATGTATATAATAACGGATTTGTGTAGTATGTCCCGGAAGATCTCGTTCATGATGTTTAGAAAGACTGAAGGTGAGTTGGAAAGCCCATACGGCATGACCTGATATTCATAGTGTCCAGATGGAGTGATGAATGCAGTCTTCCACTCATCTCCTTGACGGATACGAATAAGGTTATAGGCACTGCGAAGGTCTAGCTTAGAGAAGAAGTGAGCTCCACGCAGTTCCTCGAGGGCCGCTGGTAACAAATGGCGCTTTTCCACTGCATGGTACGGTACGGTACGGCTCAGTTCGGGTCGGTTTGCGTTTCCACTGCAGTTTAGTACCGCTATAGAGTGGGCGGGATTATTCACGCGTCGTTATAATTGCGCCACCTCTACTGCCGTGACATCATCGTAAACGCGCCACAAACAAACTCACAACAAAGAAAGGAGACGGAATAGTGTTCTTCATTCTCAGCATGTGGATGTTTTTAACCACAATGGAGAGGTCTATGAGAACGCTTGGGATTTACCCCCAGCAGCAGAGACTGTGGTGACAGTGACACGGGCGGTAGATGAGGAGGGCAGAGATGTTCGTGCAGGTGGGCTGCGTTACTTGATTAGTTAACTATTCATGCAGCGTAAATTCTGTAAAGTGAATTATCAATAAACCTTTGAATATTTCAAAATGCACAATGTATCTCTTGTTTTTTTATTTATGTGATGATTTTTATAATCGTGGCATTAATCATTTGTCTTTTTCAAGAGGTTCATTATGTGCTCATACAATAATACATATTTAATATAGTCTGGAGGTACACTTATTTGATCAGATTGTTTTTAATTGAAGCAAAACACAGATACAAAGGTAAAAATATAAACAGAAGACATACTCTGAAAATATAGCAAGTTCAAATGTATATACATAAGGCTTTTTCCTTCGGCGTCGTGCCATCAAACTCTCACTGGATCCGCTCCTCGGCTATCAATGAGAGGAACGTCTGAACTTCCTCAACAGACAACGACACTGCTATTTTGTGGTTGATGCAAAAAGGTGCGTTTGTTGAAACAAAAGCTGCGTTCGCTGGCTGTGCTGATTTAAATCTAGCGGGTCTATGGGTCTCATGTCGCAAGTTCATTGACGCAGTAATGACGATTCTCTCCGGCCAATCAGTGATCAACAGAGTTTACACGTCACGTTTTGGTAACGGTACGGTTACCAAAAGTGAACCGTACCGAACCGTACCGTGCCGTACCATGCAGTGGAAAAGCGCCAAAAGATAGGGGGTAAGCAAACTTCACCGTTTGGGAGTTGAGACTACGATAATCGGTACGTGGTCGGAGCCCACCATCCTTCTTGGCCACGAAGAATAAAACCGGAAGCCGTCGGAGAGGTGGATGGTCAGATGAACCCCTGTTGCAATGCTTCCTTGATGTACTCCTCCATGGCCTTGCGCTCCGGGATCGACAATGGGTAAACTACCTTTAGGGAGTTTGGTTCCAGGCAGGAGGTCGACCCTTGAGGCGATTTCCAGGCTCTCGACAGTGGTAGATCCTAAGATGGCCGTTCTTTGGGGAGGAACCGGAAGGGATCGAAGGCAGTGCTGAAGGCAGTAGGTACTCCATTTTTCAATGTCTCCCGAACTCCATCTAATGGTAGGCTGGTGTTCGGCCATCCACGGGCGCTTCAGCACGACATCAATGGCGGATTCCTCCAGCACCAGCAATGTAAGTGTTTCCTCATGCAGGCAGCCAATACTGAGGGTTAATTCGGGAGTTTTGCACCGCACCAGTCCATTGCCCAGCGGTTCTCCTTGAATCGTTGTGATCTGATAGCAGGTAGGACTCCTTTGACGTGGAATATTGAAGGCAGACAGTAGGTGAGAAGAGAGGAAATTTCCCGAAGAACCAGAATCAAAGATGATCTTTACTGGGAAAGACTGATTGGCATGGATTAGCACTGCATCATGAAATCGTGGATTATTAATCACCGTGTTGATCTGAATGGTACTCCCCACTGGGCGTGGAGGACGGACTGGGCAGGTCTGAAGGAGATGACCCTCTTCTCCACAATACAGGCACAGTTTCAGTCGGATGCCGCATTGGCGTTCAGTGGCGGACAGATGATATTGATCCGTTTGCTTGGCCTCATGATTTGGAGAGTCGTTGGTGGGTGAGGTGTAAGAAGGAGTTCTTTCCTCGGTGGAGACCGCATAGATGTTGTGAGACGTGTTGGGCCTTCAGCAGAAAACTTTCCAGTCCCACGGCGTTCTCAAAGATCGACATCTGCTGTCGGAGTTTGGGGTTTAACCCGCGACGGTATGCAGAGAGGAGTGCAGTTTCATTCCAGCCGCTGGATGCCGCCAGCGTGCGGAAATGAGTGGTGTACTCGTGAATGTTCCGGTTCACTTGCCGTAGTTGAAACAGTTCATCATGGATAGATAGAGAGGAAGTACTAGTGCCAAACACGTCCTTAAAATGTGCTATAAAGGAGTCAATAGATCGAATTACCGGACTTTTCAAATTCCTTAAGGATTCTGCCCACTGGCGAGCCCTTCCAGACAGCAGAGAAATTACGAAGGATACCTTCGCACGATGTTATGTACCTGCTGAATTCGGAAAGGTTGTGAAAACCGAAATGCATCATTTCTCTGACGCGAGTACCTGTGGTTACGGTCAGTGTTCTTATCTGAGAATGATAAATGTGAAGGATGAAATTCATTGCACCTTTCTCATTGGCAAAGCCCGGGTTTCTCCTTCAAAGATTATTACTATACCGAGATTAGAGTTGAGTGCAGCTGTGGTATCAGTCAGAATGAGCAATATGCTCAGAGAAGAGCTTAACCTCCCGAATGTCGACGAATTCTTTTGGACTGATTCAAAAATGGTTTTGGGTTACATAAATAAAGACGTCCGCCGTTTTCACACATTTGTAGCCAATAGAGTCCAAAAAATACGTCAAAGCTGTCTAACTGGTTCTCTGGTCCCTCATTCTTGTGGGAAAGGGAAATAACGACCTCAGATGTTGTGCTGGATCTCCCAGTAGGAGACCCAGAAGTAAAGAAAATTCGGACATTACAAACAAAGACAGAGGAAAGTAAAGATCTTGTAGACCATTTGACAAAGTTCTCATCTTGGTCTAAAACTCTTAAAGCCATTGCACGCCTTCTGCGATGGATTAAGAAGGATAAAACAAATTTACCGGCTTCTGCAAGTGAACAAGAGGATGCTAAATGCTTGATTCTAAAAGGAGTACAAAAGCAAATGTATCAGAACGAGATTGATATGTTGAGTCAAGGAAAACAACTTCCAAGTCACAGTAAACTTCATCACTTGGATGCCTTCATAGACAAGGATGGTATGATCAAGGTGGGAGGTAGATTAAGTCACTCATCATACTCTCACTCATTTAAGCATCCACTGATCCTTCCTAAAGAGCATCATGTAACAGAGCTGATAATTGCACACTGTCATGCAAGTGTAAAGCATCAAGGTAAAGGTTTCAAAATTAATGAAATCAGATCGTGTGGCTATTGGATACCTGGGATAAATAGAGCCGTCCCATCTTACATTCGCAACTGTGTAACTTGTAGAAGGCTGAGAAGATCTGCTGAAGGACAGAGGATGAGTGATCTTCCCTCAGAACGTGTAGAGCAGGGGTCCCCAAACTACGGCCCGCGGGCCGAATGCGGCCCTCCCCCACATTTGGACTGGCCCCCTGAACAATGCCAGATACATACTTTGTCATTTTAAAATGTAATTTTTTATATATGTTTTACTTATATCATGTCAGTATTTTATAATAAGGGTTGACTTTCAAACTAAAATTTACTTTAACTTAGTTATTAACGTAGCTTAATTAATTTTAAAATTCACATACCAACCTACGTTCAAGACTACGTTCAACGTAACGTGTCATCGCGATCGAACAGGTGACACGCGCGAGCTGAAGGCGGAGTTTGACGTGCGACTCCGTGAGCTACATGTCCATGCTAAAGAAATCCGTCTTTTCCAGAACCCCTTCGCTGCTGACATTGACATTGACGAAGCCTTGCCTTGTTATCAGTTTAAGTCGGCTGAGTTACAGAACTGTGATGTTCTGAAAGACGCATTTAAGCCCAACGGTTTCATTGAGTTCTATGCTGCCCTCCCTAATAATATACCCAAACATCAAAAGGCATGCAATGAAGATGTCCACACTTTTTGGCAGCACGTATATCTGTGAGCAAACCTTTTCATTCATGAAACTGATAAACTCAGATGAGATCAAGACTCACTGTTGAACATTTGCATCAGACTTTGAGACTGGCTGTGACATTGGACATCTCACCACCTAGAAGCAAGCCCACAGTTAACACTAATTAATATGCATAAGTAAATGTTTTGATTTTAAATAGCACTGAAAAGTATTGATAATTTGTTTTGTATGGTGCACAAAATAATAAACTCTTCCAGCAATAGGAGGCATAATAAATTAAATTAAAATCTTAACAATAATACTAGTAGTCACTCCTGCCCATGTAATTTTTTGGCATAAACCAACCCGGCCCCCCATTAAACAAGGACAAATTATGTGGCCCTCGCAATAAAAAGTTTGGGGACCCCTGGTGTAGAGCCTTCTTCACCTTTTACGTTTTGTGGTATGGACTGCTTTGGTCCTTTTGTGACTAAAGAAGGAAGAAAACATCACAAAAGGTATGGTCTGCTTCTAACATGCCTGTGTTCGAGAGCTATTCATATAGAAATGTTAAACGATGTGTCCACAGATGCATTTATTAACAGTCTAAGGTGCTTTATTGCAATTCGAGGCACAGCACGGCAAATAAGATGTGACCAAGGTACCAATTTCGTTGGCGCAAAGAACGAGCTGAACTCAGCACTGCAGGAACTTGATCCAGAAAGGCTCACTACTTTTCTTGCAGATAAACAGTGTGACTTTGTTTTGAATGCCCCCCATTCCAGTCATGCAGGGGGTGTATGGGAGCGGCAAATCAAAACTGTACGGAGCATTCTTAACGCTACCATAACCCTTTCATCAGGCAGACTTGATGATGCTTCATTGCGCATCTTGTTTTATGAAGCCATGGCAATAGTCAATAGTCGCCCCTTTACAGTTGACAACCTGAATGACCCCAAGAGCTTAGAACCGCTCACACCTAATCATCTGATTACCATGAAATCTACCACAGCCCTACCACCACCAGAAAAGTTCATAAGAGAGGATGTGTAAACGAAAAAGAGATGGAGACGTGTGCAGTACCTTACTGAACAGTTTTGGAGCAGATGGAAAAAAGAGTATCTTCACAACATCGCTGCTCGACAATGCTGGCATGCTCTAAAAAGGAATTTTCTAATTGGTGACGTGGTCATGGATATCGATGAAACCTTACCAAGGAGTGAATGGAGATTAGGAAGGATTATAGAGACTGTTCTGAGCCCTGATGGACTAGTAAGAAAGGCTAAAGTAGCACTTGGTGACAAAAGACTAAACAAGAAAGGAGAACGAATGCATAAAATCTCAATAGTAGAAAGGCCAGCTCAGAAGTTGGTCTTGTTGTTGGAAGCGGAGTAAATGCATCTTCAAAATTACTTTATTATACTTTACATACTCACGAAGGTTATAAGTGTAAATTAGTCATGTTTAAGAAACATTGATAATTTGGTGGGAGTGTAACAGACTTTAATAAGAGGTATCTTTAATTTCTCTATTTGTTTTGTGTTACCTTTGAAAAATTTGTATGTTAAACATTGTTTAAGGATCGCATTATTTCCGTTGTTTAAGGGGGACCTTTATTTTGAAACGGAATCTGCTTTACACAGAAAAGAGAAGAAAGAGAAATTGTATGGATGAAGATCGAACGCTTAATGATGGCAACTCGTGCACAAAAGGACGGTTTATAAGTTTATTCAGCACCCCCCCGAAAAGGCATAAGGTTTGTGTATTTGTATACTGTTAGTTAAAAGCCAGTGCTTTGGGAAAATCGCTGAACATGTCTAGTAATGTTAATATACATTTTTGTATCGCTTTATTAAGCTCTTAAGGTGATTTCTGGAGTAAAAAGGAACGCTAATAAAACTTCATGAAACATCAGTAAAGTGTTGGCCATCATTCGGACGGGGTCCGCTACAGAGAATATTACACGACACGCTGATTCTTTAACAATGCATTGGTGCAAAATCGCACACCTTTTGGACAAGTCTCACAACATGATTTACACAAATACTGCCCAAACAAAATACTGATTTTGTGCACTTTATTTACTGTACCAATATTTTAAATTGGCCTTTGAACTTAGCTTTACTGCATGGCAAAAAACAAAAAAAGCGTTAGCTTGCCAAAGCACTGACAGAGCCCATTGATCTAATGGCATTGATGAGCGCTCCAAATGCAAGCATGCAACAATCACGCCGGCTTCACACTGCAAGCGTAAGCAGGGCGTAAGCAGCGCAGAAGCGGTGCGTATGCAGAGCAGGAGCAGCGCGTAGCCATTTTGCATTCACACCGGCAGCGTTTGCAGCGCGCGGCTGAACAGCGTCTTCTGTACAAAATGGGCAAATTCGAATCTAATTTTAAATACAATTGGTCTTGATGTATTATTAGAATAGTTCATATTACTGTATTTGTTTTATTTACACTGTACATGTGCATCTGCGTTTATGTGCAGTACGGATTGTAGATAGAAGAAAGGCAATTGCGCTGTATTTGTTACTACGGAGATTACGAAGAAGGATACGACGTGATTTTGGGTGCCCCAGGCAACGGAACAGCAAAAACAATAACTGACCATAGCAGAAATGTTATAGTTATTTTATACATTGTGTTTATATTGAATATGGTCAATATTTTAAAGGTTTGTACTTGTAACCAGAAGTTTCTTTTTGCACATATATACTGTAAGCTGCTGTTCTTTATGTTTGTTTGTATTGATTGTTATTTACAGATTGTAAAAGTTGTACTGATTGGACAGATTGTACTTTTTGTCTTTCAATACAAAAAAAAACATTAAAATGACGTACCATCTGCCAACGCAAAATGACTAGTCCTTTGTAAAAAAACACATTAATTATAGGAGAATGACATGCCTTTGAAGTTTTGGTCAAAAGATTACATCTACAATGTTGACATATTTTGCATCTTTATTCAACATTTAACATTTATTAGCAAACCTCTTCATAATGCCTGCTGACGAACGCTTCTTTAATAATGAAGCAATATCTGATAAACATACTCATAAACCGCAGATTTACAAGCAATCTCCATGCTAACATCTTCAACATGCATCGTAAATGTCTTTATTAACACTATGTGTAAACGTTTTAATAGGGATATTAGCAAACACACGAAAAACACACTTTCAAACAAGTCACCCACATCATAGACTTATTTGGTGTAGCTACATGTGTAATATTTATGTGACTTTGAATATGTATTTATTCGTTTGTCAATTCGTGTTTTTCCACTTCTACGATGAGACGAGTGTCGTCCATTATGTCATCTTCCAGGTGTACTCTGAAGACCCTCGTCTGGCTACACCGGGCGCTGTCACGTGCGTTTGTTGATGATGCCTGTTGTCAGCATGACATCTGCTTCTATGCCAACATATAGGCCTATAAACTACACAATATATATTACAACTTGCTACGAAATTGTTGAACTTCATGGTTAACTGTTTAAAATACATTACATCCCATTTACAAACTTTATATATGTTTTTTGTTTGAGTGTCGATCATAAATAATGTCCTGTCACTGCGCCCCTGCGTGCTGTGTGAACGCTCTCATCCGTTAACATGCAGTGTGCATTACGATGCATGTTGAATATGTTAGCATGGAGATTGCTTGTAAATCTGCGGTTTATGTACGTTTATCAGATATTGCTTCATTATTAAATAAGCGTTCGTCAGCAGGCATTATGAAGAGGTTTGCTAATAAATGTTAAATGTTGAATAAAGATGCAAAAATATGTCAACATTGTAGATGTAATCTTTGACCAAAACTTCAAAGGCATGTCATTCTCCTATAATTAATGTGTTTTTTTACAAAGGACTAGTCATTTTGCGTTGTACGTCATTTTTTTTTTTTTTTTTTGAAAGACAAAAGTACAATCTGTCCAATCAGTACAACTTTTTACAATCTGTAAATAACAATCAATACAAACAAACATAAAGAACAGCAGCTAACAGTATATATGTGCAAAAATAAACTTCTGGTTACAAGTACAAACCTTTAAAATATTGACCATATTCAATATAAACACTATGTATAAAATAACTATAACATTTCTGCTATGGTCAGTTATTGTTTTTTGCTGTTCCGTTGCCTGGGGGCACCCAAAATCTACGTCGTATCCTTCTTCGTAATCTCCATAGTAACAAATACAGCGCAATTGCCTTTCTTCTATCTACAATACGTACTGCACATAAACACAGATGCACATGTACAGTGTAAATAAAACAAATACAGTAATATAAACTATTCTAATAATAAATCAAGACCAATTGTATTTAAAATTAGATTCGAATTTGTCCATTCTTTAAAGAAGACGCTGTTCAGCCGCGCGCTGCAAACGCTACCTGTGTGAAAGGGCAATGGGCGCGCCCTGCTCCTGCTCTGCGTACGCACCGCTTCTGCGCCGCTCACGCGCTGCTTACGCTTGCAGTGTGAAGCCGGCGTAAGACATCGTTGCAAAAACCCCATATTAGAACCTTTATTTTAACATTTACATTTTACATTTACATTTAGTCATTTAGCAGACGCTTTTATCCAAAGCGACTTACAATTGGGGAGTACATAAAGCGATTAATCTTGAAGAGGCAAACATACAGAGGAAGTGCCAATAACACCAAGTCTCAGGCATTGTTCAAATAAGTACAAGCTAGCAAGGGAAGGAGAGAAAGATAGAAAGATGAAGATTTTGAAAAAGTGAAAGAGTGTTTTTTTTTTTTTTTATATATAGTCAAGTAGAGTTGAAAGAGATGAGTTTTCAGTTGTTGCTTGAAAATTGACAGGGATCCAGTATTCCGGATGGGGGTGGGAAGATCATTCCACCGGCCAGGAACGGTGAAAGAGAATGTTCTGGAGAGTGATTTTGAGCCTCTCTGTGATGGTACCACGAGGCGTCGCTCACTAGCAGATCTCAGGCTTCTGGAGGGGATGTAAGTTCGTAATAGTGAGTGGAAGTAGGTGGGTGCTGAGCCTGTGATTGTTCTATATGCAAGCATCAGTGTCTTGAACTGGATGCGAGCTGCAACTGGTAGCCAGTGCAAGGAGACAAAGAGAGGTGTAACATGGGCTCTCTTGGGCTCGTTGAAGATCAGTCGTGCCGCTGCATTCTGCATTTTAAGGAGCATAATAAGGTTTTGTAGCTTTGTAGCTTGTAGCTTGTTCCTTTTGACCATAAAAAATTGCTTCCATTAACAAAGCTGTACCTCAATTCAGTAAAATAATGCCCAAATGCAAAATCTAAGCAAAAACGCCTCTAATATTTTTAATTTCTCTGGCTAGTTAAATTGAAAACGCGTATAAATAGACGCAAAGGTTTGGGCTGAAACGTCTGTATCTGTAACGCATCCCCTCCGTCCCCTCCTGCTCATTGTGGCTTTGGTATTATGTTCGTGTAAACAGGACACAGGGCCCTTGGACAGGGTAGGTCTGGAATATACTGTCTCCGCATTTGTTTTTCATAGAAAAGGGGATTGCAAATCCTGACGGGCATGATTAATCACCACGCGCCAGACATCTGAATACGGCTCGGGAAAGGTTCAACTTTTTAATTCATCCTACATGCAATCTATTCAAACCAGCTGCTGCCTTTCCTCATGCTCATTTTCACTCTTTTCTCAGTGACCACTGCTGCTATTCTCTCTCTCATTCTCTTTCTCTTTCCTTGGCTTTCATAATTATCAGGGGAGAAGGGGCACTGAAATCTGTTGTTTTTGAGGAGATTTTGGTCGTGTCAACGTCTCGAGCCGCAGCCAACTGTCTTCCTCTCTCTCCATTCTGTTGAATGATTATTTCAGGCTTACAGATATGACGAGGAAAACAGTCATTTTTCCCAACAAATACCTTTGTGAGTGAAGGGCTGCTCTGTGTACTTGTGAAAAAGGTAAGAAAAGTTTTGAAAATAGCTGTTGAGCGCTCTGTATTTTGTGTTGGATTGATTTTCTGTTTCCCTTTACCAGCAGACAACCCCAAGAGGGAGAAGTGGATCAAAACATTTTTGAAATGGTTCTGTCTCCGGCTTCCTTATTTTGTAGCTCACTTTAGAGCTAGTCTAATATTTCTCCTGGGGAGCTTGAACATACTCATCAAAATCTGTTGGGCAGCAACAGCCCACTAAAGCCACAGTATGGTTGCTCCAATTTTATAAAACATCTCCTCCATTATGAGAACAGGCAGAAAAACAAACCACAGCATGCTTGGCATCAAAGTCATTTAGAAAACAGCAGACAGACATGGAACAATTTCAATAACCCCACAAAGATACCACAGGAAAACATTTGGTCCATTAAACTATTCACATACGGCCTAACCCTTTCGAATGCAATTGATTTCCACCTCACAGTTTGAGGTGAGCTTAGGGTTCCAAATCCTAGTGAGCTGCCTCGCTGCCTACTGCCTACTGCCTACATAGACAGCTGCCTTCAAAGGGAGAGTCTTAAAGAGTTAGTTCACCATAATGTCATTTTTGTCATCATTTATACACCCACATTCATTCCAAAATGGTAAAGTGTTCTTTCTTTTGTGAAATTTCTAAAATATTTCGAGGAAGTGTTTTTCTTTTTTTTTTACATACCATATTAGTCAATGGTAATCAAAACTGGTTACATGCTATTTGGTTTGTAATGACACGAGGGTGAGTAAATGGCAGCATTTGTATTTATAATTTTATAATCAATATTTTCCTCTGGGTGTCCACACGATATTGGATGCATTATGTCACATAGCTTTTGATGTTAGAACTTAGTTAAAATTTGGTATCTAAAATGTTGTTTGCCTTAAAATGCACAGGTGTTGTGCTATTGGGGGTCTAGCCAAAACATATGCTAAATACTGGACAACAAAACCAGTCATAAGGGTAATTTTCCTCGAAATTGAGATTTATACATCATCTGAAAGCTGAATAAATAAGCTTTCCATTGATGTATCGTTTGTTATTTGGCCGAAAATCTGGAATCTGAGGGTCCAAAAAAAATCTAAATATTGAGAATATTGCCTTTAAATTTGTCCAAATTATGTTCTTAGCAATGCATATTACTTATCAAAAATTACGTTTTGATATATTTACAGTAGTACATTTATAAAATATCTTCATGGAACATGATCTTTACTTAATATCCTAATGATTTTTGGCATGAAATAAAAATCTATAATTTTGACCCTTACAATTTATTTTTGGCTATTGCTAAAAAATATATCCCAGCAACTTAAGACTGGTTTTGTGGTTCAGGGTCACATATATTCTGTAAAAAGCAGAGTTCGATTAAATGTATCTTTAAATTGAAAACAGACAAATAAATAAAGAAACAAACCTTCAAATGCTGAAATGTATAACATGATTATTTTGTAATAAGAGTCAAAATATGTTTCCAATCCTGTAATGCAAAATGGGTGATGCCAAATGTACATTTACATTAGAAATTTAGATCCCACTTTATATTAAATGGCCTTTATGGACATGCATCAAAAATAATTACAATACACTTATTGCATTCATATTGTGTTGCAAAACACTTATACGGATATGGTTAGGGACAAGTTTGGTGGTATGGGTAGGTTTAAGGGTAGGTCAACAGTGTAATTATTAATGTAATTACAGATTTAATTGCATGCATTTTATATATATATATATATTTGTATGTATGTATATATATATATATATATATATATACAATGTAAAAACATGTATGTACACAATAAGTGCATTATATCAAATTATTAATGTAAATATAAGTACATAGTAGTTCAGGCCACTAAATATAAAGTGGGACCTTAGCGATGAATTTTTTGGCCATTCTTTGCATATTTTGAAATATATTTTTAGAATATATCTGGAAATGGATTTTTAGCTCTATGGGAGAGCATTTGATTCCCTTCTTAAAATAAATGATAGCTTATTGGTAAACCTACTAAGCATTAGAAATGCATCAGGTGGATCTATTTTGCACTCCTTCTATACCGGGAGACATTTTAGCATATCTATGACTTGGTCTCCTCCAATACAAGCAACACATACATCTGTTTAAAGGATTAGTTGTGAATAATGCTGAAGGCAGAGGACAGTTTTTATCTGAGCCAGCCACTGCTGAATCCTCAGGTAGGCAATTTCAGAAGCCTGTTTGTCTCTTGAGCTGACTGACCTTGATAGACCCTTGTTGTTCTCCTGCACCGCCACACAAACAGACTGCAGATGATTTTATTGTTTGCCCTTTACTGTCTGAGAGACGGGTGCAGGGAGTCGGTGAGCATGGCGGAGAGAGAACATCAGTGGCACCCAGTACGCATTCGATTCCTCTTTGATGCCTGAACAAAACACTGCAGAAATCGTACATCTGCTATTCCTATTCCACGGAAACAGAAAACATTGAGAGAAAATGTAAATGGGGGACTATTCTATTGGTATTATTCATTTAAAAGTATTGTGTAGATTTTCCCCACTGAGTTTCACCTCGGCTCACTTTGGAATGACAGTCTTTCATCTCTAGCTGCACTTGCGAGCGTGAGTCACACTTCGACTTCACAGAGGAATCTTCCAGCTCTCCCTCTCTCCGCGTCTTAGTCTCTGAGACGAGTTTCTCCCTCTCTGACTTACTCTCTTACTGCGTTCTCTCTGTCTTGTTCCCTGAGGAAACAGGTTGAAGAATGAGCGGCTGACTACGGCATGTCAAGATCTTGAGACAAACAGACATTATCAAATGCACAAGTCAAAGTTTTAATAACATTTTCGATATCAAATGCGATAAGCACTTGGTTGACATCGGCTGCTGTTTATACAGTGGGGCAAAAAAGTATTTAGTCAGCCACCAATTGTGCAAGTTCTCCCACTTAAAAAGATGAGAGAGGCCTGTAATTTTCATCATAGGTATACCTCAACTATGAGAGACAAAATAAGAAAAAGAAATCCAGAAAATCACATTGTAGGATTTTTAAAGAATTTATTTGCAAATTATGGTGGAAAATAAGTATTTGGTCACCTACAAACAAGCAAGATTGCTGGCTCTCACAGTCCTGTAACTTCTTCTTTAAGAGGCTCCTCTGTCCTCCACACGTTACCTGTATTAATGGCATCTGTTTGAACTCGTTATCAGTATAAAAGACACCTGTCCACAACCTCAAACAGTCACACTCCAAACTCCACTATGGCCAAGACCAAAGAGCTGTCAAAGGACACCAGAAACAAAATTGTAGACCTGCACCAGGCTGGGAAGACTGAATCTGCAATAGGTAAGCAGCTTGGTGTGAAGAAATCAACTGTGGGAGCAATTATTAGAAAATGGAAGACATACAAGACCACTGATAATCTCCCTCGATCCGGGGCTCCACGCAAGATCTCACCCCATGGGGTCAAAATGATCACAAGAACTGTGAGCAAAAATCCCAGAACCACACGGGGGGACCTAGTGAATGACCTGCAGAGAGCTGGGACCAAAGTAACAAAGGCTACCATCAGTAACACACTGCGCCGCCAGGGACTCAAATCCTGCAGTGCCATACGTGTCCCCCTGCTTAAGCCAGTACATGTCCAGGCCCGTCTGAAGTTTGCTAGAGAGCATTTGGATGATCCAGAAGAGGATTGGGAGAATGTCATATGGTCAGATGAAACCAAAATATAACTTTTTGGTAAAAACTCAACTTGTCGTGTTTGGAGGAGAAAGAATGCTGAGTTGCATCCAAAGAACACCATACCTACTGTGAAGCATGGGGGTGGAAACATCATGCTTTGGGGCTGTTTTTCTGCAAAGGGACCTGGACGACTGATCTGTGTAAAGGAAAGAATGAATGGGGCCATGTATCGTGAGATTTTGAGTGAAAACCTCCTTCCATCAGCAAGGGCATTGAAGATGAAACGTGGCTGGGTCTTTCAGCATGACAATGATCCCAAACACACCACCCGGGCAACGAAGGAGTGGCTTTGTAAGAAGCATTTCAAGGTCCTGGAGTGGCCTAGCCAGTCTCCAGATCTCAACCCCATAGAAAATCTTTGGAGGGAGTTGAAAGTCCGTGTTGCCCAGCGACAGCCTCAAAACATCACTGCTCTAGAGGAGATCTGCATGGAGGAATGGGCCAAAATACCAGCAACAGTGTGTGAAAACCTTGTGAAGACTTACAGAAAACGTTTGTCCTCTGTCATTGCCAACAAAGGGTATATAACAAAGTATTGAGATTAAATTTTGTTATTGACCAAATACTTATTTTCCACCATAATTTGCAAATAAATTCTTTAAAAATCCTACAATGTGATTTTCTGGATTTTTTTTTCTTATTTTGTCTCTCATAATTGAGGTATACCTATGATAACAATTACAGGCCTCTCTCATCTTTTTAAGTGGGAGAACTTGCACAATTGGTGGCTGACTAAATACTTTTTTGCCCCACTGTATAATACCATAGATTGCCAGTACATATGGTTCTGCACACATTACTGGAAGAATATTGGCTTTATGCTTCTTTGATATCGGTCCATTCAGTGCTGCTGGAATTTACGAAGGGGTTTGTCCTTCGATGAATAGTCAAGGAGGTCTAAAAGAGAAAGCTATCATTGGCATGGGAAGTTGTGGCCTAATGGTAGAGATTCGGACTCATAATCGAAAGGTTGCGAGTTCGAGTCTTGGTCCGGCAGGGATTGTCGGTGGGGGGAGTAAATGTACAGCGATCTCTCCACATTCAATACCACGACGAGGTGCCCTTGAGCAAGGCACCGAACCCCCAACTGCTCCCTGGGCCCCGCAGCATAAATGGCTGCCCACTGCTCCGGGTGTGTGTTCACGGTGTGTGTGTGTTCACTGCTGTGTGTGTGCACTTGGATGGGTAAATGCAGAGCACGAATTATGAGTATGGGTCACCAAACTTGGCTATATGTAATTTCACTTCACTTTCATTTCAATAACCGTTGCTCAGCTGGCACATGCAGCCCCGGAAGTATGCAACCTACACGCTGACATCTTTGGTCATTGGTACTCAGTTCTACATACAGATTGGTATTCATAAATCTGCCATGCAGATTATAGAGCTAATATTATGAGAAAATGACATCATGACAACAGTGAACGAGCACAGTCCCGAATCATTCACTTGCGATTATCCTGAGCAGTCCGTTTCCACCTTAGCGATCAATATAAAACAGGCAATTGTAATCATAATTTTTTTTAACTAAGTCATGCTGTGAAATACAAAGTCAAAATTGCCAAAAAAGTAAGACAAATCACTGATAAATAAAAAGTCACTTTAGTGGATATAAAGTCACAGGTACAAAAAGTAACATTATGAGATATAAAATGACAAATGTTAAAACATGAAGTAGCAATTGCAAGATATAGAGAGGTAATATATATAGTGACATTAAGTATGATTATTCACAAATTTTCATCAGTCCGTTCTTCATCAGGTCTTTTTACGTGCACATTTAACAATTCTGAAAAAAACTTCAGAGCATGAACTATACGCTGCCCCATGACTTTTATTTATAAAATAGCCTAAATTCTGGATCACTACATTATATTCTTTAGCAACAACGTAAGGTTAAGGTAAAATCTCTTTAATCTTTTTTTAAGTAACTAAACACAGCTTCATTGTGGAAAGAGACATGCAGATGCAGGTTACACAACTCTCTCTTTCTCTCTCTCTCAATCAATTGATCAATTTATAATAAATTCAAATATATGCTATAATTCATTTAAATAAATATGGTCTCACTGCACTGTTTCATTCCTCCGTCTAATTTGAATTGGGCTGAATGCTAGAGTTAGTGAGCCGTAACAGACGAAAATAACAGTTCCACGCCATGGGTTCTTTATGCAAAGCTAGGTGGACATTTTCCTTATATATATATATATATATATATATATCATTAGAGTGAAATGCTATATATGTTACCTATACTCCAATATATAATTTTCATATATGTTCATTGCCTGGGAAGATTAAAATCATAATACATGAAATTAATAAATAATAAGAGTGAATTTGATTACTTAAGTGATTATTAATCTTAACAGATGATTTAAGTGTATATGGAAGTAGCTGCTGTTAATTGTGTCCCAATAGCTTACAATTGCTTTGTTAAAGTCATCATTTTAGAAAATAAAGTCAGAATTGTGTTTAGTATTTTTTACTCAGAAAAAGAGAGAAACAGCTTTCAACGGAGAAAAAAAAGATCATACGGGAAAGAAAAGTTTACTACATGCTTCAAAAAATAAATAATGTACCAAACATGTGAATTAGCATTTTATACACAGCTATTTTTGAATTGCCGTCAACAAAGAACAATGTTTGGCCACTGAATGGTGTAATTATTGCATCTACCAGCAGGGCTAACAGTCAAAACTGAGTATTACTTAAAAATTGAAGTCTATGAATGAAAACTTAGTTAGAAACATAATACAGGTTACTAATTTTAGGTAATGTATTTTGACTAATTTAGGTTACTTTTAGATTATCTAACTGATAAATTAAACATACCATACTGATATAAAAAAGAGAACGAGGATGTATTCAATTTTATGATATCAACATCATAAAATGCATTAAACATACAGTAAGCCAGGGCTTCCCACATTGGGATTAATGTAAGAACTGCAGTGGGTTTTATAAAAAGCTAATAATTAATTAAAATTTCAAATTAATTATTTAAACACTATATTATATTAAATTTGTTTACCTGCATCATGTTAATGTGACCATTAGCCAACATCAAACTCTAAACATGCAAATGTGTTTTTAAATTATTGAAATATTAACTTCCTCAGTGACATTTTGAGTAAATATTTAATGTTAAAGGGTTCTGGCAGACAAAAACATTTGGGAATCCCTACATTACATGAACAAACAATTATAAACATGAAAATAACAATTACATTATACTCCCAAAGTCGTTCAGGTTTGAAAAACCTTCAGTTACTGAAGGTCACTGGATATGATGACGACATAGTGTTTAATGCCCATACACCAGTGTTTAGTAACTTGCATAATTATTTATTTTATACATGGTTTAAATGCGTGAGAGGTGCTTTCCATCACGGTGTGCTGCTATTCAGCCATATCGCATGTCTAAGAGTGTGATATTGTGTTTATACAACTGTTTGATGGTACAAGTGTGTAAATAAAAAGAGACAACAACGGAGCTAAAATACTTCCTTCCGCCACAGATTAAAATCTTAGTTTTACAATTTAACAGCTGTGTCCAAGACTCTGTTAATAATTTGAAAACGTCACTTTAGAACTAGTAACGAAGGAATTGAGTTGCTTCACTTAAGCCCATTGTATTATATTGAGTGGAGTAATATGAGAGAGAAATTGCCTTTTAACAGTTAAGGTGATTTCCCTCCTACAGCACTATGCAAGGCATTTGTCGGTTGTGTCCCTATATGGTTGTTTGTTATAAGGCTGTTTAAAGTAAAATGATAACATCCTTGTTTCAGTCCTTTTCAATATAAAAGTTATTGTGAATCACTCAAAAAGACTGCAGTTGAAATAAAAATCACAAACGGACCCTTTCTCAAAACTAAATATGGCATATTAAGTGATACAAAATATTAATAAATGACATATAAATGAACAACAATAGTCATTATAAAACTATAACAAGTTTGTACAATAGAAAATAAACACAAGCAAACTATTTTTTTTTTAAGTAGAAAAGCGGTGCTCTGTTAGTACAGGATTTTAAGTACTTTCAAATAAAACTATATGAAACTTAACTTTTCCCCTAAAGCCAAATCGATTTCCTCTGGAACAAGTAATAGGTTAATAAGACCAAAGATTGCCCATTTAGTATAACCAAAATTAATTATACCTCATGTAACACCATCTAAATAAGATTCAGCGCCAAAGTCCCATAGGACTGGTCGAGATAAACTGTTCTCAGAAAACAGGAGTTAGTCCTACAACAAAAAGGTGTTTAGGCCTACAACTACAAGCTAAATGTAAGCTATTTATTATTCGTTCAAATTATTTATTTTTTCAGCACTGAGCAGAAGATCACAAATCTTAGGCACGGTAATGTTTTGATATCAGAAATTATTATTTATAAAGTATGTTGTGCCTCTTGCCTCTCCCTTATTGAAATAAATCATATTTAAATGTGCTCGAAAACACGATGGGATTTAATTAAGTTGTGCAAGCTAGCTGAGAAAGCACAAACACTCCAGGATTTAATGGAGTGAATGTTGAATACTTAGCATTTTTATTTTCGTTTCCTCTCCCCCTTTGCTGCAAAGATGCATTCAACTCATTTCATTTAAAGGAATGTTTCTGCCATGATGGGGCTTTTCGATAAGCTCCCCTTTATTGCGCTTTCTGTCTGAGAATGACTAGTACGCTTTTCTCCCACCTGCTCGCCTGTCACGGTGTCAGCTTGAGTCAGAACGCTGTGAAATCCCAGCGCACCGCCACGCAACCGTGTGGAAACACCACAGATGAGAGCACCAACAATGGAAGAAGGAAAGACGAGCTATTTATTATTCGTTCAAATTATTTATTTTTTCAGCACTGAGCAGAAGATCACAAATCTTAGGCACGGTAATGTTTTGATATCAGAAATTATTATTTATAAAGTATGTTGTGCCTCTTGCCTCTCCCTTATTGAAATAAATCATATTTAAATGTGCTCGAAAACACGATGGGATTTAATTAAGTTGTGCAAGCTAGCTGAGAAAGCACAAACACTCCAGGATTTAATGGAGTGAATGTTGAATACTTAGCATTTTTATTTTCATTTCCTCTCCCCCTTTGCTGCAAAGTTGCATTCAACTCATTTCATTTAAAGGAATGTTTCTGCCATGATGGGGCTTTTCGATAAGCTCCCCTTTATTGCGCTTTCTGTCTGAGAATGACTAGTACGCTTTTCTCCCACCTGCTCGCCTGTCACGGTGTCAGCTTGAGTCAGAACGCTGTGAAATCCCAGCGCACAGCCACGCAACCGTGTGGAAACACCACAGATGAGAGCACCAACAATGGAAGAAGGAAAGACGCCGGCAATCGGATGAAGATGTCAGTTACAGTCAATAAAGGGAGAAGTCTTGTACATTCTGAAAGAGAGAGAGAGAGTCAGAGAAGTGATTGCATTGATGATGGGGAAAGGGGGTTTTATGAGTCATTACTATTAAAATGTACTCTTTAGGGGAGTGATAACTTCTATTAATAGCTAAAACCTCCATTGAAATATCAAGTTGATACTTCATGACTTCATATGTATATGCAAATTTAGTTCAAGTAAAACTGTTACGTGGTGCAACTTTCCAACTTAACTTTATGAATTAATGATTTATGATGTGTGTATTGTATAATATCATTCGTCTTAAAAATTATGTTTACAAACTACAAAAACATGAATTCATGAAACATTTGGCTTTACTTGACAGTTACACCACATTATATTTTAGGGGTCATTAATTAAAACCTTCCTTGAATTTTTTTTTCAAAACCATATGAGATCAACATAAATTGTATTTCTAAGATCTTGTCACATGTGTTTTAAATTGCATTTTTTTATATTTGCTCCTTTATCATAAATTATCTTATTTGTTATTGGCCCTCCAGTCAGTTGATAGGTTTATTAGATTTTTTATGGTCAAATAATTTCCAAACATGAACAGCTTTACTGTACTGGACCACAATATCCTTTCTAAAAGTAAGAAAAGTATGGTAAAACAGAGGGATACATATTTAATAATAACTGTCAACTGGGGTTGAATGGGTCTGAGAAACTTGAAAAGAATTTTGAAGATAAAATAATAGGTAAATTCAGAAGCTGCTATTATTATTTGTACACAACAGCACTACAACCCCAAACAGAAAAAGTGTAACATGAATTTCACAGTACAGAATAGTTGACAATAATAATCCAGCAATTAAGGGGCCAAGCTCAACAGAAGTAAAATTAAGAGCTAAGCAGCTGTCTTTTAATATTCCGTAACAGACTAGGGATCTCCAACTCTGCTCCTGGAAAGCTACCTTCCTGCCAACTGAAGTTCCAACACTTTTATGCCGAGTTCACACTGCACAATTTTAACTCCGAAATTCACATGCTGACAGGTTTTGCGAAATCGCTGACAAGTGCCCAAAATCGAATGCAAATTGGTGATTCGAATGAAATCGAATGAAATGTTTGACCAGAAAGAGTTGTCGGCGATTCTTCCTAAAGTCATGCAGAGTGTAACCTCTTGACACCGATCAATTGTGCAATAGCAACACAGCAGCAACTGAATGCTACCCCAGATAGTTGTGCAGTGTGAAAACAAAGGTGATCCGATGACTTTGAAAATTGTGCAGTGTGAACTCGGCCTTAAAGACATTTGTTGATGCAACATTTTACTATAAAAACTCATGGCCGATGCCCAAAAAGGGCCAACATAGGCAAACCGTTAGATTTGGTATGCCATTCCATATCTTAATCAGATATCATGATTTCTGGCCAAAGTGTTCAGAAGTTTTAAGCAGAAATGTAATTCTTTTGCCTTTTGTCCATTTTTGCTCAAACTTTGTCAATTTTTTTAACATGCTTAATGAAAATAGTTTGGTATATCAAAACGCTTTTGTTAACTTTTTGCCAGAATAATCAGCAGATGATCTGAGCCCATTTTGGTAAAACTTGGACAAACCGTCTAGGATGAGTTCGAAAAAGTAGATTGTTTGGGAAAATTCTAAATTGTGAAAAATATTGACTTAGACATTTTAATTTTGGTATGCATTCGACTCAGCATGAGCCAAGCATTCAGAAGGAAAAATATATATTTTCTTTTAGACCTTACGGTTCAAAAGTTATTAGCAGAAACATGAGCGCTAATTTGCCCTATTGGTGGCACTAGAGAGTTTGTATTAGAGATTCAAAATTTGCTGTGGTTAATGAGAAGACTGTCCTCTATCTGTGTGCCAAATTTCATAACTTTTCCACATGCGATTCTATGGCTTGACATAGACTTTCAGATCTGAAGAAAAAGAAAACTAATGGAAACAATAAGTGTCTAAAGAAGCACCTTTGGTGGTTCATAAGCCCCTTATATGATTCGTTAGTTCTACTGTACATAGCTAAAGGAAAACAGGAGAGAATCGGTCACCCTTCATTATCATTGTCAGAGTTTGGTATCATAAGGTCAGATAAGGCCTTGAGAGATGTTGGCCTCTCACAGCACAGACTAAGTATTTAGGTCTGGCTGTGGTTTGTTATTTTCTGGGTACTTTGGAGCTGAGTAAAGGGATCAGGAGGTGAGGAGTCGAACCAAGGCCAGGCTGACTGATAGGAGCTGGGTGAAAGGGTCAGTATGTGGAGCCTTTATCACCTCCTGACAGCCTGATTTCCTCCACCATTATCACAGCAATCTTTTAACACACCACCCCACAGCTGTGTGTAATAAAAAGAATGAGAAGCAGAGAAAGAAAGTGATTTTCCCTCCCCCTACATGCCTTTCTCTCTTAACAAAACAAATAAGCGTTGTTAGATGGGAAATTATAAGATCAATAAGATTATAAGAGAATCACCCACCCCCAACAGGACCAATTGTGAGAAGTTCAAGAAAGTTGTGAAAACGGCCCATGAAGCACAGTGCAACTATCATTTAGACAAAACACATATTTTCAACAATTAGCTGGAAAGATATTGAAGGGCTCCCCTATGTAAATCGTTTAAAGCCTTACAGATTTCAATAAAATGAAATTATTCCGTTATTAAATTCCATTCAAATACACTCTTCCTTCAGCCATTTGCTTTCCATTTCATTCAGGCGTTTCATTACTGAAAGGGGGGGAAAATTAATTACATCGAACACCTGAACTAACAATAATGCCAGGCCAATTTGCAGTTGCAGGAAACTGCCTACGCAAGAATTAGTAATGTTAATGAGGAGATTGATTTGATATTTTTGGCAATCTGAGAGCACAAAGGCAGGCCTGTCCTCTCGCTTCCACTCCTTTTGTTGACTGGTAAATTAAAGAGCTGGGACTTGATCAAAGAAGAAAAATCTAATTTCCTCTTTCATTAAGCCCGACCAATACGCCTCGACTCTGTAGCACGGCCAAACCTGCCATTGTCTTGACAATCACCAGCAGAGTCCAGGAGGATTCAAACTTGTGTTCTTTTGAAAAGACTTTTGTATTGCACCAACTTGTAGCAGTTGAATAGCTATTCATTATTAAATTGAATGTAACACAAGCCAAATTAAATGAGACTCAGGTAATTATGATTGGACGGGGAGTGTGCAGTCATCATAATGACCCTTGGGTGATAAGTCTAGATGTTGTCGGCAGAGTTAATGTAGATTATATTCCATATTAATACAGTATTCACTGAATTGGCGGTATACAAAGCATCCTCGCACCAGCAATAATGAACACAGCAGAGCTATCTTACAGACTCACATTTCTGGATTCACCGACCCTGGCCAATCCCAAAGTGGAGTATATTCATCATATCTGTGCTCGCCTAGACCTCAGCCATTCCAGAGGAGTCTGCAGAGAGACTGGAGTTCATAAATCTACTACCTCTCACTTAATGAAGCTCCCCATTCCTCTGGAAAGCGTGCTGGGCTTAACATACTGTACGAGTCTCAGAGAGAGCTAATAACTGAGGTCAGACTGGAGGAAAAGTTTCTCTTAGAGACTAAGCCCCACGATGAACACAGCAACGCTGTGACAGCTTGACAACCAAGAGTTAAAGGGATAGTTCACCCCAAAATTTTTATTCTGTCAACTTTTACTAAACCAAATGTGTTTCCAAATAGATTGTAGGTTCTTATTTAATCTTATTAGTGATTTTGTTTTAAAAGCATTCAACATGTCGAATACGCTCAGTCATGAGTGCCAAATATGTTCAATATTATTGACCTCCACTTGGACTTTATGGGAAAACACAGATCTGACATTCAGCTAAAATCTGCTTTTGTGCTCCACATTAAACTTTATTTTAAACATTATGTAACTTTATCATTCTCAAGTGCAACTTGATTCCTCTAAAACAGAGATGGGCAACTGGCGGCTCGCATGCCGTATACGGCCCCCAGTGTCTTTTAGTACAGCCCGCTGGATTATATTACACTCGGATGATCAATTTGAAAAACATTTGAAAAGTAAGTTATGTAAATATTGCTTTCAGTTTATGATGTTTATACTATCTCCAACCAGGAGGGGTCGCTTGCTTCCAGCCGCTCCCCGTATTAATTGCAACGCAGTGTAAACATTCACTTACGTTAGCAAACAATACATGAAAAACAGACACTGAAAACAGTATTTTCCAGTCAACATTGCTTATCTTTTTAACAAGTTCAAGGGGATACCAATATGTTTGGATTTTTATTTAAATCACCATCACACCACTGCGCACAAACAACGGGACGCCAGTGTTGCACTTGCCTCAAATTTCAAAGGTAAAATTCACAGTCAACAAAACATTTTT